>OZ012740.1:21434891-21747391 GCA_963859935.3 Lathyrus sativus | reverse complement strand
GGGTAAATTGTTGAAGGTTCAAGAAACAAAAGAAATGCGCAGTTTGATTTGGGTTTCAAGTATGATAATTTTTCGCGACCGGAAACACAAGCTTAAAACAATGAAAACAATCATAAAGTACTCAAGGATTTTTATCCTGGTTCATAGTTAACAAGGCTACCCACAGTCCACCCACCTGAGTGATTTTTTCTTAGAGAATGACTTAATCCAATAATCAAACTAATTACAAAAGCAATGACAGCCTATCACTGATTTCTTAAAATTCTGACCCAACTGGTCCCCTAAGAAATCTGAGTGTCACTGACTTCTTAAGATCTTGACCTACCTAGTCGCTATAGAAAATTTAATCCTCAATAACTACCTGTTATTGACCTCTCAAAAGTATGACCAATATGGTCACTTGAGGAATACACGTAGAGTTGTAATAATAAGTTTTATGTTTACGAGATGCTTTAGATAAGCAGATACACAAGTTTAAATCAAGTATTACACTTAACAAGAATATTCGATGAGTTTTTGTTCTAAGTGTATAACTATGAGAAACACTTCTTATTTTTCTGTCTATGTTTCTTGGGTGTAAGCGTTGATGAATGTTTAGTACGTGTGTATCAATCTCTTTTTCTTCAATCTTCAAATACTTCTTTATATAGATGAAATATTCTCTAAGTATTTGTTGTATGAAGGTCACTTCATATGCAACACTAGAGTGACGCTTGTAGCCGATAGTTGGTGAAGGTGATGGGACGCGGAAGACATCTTTGGCACAAAGTACAATACTTTATGCAGAAAGTAGATTTTTTGTGTACTTCTGTCACATCAAACAAAATTGACATATTGATACAAATATTTCTAGTCAGAGGCTTCGTATGCAAGTGGATTGAAGCTTGAGTAGAGATCATAGTCTGTCTTTTGAACTTTGGTGATACTTCAGAGTCTTTGGAGTATTGTGTCCTAAGACTTTTACAAACTTGTAGTTAGTACTTTCATTAGAGTCTATCTGGATAGTTTTAGTTCATAAACTTTGACTTGATAGATCATATTTGACTTGTTTCTACACTCTTTTATACTTTGGTTCAGAGTTTGGATATCTTCAGAGTCAGTCTGTTTTCAATTTTCTGCACACTCAGTAAAATAATTAGAGTAAAAAAAAATGTCTCTTACATTTTGTTATCATCAAAACTTAAGGATATTTGTAAAGCCAAACTTGTTCCAAAAACTATTTTGTGCCAGCCAAAGGCCTAGGGACCGACCCACTGCTCTACGTCGTCCAAATGACCAATAACATGAGGCACACTCATTCTACCTGCTCCATCAAATCCAAGGTATAAATACATTTGCAAAGGATTTTCAAGTAAACAATCTCTAATCTCCATTCTCATTACAGTTATCTCAAATCCTAAGTTGACTTGAGCATTAGAGTGCTAACTATGCATATACCCCTTATCTGAACTGTCGTATCAAAGATTGACGACGTTGACTCAAGACCAATGCTTCCGGTTCAAGGAGTACCTTGATCTTAACCTTCGATCCACGGTGCCACCTTGTAAATTCATCCGCAAAGCTCAGCTCCACCATAATTTCTGAAATCTTATTCATTTTTGGTTCCGCAACGGAATAAGCTCTATTCTAACGTCCTTAAGGTCCTTAGTGGGCGTGAGACTTTAACTATCCACTCCCAATTTGGGATCCCAAGAATCGACATCTACATCTGGGATTATAGGGATAATGGGAGCCTACAAGTACGATATCTTCCATTCCTATCGTTATTCTATTTTGGTAGCACTCTTGAGATATCTTCTGGTCTCCTCGTATCTTTCTGACTCGTCTCCCGGAAAATAACATCACTATGGAAAAAGGTGATTTTAGCTCTGATTCCCTTCATTTTGCCCTAGAAATCAGGAGATATCACATTAGCGGCAAGCAGCCATACCTTGCATACTTTTTTCGGGGAGAGTTGGAGCTTCCTCCACCAACGTAGCTCCTCACAATGGTGTTTGTACTAAAATGTGGAGTTTTATAAGCAATCTTCGTGAGGAGGATTGAAGGAATGAAAGTGAAACAAGTGTGGTTCAGGTTAGTTTTATCGAAGTCCTACAATAGGCGTCATTGTACTGGTCAAAAAGGACAGATGTGCATGTCATCCCTATAAGGACAGGGGTACTCAGAGGTCTTAGTAGATATATTGCACTCTATGGAGGTTAGAGTTTGCTCAAGGTGGCGAGAATCCCTTTATGGTGGTATTTATGGTTGTTTAGAGGACCTGCTCACGTGAAGCGAGAGGCTCTGTATATTTATCTAGTGCTTAGGTGTAATCGTATGAATTAGGATTTATTCTCCCTTCTGTTGGGGGGAGATATTTATAGAGACTTTAGGCATAGGGTTTCTTTGAAAAATGTCACCGCCTACTCAGTCAATGATAGACGGTTGAATCCCTATTTTTAAAGGGGTCGTGAGTCAGTTGCTGACCCTGACTTTTCTTTACCTCAAAACTTTTGTATCCTACATTTTCTATGATTGAGCGAGAGGAAAGTTTTGGAGCAAAGCGGTACTTCCCTAAAGACAACATATGATTATCGTCTTTCCTGATACGACTTATGATTATCTCCCTTGCCAGAACTTTTTACAAATATAACACTACAATACTCGGTCTTCTAAAATTCATATATTCATGCCTTTTATATTGAGTCCAATTCATATAAAGGATTATTAATGATTGATTCATGACTATTTCCTAAGCACTAGGAAGACAGGCTTACCTGGATCAATTAAATCTTATTTCAACTCTTATATCAAATAAATTTGAACTTTTTCTTTATATTTAACTTAGGAGTGAGTACACACTATTTCATCTATAAAAAATAATGTTGAAATATATAAACTAGTCTTTTTGTTCTTTACATGCCAAGTGATAGAATAAATAAATAAAACATTATTTCCACATTTCTAGTACACACATGCTAACTTTGCTAAGGACATGACATGACAACCTAGAATTTGGATTATGATCAATTTATTTGTCAAAGAATCATCATATAATATTTGTGCTTGTTTCATCTTTTCTGAAAGTTGAATGCTTTGATACCAAAGGTGAAGATAAGTGCAAACAACACTGAGAAACCAGCCACAACAATTGCAACCACTCCTAGAAAATCATGTTCAAAACCAAAGTAATTTCTCACAAATTCTTCAACCCTTTGACCATTCTCAAGTCTGTCCATGTTGTCTCCATATTGAGAAGCCAACAATCCATATAAGGTCCATGCAACAGGACAAACCCAATAGTACCATTTCCACCATATTGGTATTCTCTGTCATTGTTATCAATTTTCAAAGTTAGTTTATACTCATGCATGAAACCACCTATGTTAAGAAAACTTTAGTTTCATGTGCCTCACCGGCAAAATCTCAATCGTTGAATTAATCTAAGCAGATAGAGATCAAGAGTATCATCTGTTAGATTAATCCGACGATAGAGATTTAACTGGAGACAGTGAAGGGATGAATTTGAATTAATAAAAGATGTGAAGGTTGTAACTTACAGATAAGGGAATGATAAAGCCAGAGAAAAGGTTCCATATTGCATAGAATGAAGTGGACATTATTGCAGCAACATGTTGGTTGGGACTGATGGCCATGGTCATCATACCATAGAAGGTGTAGTACAAGAAAGTGAAGTAATTGAAGAAAATATACCACAAGAATTTTGATGCTGTCCACTCAAATCCCATCATAGAATATACAATGATCCCATATATCAGGGTCTGAACCAAAATGTGGGGAAGCTCTATAATAACCTACAAATACAATAAATAGTTTAGTTCAACTTTTAGATCATTCTTAATTAAGGTCTCTGTTGCACCAACACCTCTGAACAAAGACGTGTCTGGTGTTCAACACATGTCAGTGTTTGATACTGACACGGCACTGCCATAAGTGCCAGAATTACATGCATTGAATGTTACTTTACCTGTGCTAGAGCATAAGGCAAAGCAGAATACATTCCAGCAGCTCTTTCTCTATAAAAGACTGTTCTCTCAACTGCTATTACAGGCTGAACTGACGCGCCGTTTTGTACTCCAATAAATATAACAGAAGAATACATTGATCCCATTGCATTGAAAAGATCTTGCTCCTTTCTCCTGTAATACAATTATTTTGAACTTCATTTCTCACATTCCTTTGTTAAGTTTTATTTCAATCTATTGTTTATTTTTGCACATACCTTTTCAAGCCAATGTTCCAAAATATGATTCCAAACAAGAATGCTATCAGTGTGGTAAATAACAGTCTAACTGCTGTATACGATGTGTTTCGCCAATATGATAAATGTTGTTTCCATAGACAAGCTTTACATTGTGACAACATGGTTTGCGTATATTGAGTATCGAAGTATAAATCCTTTGAACCTTGAGGAGGTATACTTAATTCCTGGATCAATTGTTTGTTTCGCCTAAACAATTAAAAAGTGTCATTAACCGATTGATTATAACATTAGTGCTTAATGCAATAAGGTATAAGAAAGAATTCTAACCGGTATAATTCCGAGTTTCGGTACACATTAGTGAAGTTGACCTTAAGATTTGCTTCTGATCCTGCTGATGTAACTTCCAACATCCATGTTGCAGGATTATAACCATCTTTGATCTTAGGAACTCCTTGAATAGCCTATAGTATTCATACACTAAATGAATATGCTTATTCTACATAAGCTACATTATAATATGCTCGACATCGTTTACATTAGACGCACCTCAAAGTATTGAATCAAATGAGAACAGTGGCGGCCTAATGGACCGGCGTATATTTGCTCACCTCCCAATTTCATAAGTAGAAGCTGAAAAGGTTGAGATTTGAAGTAATTAGTTAAATATTTTAACTTTGGAAACCAAAAGGCCAAAACAAAAATTGATTATGATTTGTTACCTCATCAAAGGCGTCGAAAATGTCGATACTTGGCTGATGGATCGTGCAAACTACGGTACGTCCTGTGTCCACGGTGTTCCTCACTGTTCTCATTACAATTGCAGCTGCTCTAGCATCAAGGCCAGAGGTTGGTTCGTCCATGAATATTATCGACGGATTGGCTACAAGCTCAACCGCAATTGTAAGTCTTTTGCGTTGTTCGGTTGAAAGTCCATTCTCGCCTGGCAATCCAACTAGTGCTTCTCTTAATGAGTTAAGCTCTACAAGATCCATAACTTCTTCAATAAACATCTGCATCACATAAAATTGAATTCAAGTTAATAATCTCTTACATCAACTCAATGCCTTGATTTTGGACTGTAGAAAATTTTACCTTTCTAGTAGCATGATCTACTTCAGGTGGTAACCGAAGCCACGCAGAATATAACAAAGATTCATAAACTGTAACATTAGGTGAGTGGATATCAAATTGTTCGCAATATCCTGATATGCGAGCAAACGTTTTTTGATTCTTTGGATAGCCAGATATTGTGATGTTTCCTTCAATATATCCACCGGTTTTCCTTCCGGCTAAAACATCCATTAGAGTAGTCTTTCCGGCACCACTTACTCCCATCAAAGCTGTTAGTACTCCAGGCCTAAATGCACCAGTGATACCTTTCAAAAGTTCGAGACGATCCTGGAAAACTCCTTGACTTTTCATTTCCTGTGGCATGTCTACAGCATATTTGATCTCATCAAAAGTGAGGGATAGTGGTTGAAAAGGAAGAACCATGCCTCTCCTTCCACTTCTACTAGCTTTACCATTATCAACTCTTGCAGAAAAAGACGCGGATGGCATAAGTTCTTCTTCTGCCATCTTTGTTTCTGTTTTGTCATCAGAGTCAATATGTTATGGCTTGAATACCAAACTTTACAAGCTAGAAAAAAAGTTCAAAGACACACCAGAAATTCTCTTTCGAGTCGGTAACTGTGTAAACTCCTCAGCTATTGAAGCATCTCTCTCTTGCAACTCCTCCTCGGATAGTCCTGCTTGATCCTTTCTGAATGCTACAGAAAAATGCCAACATTTCCAATGATATCAGAAAAGAGGTCTAAGTAGTGTACAAAGCTCGAAAAGAGATATGAAAGACGGTACTCACGGCTGAGATATTGTAAAGCCAGGGTGAATAGAAAGTTAAACAGAAAAACGTAACCAATCAATGCTCCTACGCCTATCCAATACCAATAAGCTTGTGGGAAAAAACCGCGAGTTTTCATTGTCAAAACTCCCAATGTTTCATTGGAAATTTGAGTAACCTGCATCATTCAATAATTTTAGTCATAAAAAATATATCTTTCTAAAGTTCGTAGTTTCTCTTACGAATTTGTTCATCATTAGAACAGAAACCGATAATTTTGTTTACCTTTCTCCAACTATGTCCAAGAAATTCATTCACAGCTATAGCATTCTGTCCATACATCAATGGCGACGACCAATATCCCCAAAGAAACCATTTGTGCACATCCTCTGATGCAACAACAAAGACTAATGAGATAAGCATGACATAACAATAGAGACTATTCATGATATTTGATTACTTGAGGGACAAGTAATATAAATTTTGAAAGTTTAGAGACAACATTGGTGGTTTTGTAAGTAAAATTACAACTGTGTACCTCTTGAAATCACAAATCCTCCCAAAACCATAACTACTAGCAATGCAAATGACCCAACAGTGTTTGCAACTATAACATTCCTTCCTAATGCAGCCATTAACCGAAATAGTGAAGATGCCATCTGGTTAATGCATAGTAATATTAAGTACTGTTTTAAAAGCCTGTCAAAAAAAATCAATTAGCGAAGAAACAAATATGAATTTGGTAGCTTAATTGATTATTTGTGATGTGGTGACTTCTTGCCTTAGAAAACTTGGATCATAGCCGACGGCGTAGTAAGTGATGGCTTCCCAAATAGCAACTTCTATGAGAGTTATTGGTATTTTGAGGATCCATGGTGGAAGAGAATAAGCCCAAGAAGGGTAGAAAAGAAGATCTCTTTGCTTGTAAAAGACAGGAAGTTTCATGATAGTCATATTTAGCTCTGATATTCCATTGAACATCGCTACTAGCACCGTAAAGAATAGTGCTCCCATGTATGTTCCTCCATCTTCCACTGTATCCTTATGCATCTTAGTTTTTAGAAACAATGTTGTTGTCATGATTGCTAAATAAATAAGCTGAAAATGAGGAACATTGCATTCATTAGAACCGAGCGAAATATAGAATATGATATGAGGAACATTAGTTCTTGAATGTTTCTTACTTGAGTGACTTTGAATATATGGACAAACGAATTTCGCTTCATAAGCAAAAACTCTCTGCTAGCACAAGCCTTTAAAAGCTCCTTCATGTTAACACCATATTTCTTTGTAGTCAAGATATTCGCATGACATTTAGATTTGTCGAAAGGATTAGCTAGTTCATCACCAAGCTTTTGACCTATGTGAAATATCTGAAAGGCTTCAGCAAAATCCTTGACAGTAACAAAACTATACGGTTCGTCTTTATTCGCCCAATATTGCCATTGATCTTTTCTTGATGTCACCTATTGCATAATATTAGAACAAAATCAACTTCACATCGATAAGAGAAAGTAACGAAGTTCTAATAGAAAGACGAAAGGAAGTATACTTCTTGTAAGAAATCCGCGATGCCTTTTCTCTCAGGACACTTGAATCCCATTGATTCGAAGAACTCGAGAACATTCTCTCTTGGTCCTTGATAAACAATTTGTCCATCGGTGAGAAGTATGATATCATCGAATAATTCATAAGTTTCCGGTGCTGGCTGTAGAAGTGACACGAGTGCAGTTCCGTTCAGAATATGGATCGATTGTCTGATCGAGCTGATAATTTGAAAAGTGGTTGAACTGTCCAAACCAGTTGATATCTCATCCATGAACAACACTCTTATAGGTCCAACCAGCATCTCACCTTCACATTTTTCAACAAAAAAAAAAACATCATAATCACATTTGACTTTAATCATAATTTAACTCCAAAGTCTTAGATACGATACTTTTTACGCTGACAATGTATCAAAATTAAACTCGTAAGTAACTTCGCCATGCTTCTATCGATAAATGAAATACCTGTTGTGACTCTCTTTTTCTGTCCTCCGGAGATACCTCTTATCATTCCATCTCCGACCATAATATCAGCACATATTTCAAGTCCCAAAATCTGTAAAATTTTGAAAAGAAAAACAGATGAAAAAAAAATACTACATTGCTTTACAAGTTATCTATATTACCTCAAATTGACGGATCGAGAATCTTACCTTGAGAATATAGTCGGTTACCACGCTCGCCTGCTGTCCTTCTAGCGCTGCTGCCTGCACAATTTTGAATGAATCATACAAACAGAAACAAAAAATGCAACTTCCTTATAATCCTTATAATGCAAAGTGTTCAGAATTTCAAACATAAATTTCATAGGGTTGTTTATCACCTTCATATAGGCATCAATATCAGGATCTGGTTTAATTTTTGCTTCTTTCTCTCTTCTTAGTAGTTCAGTCAACATATCTGAAAAGTAGAGTAGAATTGATTTTGAAATATTTGGATGTTATCGAGTGAAATTGATTTTTCCTTCAGAATTGATTCTCTCTTGAAGCTAGAATTTGGAGCTTTTGCACTATAATTTATAGTTCAGTCCACTTTTACGTGAACATAACGAAACATAAATCACTTTACATTATCGTATTGAAAACGAAGAAACTAACCATAATTGTGTCCAACCCCTTGACACCTTGCTGAGAAAGCTAGGGTTTCTCTAACAGTCATTTCTCCAATGTGATTATCATGTTGACTTATATAAGCTGATGTTCTTTGTGGCACAAACTCTTCTAGTCCTTTCCCATTATATGTCACTCTCCCAGAATTCTAAAGTTCCATCACCAATCAAATTATTACTTATTACAATTAAAATACTATTCAACTACTTTTACACAGCACCGACAATTCAGATAGAAGACGTATCAGAGTTCAAAATGTGCTAGTCTCTGACACAACTATATTTTTTTCAAATTATTCTCAGTATCGTGGTTCTATCAACTATATTTTTTTTTCAAATTACTTACTTTCAATTCTTTAGCAAGTTTTCCAGCCAAGGCCAAAAGCAAAGTGGTTTTGCCAGAGCCTGGTGGCCCCAAAAGTAAAGTCATTCTGCAATAAGTTCCACATCAAGACAAGAATAAGAAAAAGCTATAAGAAAAAGAACAAATACAAAAAAAGAAAAAACCATGAATTCATTACCTTTGAGGCTTTATGATTCCACTAACATTTTGAAGAATATGCAATGATTTCTTTGGACTTGGAACAACATGAAGATAATTCAAAAATCCCTTAACAAACAAAAAGAGCTTATTTCATAAACAATCAAATACAAAACAAAAGTGCAAAAACCAGAAACTGAATTAATTAGTAATTACCTCTAAGCCATTAACAAAGAAGTTGAACAATGAAGGTAAAGCTCTTCCTCCAACATAAACCTGTGCTTCCACATTCACATGCTCAAATCTCACTTCAACAGTAGGAATATCAATTCCAACTCTATCCATTCTTTCCTTGAGTTTCAACAAGAACTTTTCATTATCTTCTTCAGCAATCTTCACAAGTCTCTCTAACAAAACCTTTCTCTCAGTTAATCCAAGCTTCTTTATATCAATCTCTCTCCCCTCACCTTCCTCGTCATTGATTATGCTTCTTCTAATCCTTAAATAGGTTGGTAATCTCTCAATAGCAGCCCATTTAAGTGCTTCCTCATCATCTTCACGTTCAGATGTTGAGAAAATATCCATACTGTTGTTCCTCCACATGGATGAACTACTGACTCTTCTTAAACTTTCAACTCTTGATACTTCATTACTCTCCATTCTTCTTCTTCTCTCTCTCTAGAACTACAACAAAAACCTTAAACTTTGATCAGCATTTTTTGTTCTTGTTCTATTCTCTGTCATGACAAAAGAGTTATAATAGTTTTTGTTGGTTCCTTTTTTATGTCTCACTGGTTTTGCACGCTATCTATGTTTGTTGTAACATGTCTTTTTTATTTATATAATACAACATTCTCACACAAAACATATTTCATTTTAACATTAAAAATATAAAAAGCATCTAACACTAAATTTAATTATTTCTTTTATCTGTAATCTACGTAGCACCGATATTTATGAAAAAAAATATGAGTTTGTGTTTGTGTTGATTTCAAACACTTGCGCTGATACATATTTAATTTATTTATTTTTTCAAAATTTTATTAAATTCGTTGTGTCTATATCTGAGTCAAATATAGGATATCGTACTTCTTACTCTGGAATACATTATTTCAATTTTAATAAAAATAGGGAAAATGATTGCTTAGCTTACTATGATTAGACATACAATTTTCTTAAATATGATAGTTGGGGTCAATTAGAAATGAGTATAGTATATGACATTGACTATTGTTATCACGAGGTTGAAACATGTTACAAGTTGTCCTTGTCCACTATGGAAAATATATACTTTAGTTGGTAGATAGCTTTTCCTTCTTCTCAAGGGTTATGGAACTGTGTATATAGGTGATGTAGGAGATATTAACTATATGCATTGTAGAATATATTAACATTTCACTTTTAATTACATTATTTAGTTAACTTTATGTGTAAAAGAGAAAGAAAATACAATAAATCCTCTTATAGTAATGAGGACAAAAGGATAATGTTTTCTCTCAATATCTCCTTAACCTCCCCAAAATACGTACAAAATATGTATTTAATTGTTATATATATATATATATATATATATATATATATATATATATATATATATATATATATATATATATATATATATATATATATATATATATATATATATATATATATATATATATATATATATATATATATATATATATATATATATATATTCTTCATTCTTCAATTTTAATAGCAAAGTAACATGTGGCAATGAACATGTAAGTAAGGAGGAGGTGTGAAGCATGCAGCATGTGTGACATGTAATGATTGGAGGCAATCTCTTAATTATGAAGAAAGTGAAGGTGGCAAAAAAAAAAACACAAGAAAAAAGAGTTTGAATTGAGTTTTTTAAAAAATAATTTTTTTTCGAAATCGAATCAACAAGCAAACACGTGAACAATAAAAATAACACGTTATTTTCATGTTGATTCGTTGTTAACTAAGTTACCTACAGTCCATCCTACCAAGGTGATTTCACTTTCTCAATAAGGACTTAATCCGCTGTAATCAAACAGATTATAGACACCACAAAGAGAGTCGTCTTTGTCTTCTCGAGTGTACAGGCTAACTCTAGTCACTCAAGGTAATCAATCAAACAGATTTGAGATTTTACAAACTGTTTTACAATGATTGCTTCTACAAAGCTGATTAACACAACGCTTAAGTACAATGAAATACACACAATATGAACAAAAGTTCTAGGTGTGCTTATACAATATTCATAAGAATAATATTATCAGAGAAAATGCAGCAGTGTGTGAATAACATATTGAGATTGTTAACCTCATTCAGTCTTTCAAGTTTTCCTTATATAGCCAAGAAAAGATCAGTTGGAGGGTAGAAAAGTAATCTTCTTGAAAAAGTTAGAACCTTGAATAACTTTCGTCAATGGTGGAAGACAAAATCGTACAACATAAATGTCCTTACTCCGCGAAATCCGCGTAGTGGAAGGAATGTTTTGATCTTGTACTGTGTATTATTCATCCCACGTAAAACGGATTGTTCTTATCATCTTCTAATCATCAAAGGCTTCTGAATGTAGTTGTTAAAGCATGGTTAGAAGAATTAAGGGCCTTGTTGAGAATCTTCAAAACTAAAGTATTCAGAGCTTTGACATTGTTCCTCAGAACCTGTTCTCCAAAATCTTCAGCACTTCGTTCTTCAGAATCTTCATATCTTGAGCGCATAGTCTTGAAGGAGACATAACATTCATAGGCTCTTGAATCAGGATCATGATCAGAGGCTTTAGCACGAACTTTCTTTAAAATTATTGTCTAACAGCTTTCTAGATCTTGACTACTTCTTGTAACGCGCTTGTTTCTCTTCAGAGTCAAGTGTGTTGATTTCAGAATCTGATGACGTCACTCGTTAATGCTTCCGAGTCAGAACCTATATAAAAAAAAGCTACACACTTGACAAAAACCATTAGTGTACAAAATTGTTCTTTAAGAATCAATGTATTGTTATCATCAAAACTAAAGGGCAGATGCAGAACTAAATATTGGTCTAATAGAAAGAGGTGTCATATATTGTTGGAGAAATCTTCACAATTAATGACTTAACATTGACCAAAAATTAAATAATTTATAGATGAAGAAAATGAATAAGAGTCATATAATCCAACAATCTCTAATTTATTCGAACTCGACAAGAGTTCATCATTAAAAAAAAGCCTCGAAGGGAATTTAAGTACTGTAATAGACAAGTGTATAAGATAACGTAACTCTTATTGCTTACACAAGACATGAACATCGATTCCTAGCTACTCGATCACACATATACATTAGAGAAAGATTAGTCTCATCGAACGGAGCAAATTACTAAGCCTTATCATTCTGGCGGCTTTTACGATGAGACATACCCCTCAGAGCCCTATAAATGTCCACCTTGGATACTTACATAACTAATATATTCTACTCTCGACTGGCACTAGATAATCTTATACTTACCACTGAATTTTGGCACAATCTTATGTATTCTCACTTATCAAGTAATATACATTAGGTAAATAGATACACACAAGAAGGGTTATATAACATTTTATCCCTTATTAATTTCCTTTAAGAGATAGGTTCCTCGCTTAACGATTAATATCCTTTAGGTAAGCATAGACATATACAATTGTTTAACCGACTAGGGTTATCCACGATTTATCTTCCCGATCGAGAACATACACGACCATTTAAACCAACTAAGGTTTGCATACTATCATATAATTCAATTTGATTTCCCACATTCATCATTAACTAACTAGGGTTTCTCACTTTTATCGATTAACCAACTAGGATTTCTCATACACATGTTAAGTCAATCACAATTAATTAAGAACAAAGCATTCAAGAATTTTATCACTTCACAAGTACAAGTCTTATATCTCAAGTCACACTACAAGAGCAAACAAGTGAAGAAAAACAATTTTTTTCAAGAGGTGCAATCAATTGCATGATAGTTCTATTTTGCATTTTTCAAAATTCCAATGGTGTCAATTGATTGGTGCCTTGAAACAATCCATTTCTTGACCAAACTATTTAAAAATTAATGAAATTTGAAGGGTGCATATTGATTGTTGTCATGGTGTCCACCAGCTCATGACCTTCTATGCTGCGAGCCATAAAAACATGAAAGGGCGAAGAAAGACACGAGGACGCTGCCCTCGACCAAGGCCCTTACTCAACGGCGAGCAAGAAAGTCACGAGGATCCTCTCCTCGTCTGAGGCTTTGGTCGACACATCATAGGTCACAAAGAAAATCCTCCTCGGCCTAAGGATTCATCAAAAAACTGACATTTATCCTAAAGTTCACGAGCATCACGAGGAAGATCCCCCCCGACGCGAGGATGCATCAAAAAATAAACTGACATTCGTTATAAAATTCTTGAGCGTCACGGGGAAGGCCCTCCTCGACGCAAGGATTCGGCAAGGAATAAATGGGAGTTCATCATGAAGTTCATAAGCACCACGAGGAAGAGCCTCCTCGACGTGAAGCTTCATCAAAAACTCATTAGCTTCGTGGGGAAGACCCTCCTCGACAGAAGAACATCATCAGAAAACTCAAGCTTCACCGGTGCAAGTCGTGTTCACTGCTATAACGGCGGCGCCAAGGCGATGTTCTACTCAAAACCTAACCCTTCTAGCATAAGACCCCCCTACCACCGATGTTTGGAAATGGCCAAGCCACCACCAAACACCAACACCGCCGGAACCCGGCGTAAAGGAAAGCATGCACCCTAAGACAATCTACATTCTGAAGCAATCTACGTTCTAAAAACTAGCATACAAACTGAGGATTAGAGGAAAAATGCTTACTTAATTTAAAGAGTACTGAAGCTGACTTGAAGAAAACTTGTGACGGTGGTGACGACAAACGACAGAGAGAAAATCTGAGGCTAGAAAGGAAGTTGATAAGAGAGTGAAAGTGAAATGAGCAAATGACCCTGCTTCTGCCTATTTATAACCTTTCTCCATGGCATGGGTAAGCGTGTCGTCGCCTAGGCTCTTGAGTACCCCTACTCATAGGTCGTCATAGGCATTTAATGATTCTGACACGTGGCGCGAGGAAGCGAAACGTTTCGTCTTCTCATGTCCCATCATGTGGCTCGAGGAACCAACAAGTTTTTTTCCTTCGAGTCCCATCAACCTTTCGGACTCCAAGAGGTCGGGCACAACTTGTCGAACACGATAAATGAACCTTCACATCAATTCGCGAGCACAGCCTTGGCGAACCTTCACACTCATTCGCGAGCACAACCTCATCTAAAATTTGAAGCAAATTCACAAGCAACTTCACAACTCGTGAGCAGAAACCTTACGTTCAAAGTGAACGCAGGGTAAGTCCTCGACCGCGGACCTTGCACGACGTTTCCTTTTTGAGAACAAAACTCAACACGTTATGAGCAGAATCTCGTGTCCGCAAAAGGCTCTCCTCGGATAGAGTTCCTTGTTCCTCCTCGACACACGAACTCACACTAAGTCATTGACTCATTGCCTGATGGCAACGACTTAGGGGGGTTGTTGTTCTAGGTTGGACCTATGGCTTACCCGACGTCGAGCACAACCTAATCCATCCCTGCGTCGAGGACGGTCCAGGATGTTGGCCCAATCACTTAGGGCCAGTAGAAGACATTGTTCCATGTGCTCCTCACCTCGAGTACACGTCATCAACTTGGTCTGCATACCTCGTGGAACCAATCTGCCCTTCGTAACGGGCAAGTCCACCCATTATCTCACTATCTGGGGAATGCGGAGTAGTTGATTCAGGACGATGAGCACGAGCTGCTCATCCCTACCTCCACGTAGGAATCCTGACAGTCATCCGTTATGGGCCTAAACCCTCAGCCCATAACGGAGACCATTAGCCCAACGCTAGGGCTCTCTATAAAAAACCTCCTCTGCATGAGGGTCAAATATTTTATTCTTTCTATTATTTCTTGTTACCTCTTCACCCGACTAACTTAAACATCATAGTGTCTGCAGGTACACCCACATCATCCTCTCTTGTTGACCGTTACTGCTACAAACGTGTTGTCGGACACCTTTTGATTGACAGGTTAGATTATATATATATATATATATATATATATATATATATATATATATATATATATATATATATATATATATATATATATATATATATATATATATATATATATATATATATATATATATATATATATATATATATATATATATATATATATATATATATATATATATATATATATATATATATATATATATATATATATATATATATATATATATATATATATATAATATTTTGTAAGCTTGTAGATTTTTTTTTCTATTTTATAATATTAAAATATATATATATATATATATATATATATATATATATATATATATATATATATATATATATATATATATATATATATATATATATATATATATATATATATATATATATATATATATATATATATATATATATATATATATATATATATATATATATATATATATATATATATATATATATATATATATATATATATATATATATATATATATATATATATATATATATATATATATATATATATATATATATATATATATATATATATATATATATATATTAACACATAAAATATTAGTTTTGTATTTCACATTAATGGCATAATTATTAATTAAATAATAAATTTAAATTAAACAAATTAAGTTAAAATTTATTTGGAATTGATAATAGTAATATGTAAGTAATGTAATATTTTAATAATTCTACTAATTTAATAAAAATACAAATTTCTACTATAATTAAACAATAATTAAAATACTTTTTATTAATCGTGGGTAATCAATTAAATTATCTTTACTTTTCTTTGTGCTTGAGGATTTTATTTGTCGATGTCCACCTATATTTGTTGAGTACTCCAACAAACCAAAGCACTACAAAATGATGGAAGAAGACAGATAAGACACTCATTGTCAATTGATACTTTCTAATTTTCTAGATGCTATAAAATGCATGAGTTGAAAATATAATATAAAGGGTTGTTAGATGATGTAGAATGTTAAGTTAATAATTGTCTAAACATCATATGCATTCAAAAATATTTTTTAAATGTAAGAAAAATTAAATTTTCGTTCATTTAAAAAAAAAAGGACTAGTAATTATGAGATAGAATATGATTTTGGTATTACCCTCCAAAAGAAAAGGCACAAAACAAGTAACGTGGAAAAAGGAGGCCAAAAGTGTGGAAAACTTTAGCCTTTTACATATGATAATGATGATGAAATTGAACATTATTTTATGGAAGGTACAATTTTATCTTTTGATGGCAATGCCATTACTTTCTTATATTGTTTACTTTATACTAGAACAATGACAAAGCAACAAAATGGCATAACGTTAATAAGAACAATAAAATATATGTAGGGTAGGGTTTGGGAAATAGTTTGAAAGAAATAAAAATTCACAACATACGTATGATATTATGCAAGCAATGCGTAATGTGTGTGTGCTTAATATGAGGCTAGAAATGAGCTTGAATATGAAGTCCTTGTTTAAGTTGTTTGGTATATGTATGTACCAATTGATTGCTATGTGTTCCTAACATATTACTAATCTATGGTGTTATACTTTTGACTTACAAGGTTATTGAGATCTTAAGTTTTTCTTTTTTGACAAAGAGGGTTTTTAAGTATTTAAAGAGTTATCATTAAGCTTCTTTTTTAAAGTATTCTTTTACTTTTGAAAATGTGTAGAAAATATATTAGATTATAATGCTATAATTGAGTATGATATGATTAAGATTTTCAATTGAAGATTGATAGTATCTACATAAATTTAGAGTTTTGGTTTGTTAGAACTTAGAACCAACAACTCACCAATTTAAAGCTTCTATTTTCTCACATTTACCTTTAATAATTTTGGTAAACTTAAATAAAATTTAACTTTATAAAGTATATGGGTTTGTGAAATTGAATGATCAAATATACTAAAATGTGTGGGACAAAAATCATTGACAACTACACTAGTCAGTCTTAAAGCAAAATTAATATATCTTGTAATGTAAGAAAATCACAATAATAAGAAGAAAAGTAAATAACATGAATATGCAGAATTTATTTATCAAATTCAATCTAAAATAATATATTTTAAGAGAGGTAACAACTTTGTGATCCACTATAGCTAAAGAGTTTTTACATGAAAAATTACGAGTTACGAGAAAATAGTACTTTAAGTTATAAGAAATTCTCTTATTTTTTATCCAATATACGAGTCACACATTCTCATATATTTAAAAATGTTTCTTAATCTCTTTTTTAATCCCTTTAAATACATCCAAAGATCTTTTAATTCTTAGAACAAGGAATCCTAAGATTTTTTTTTCTACTTCTCTAAGTTTCTCTTTCTATAAGTTATTCACGCGCAACAAAAAATGTCAGGAGAAACATATTTATATTGACTCTAAAATTGAGACACGCACCTTGCAAATCTTGTCATACGCCTGGCGTCCGCCTCGTGAGCCTAGTAGGTGAGATGGTGGCAAAAGTCAACATTTTGTTGAAAAAAATGAATTTTTGAGACATACTTTCACAAATCTCCACCTTGACTCAAAACGATAATGTCAATTTATCCACCAACCACCCTCCTGCTCTCTTCAATGTTTGAATCACTTAACAAACTTGATCAAGTTCAAGCAATGGTTGAACATTTATCTAGGCAATGACTTGGTAAAAGACATTCACCACATTCTCTTTTAAAGTCATCTTATCAATCATTCTCTTATGACCCAATCATATTCTTTATGAAGTGAAACGAATGTCAACCAATTTTTTCCTTTCATGATACTTTGATGATTATCCAAGTAAATGACAATTTTACTGTCACAATGTGTTTTCACACATTCTTAAATGATCACTAACTTTTCAATCATGTCTCTTACCCATATTGCTTCATTGACCTCTTCGTCAAGGTCATATATTTGGATTGAGTAGTAAATATAATAAATATAGATTATTGATTTGTTTTCCAACTTATAGTTATTACAAACATCATAAGCATAAAATCAGACAAAAATTCTTTATCTTGAGATGCTTTTGTGTAATTCAAACCACCCTTCATTAAACCCTTAAAATATCTCAACGTCTATTTCATGTATCTCCCCTTTGGTGTACTTTGTTACTCCTTGCTTTTCTTTGGTTTGGTTATTGCTTGATACATATCCTTAGGAATTAGGATCAACTCACCATTTCTTAATCAATAATAAAACCTTTGATCCAACGTCAAATGACATTTTCTCAATAAAACTCAAAAACATCTTAAGATACGACTAGAATTGTGCACCATGAGCCTTCAGTATAGGAGAAGGAGTGAGAATGGAGTATTCCTACCCTCATTCTGGATGCTTTGAACACAAGACACTTGGCTTGGTTGTTTGAACCATTCATCTCCACTCATAGAATTTAGTGCAACTCGAATTAAAAACCACCTTCTTTTCAAAACCCTAAACCAAAATCAACTCATCAAACTCTTTTTTTGCGCCTTAGGGCATCATTCCTAAAACCCTTTTTAAAGTTAAAACCAACCAATACACAATTATTTTCTACCCGAACTACGAAGCTCTGATTTTCTTATTGCACTATGAAGATACGTAGGCACATGATTGTGAGATCTTGGCGAGCACACTAATTTAAAACTTGTTTCCCCTTTAGAAAATAACCTTTAGATAAACGACATACATTCGCGCATAGACAACCTAGATGGTTCATGTTGAGTACAATGGGTGTGAGGGGTGTTAATACATTCCCCTTGCATAACTGACTTCTGAACCCGAATTTGGTTGCGAGACCATATTCTTCACCTTTTAGGGGGTTTTATCGATACTTTTCCTTTTCTAGGAATAAATAAAGTTTGGTGGAGACTCTGTAATTTTCGTGTAGCGACACATTTATACCTACAAATTTTCTCCAAGCCCTAAACATATTTCTTTCATAACCACGGTCAATAACTAGTTCCAACACGTTAAACACACCCCTATATTTCTACATTGATCATATACAGTTGTCTGAACACTACCCCTATAAAATATTGTATTGTCTCTAAAAAATCCCCCTTGATGGATAACAACAATGAACTTACTCACACTTTATTTTAGAAAGACATTCATCAGAGTTGTTGTCTAAAATTAAAAAACAAAACTACGAACATGTGAGGAAATGACCATGCCTTTTTTTAGAATTCTTCACTGAATTGACTTATGAGACCAATGTAAACAGTTTCCTTAAACACTTTCAAAACCCAGAGTATTATTTTTCTTTGCACGTTTGGTCTTCAATGGAATTTCTCAAACTTTCTCTGTCATGGAAAAATGAGGAGGACAAGAAGAGAAATATCTTAAATGTTCCAGTTATAATTGATCTTACCGGACCAGAAAGAGATCAGTGGCCAGCAATGCGTCATGAGCTCCTAGTTCGCCGGTGGTAGAGAAGAGGAGGGGGTATACCTGCAAGGCACTCCGATGTTAAAGTAAGTTTCAGCAGGAGAGAGAAAGCAAGTACAGAAAAATTTAGAAAGTTAGAATATTTGACCCTCTTGTGAAAGAGGGTATTTATAATGTGCCCACAACATTGGGCTAACGATTTTTTGCAATGGGTTGGATCATTAGGCTTAATGCGGATAACTTCCAGGATCTACATGACGTAGGGAAGACCAGCACATGGTCTTCATCCTGGTCCAACTGTCATGTGAACTTCAGAAGGTGGAGGACCTGTTCTCTCAGACGCGGATAGTTGGATGATGATGTGTCCCCGCGTGGGGAACACGTAGAGACCGTGGGGAAGACGTGTGACCGTTCCCCTCGTGAGTTAATGAACTGGACCTTCATTGGATCATCCGCGATGAAGAGCTGGATTGGGTCGTGCCCGACGGTGTGGCAGCCTCTGGCCCAGTCCAGAACAACAATTGTTTAAATACCGAAAAATATTGAAATATTGATGAATTAGTGACATGACATAAGTTCACATAATTGTAATTTAAAAATGTTGAAAAACAAAATAAAATTGCCACTTAGCAGAACACGTAGCTACCTAGATTGTGCCATTTCGCTTAAAGGTCTAAAGGGACAAAATTTTCATGTGGCAAGGTTAGAATTATATTTTTTTACAAAGTGTAAACTAATATGGGTAAAATGATATTAACCTTATTTAAATTATGACTATGATTGTTATGTTCTTTTTATTATTGTTACTTATTTAACTATTTTCTTTAGGTTTGGGAATTGTTGTGAGATAGACAACAATTGGTTAAACTGATTCCAAGATTGAGGCCATGAGAAGTTCTGAGCATATAAAAAGTAATGGATCACATGACATTCAATAGTGAATGGTATAGGAATCTTCCAACCACCCCGTAAGTTGTACCTGACACCGCCTAAAGGGGTTGTGATTACGTTTTTACCTTTGCTATAAATTACCATATTTTTAATAAAAAATTATTAAATTCTGGATTTTTCATGCGTTTACCAAATATGTCATAAAATTTCCCGTTTGGAAGTAGAATTATCGAATTTATTAAAAAGTTATCGGATATTTTGCAAAAGTATGCAGAAATGTCGGACATTTGCAAAATTGTTGATAAAAAATTAAGGTTTTCTAGAAATTTTTTGAAGAACTTTTGGATTTTTAAAAAATTAGGAAAGTAGTTACCAGATATTTGGAAAAAAACGGAAACAAAATAAACCTACCGGATTTTCAAAAAATCTGGTATGAACCAAAAGTTCTAGAAATTTGAAAAGTCTGGTAGGCACTAATGAAATTTTTAAAAGAACATTTTTTTTTGACTTTTTTAACAAAGTTAAGCGGATAAAACATATACATATAATGCAAAAGTGTTATCATATCATTACAAAACAAATCATGTCAACTTCCTAGCTACTTATTCTCAGTGCATAATATGTCCCACATATGGTGATTCACATGCTCTTGCCACTTATCTACAGTTTTGTATCCATCGGTCCGTGGCGGGAGGAAAATGACAATTGGGTTTCAACTTCACCTGCACCCAATGATTGATATTAACAAAACCAATTGTAATTATTTTGTGTCTACTTGAAGCTATGCATGGAGCTATAACTAATGGGAGGAATGTGATATTAAGGTTCCTAGACATTGAGACTAATATAACAATGTATCTAGAAGCAATTTGTAACCCATATTAGGAATCATCTTCACTTTTCATGACATTGCACACCAAAGCCTTCAACCCATAATGTACTCCTAACTTTCAGCATCGTGTCATAAAACAAATAGGAATTCAGTTGATGGCATTAATAAATTCCAACATCTAACTGCGTCCGAATCAAAGGCCAAGACTTTTTCCCCATCCAAGTAAAGCTTCAATTTCTGAAAACCACAATTTCCATCGACTTCCATGTCATTATTGTCATCAATGTACTAACTTAAGAAAATAGGAAATTGAGATAAATATTTTAGTTTTCAAGACATGCTACATGGTTTACTTTCAATTGGTTTTGAATTTGATCTCTACGTACTCTGACTTCCATGCGACCCCTCAACATACTTTCATTCTGAAGGATCGCGATGCACATCAATCTCTTCACCCTTTTTACTCTTCTTATTTCTCTTCCTTGGTTTGTACTTCACTATTGGTGGACACATGGAAGTTGTGGATGGATGTGTTAGTTATCGCATTTTTTTCCATCTCCCTCTGGCTTATAATATCTATTGTATCGAAATACTTCTTCAGCTTTTCACACTCTTCTTCTAAATCGAGTTATGTCTCATTATCTTTTTCAGTAACCTCATGCTCTTCAATAAATATTTTTTTCCAAAATACACGTATTGAGTCTAAAGGAATAGGATCTCCTTGTATTTGATACCCTGAAATTCCAGATGCACAAGGTAACTCATGGGTCATTTTAATGAAGCAATCACATGTTGTTTTGTCAGAACCAACAAATCTTATCTTTTCTAGCTCATTTCCAATGTGTTGTATACACTGTCTTGAAACAAAGTTGTGAAACCTGGAGTAAAATGGAGTGTTATATCGATGCTCAATGTTGCATACACTTTTTCTTAAATGACACTTTATTTGAACCTAATTCCAGCTTCAACATGGTGTTAACAGCATCCCAACTTCTACATAAATCTCCACTGCTACTTGACAGCCAAATTTTTAGTCTCCAATGAAAAAATTCAACCTTAAAAAATATAAACAGAACAAAATGTTATTATTTGATAATTACTAATGTAACAAGATTCATATTAACATCAATATCCATGTTGATTTTTGTGTCCCCTATATGAGTGACTCTATTAGTCCAAGCAGTAAAAAAAATTCTTTATATGGTGTCAGCCAAGTTTCATGCACATACTAAATAAATTTTGGAATATCAGCACATACAACTTTGAAATGCTTTAGATGTATCACAAAATCAGTCTCGGTATTCGAATATATTATGTTGTTCCACATATCCATAACATGTTCATGCCAATTTTATTCAACATACTTCTTACACTTCATACTAACATTTTTTGAAATATGGAACAGACACAGCAAATAAGTTAAGTTTGGAAACGCAACTTCCACAATATTCAGCAATGTCAGTTCATGATCAGTAACCAAAACATTTGGTAGTAACTTCTCAAAAGCGAATAACTCTTTTAGCTTTTCAGGTGCCCACGTGAATTTTTCCTCCCTTTCATGTTTCAGATATGCAAAACTAACCGAAAATGTCAACTTCATTAAAGTTACACCAACAATCTCGAGTAGTGGTAGTTGATGCATGTTTGTTTTATACGGACATTAATCGTCAACAACCCCCAACAACATCTGAAACAAATAAGTTAAAATAGAAGCATTTGGCATAATAAGTTCTTTTGTATGTGTCAATAAAAAAGCAACACAAGATGAAACATGTTCAATAACTTCACTGAATTAGGGTGCGTCCAAAAGATATCAAAAAAATAACATTGGAAGAGTCCCTGACTCTTGTCCAGTACATGTATTTATATTCATGAATAAGACTCAATATATGTTGCATCTCAGTCAACGAACCTCTATTGCTCGCAATGTATGTAAACATAGCCTTGTAGATCTGGGTAACGCTCATTAGGTTTTTTGGATCTCTATCTTTCAAAGAAGCAACTATGTACCTGTGAGCCATATTGTATTTGATCGTGTCGTTCACAAACTTTCTTTCATGATCTTTTAAACGACCTAATATGTCATTCCCATTTATTCCTTAGCTAGCATATGATTGTGAAACTCACACCTGATCCTAACCTTCTAGTCGTTCTACTTGGCACAAATCTTAACATAAATGGATATTTAACTTTAATAGTATAATTTCCTAAAACAAAATCATTCTTCTTGCAATTTCCTCCTCTCTTACAATCCATAATCAATTTATCATTCTTCCCTCTAATCCCATCTGCGATATCGAAACGAAAAGTAACAATAACAATACCATGTTGTTTATAAACAAATTGTGCCCATGCCAAAACATCAGCCTGAGAGAGGAATATCTGACATTTACAACGTATACAAAATAAATTATCAATGTATGGGATATCAAAAATAAGGGCTGCACAATTATGTAAAGAGTAAACATTTATGTAAAGCATATCGCATCAGTGGTGAAAATTTGAGTAAAATCCACTTGGGAACCATCGGAATCAGGATCACACAATTGAACCATCAAAAACTAGTATACCGGACTTCCCAAAATATCCGATATTCAACACATTTTTTGGATTTTCAAAATCTCTGATAAAAAACTTTACAAATTTCAGACTTTTTTCGAAAAATCTGGTAAAACTACAAAAGATTATGGATGTTTCCCAAAAATACGAAAAAAAAATCAAGGTCTAATTTTTCAAAAAAATCTGACAAAACTTTTCAGAATTTTCAATTTTTTAGAAAAATTCCGAGTATTTTTCGAAAATCCGATAAAACTTCAACGTATTTCCGGATATTTAAAAAAAAAATTGGTAAAACATCGTACCGAATTTTTAAAAGTCTGATAAAAATGTATAAAAAATCAACTTCGCCGAATTTTTTGTACCAAATACTTTAAAACAACTATCGGATATGTTTCTACCAGATTTTTACAAAGAGAATTTGTTATTATAACATAAAAATTTGGAAGGTAAAATAATGAGAATGGTAAATTTATCATTATGAAAAAATGTGGGTTGTCGGGTACAATTTGACATGTGGCAAAAAGATTCCCCTAAATGGTACCGTGAACCAAGTTTGGTGAACCACTTGGTTCGTATAACACAAGCCCGTTGTTCGTCAGAAGTTGAAATAATGACTTGGTGGTAGGTAGGGGTGACAAAGCGGGTGATGGTCCGTCGGACCACCCCACGCACCTATCTAAAAATGGCGGGTTGGGTTGAAATTTTGTGCTCGCCTACCCGCCTAACCCGCCCCGCCTTAAGTCTGCCAAAAAAATGGACGGGTTGGCCCGTCAACTCGCCAACGTAGTTATGAAGCCCTAAAATTATTTTTTTGGTTGAAGGTTAATAATACTTGAACTATATTTTGGAATACTTGCTGATGATTCTATTTTATACATTTATTTGTGAATATATGTAATATTTTTTAAACTAAAATATGTTTAAAAGATTTTCTTAAAAATAAGTAAAAAATTTAATTAAAATGTAAAAATAATCTTGTTCATTTATTAAAAATAAAAAATAAATTTAAAAAAATAGGCGGACAAGCCCGCCGCCTACCAACCCGCCATCTTGGTGAGACGGACTAGATTTTTAAGCTCATTTTTACTTGGCAGACTTATCCGTTCAACCCCTTTTTTGACGGACTTAAGGCGGTGTGGGGCAGGGCAAACGTCCCATTTTGCCACCCTAGTTGTAGCCAGGTTTTTCCATCAAATACAAAAGTATACTTTCAATTACTTCTAGAATGTATATTTGCAAACTACTTTTTAAATAAAATGAGTGTCTCAATTAGGAATATATACGGCGCATATAGAATAGATTCGAAAATACATCTCTAAATTAAATTTTGGAGAAAAAATGAGATAAAATTTACTTAGAGCATGTTTTAGTGTTAAAAGATTCGTCAAAAAATGTATTTTAAAATTCTTATAAGTATTTTCATATTTTATTAAGATGTTTTCCCAATTTGGTGAGATAAACAATTCCTTATTTTTATATCAATTTTAAAAATGCAGCTAGACAACTTTTAACTAGCCGGGCTAATGTTTTTTTCTTCTCTTTTTTATCAATATTAGAATGATAAGCTTGTACTCAAAGTAAAAGAATAGCAACAGATCAACCAAACATGAGCACTAGAATTAATTATTTAGATCATTATATTTAATTCATTTTTTTTCAATATATATCTTAAATTGATAATAAATTTAATATTGACAC
Organism: Lathyrus sativus; assembly: GCA_963859935.3. Classification (NCBI taxonomy): domain Eukaryota; kingdom Viridiplantae; phylum Streptophyta; class Magnoliopsida; order Fabales; family Fabaceae; genus Lathyrus; species Lathyrus sativus. The sequence continues at coordinate 21,721,793 of OZ012740.1, read as the reverse complement.
TTAATAATTCAACTGACAAAAGTATATTCCCCAGCTAAATTACACCTAACTGATACAAATTATAAGGTCATGAATTGATTTTGTTTTTGAAGGTTATGCTAATTATTTATATTTTATAATTGTGTTGGTTATGATGACCAGAATACCACCAGCCTAGTTAGCTGATTAGTAGGTATATATTGGTAAACTACTAGATTATATATTACTAATTATCAACATCACTTTAAATTCTGTTGATGAAGATATAAGTGCGCATTCTTTTATGAAGGTGGATACAATCATGCAATCTCATTTAAGATAATCTCACCATTATTGACACACATGCATAAAACACAATTAATATTTATTGACACATTTCATCAAGATATTAGGAGAGAATTGTGAAATAAATTCATCTTCACAAAGCTTAATTGCCTCTTCTTCTTCAAGTGTCACCATTACTACCCTTCCTAAGGGACCCTCATCAAGTGGTGTTGGAAGAATCAAAACATGTCCTTCTCCAAAAACTGGCTCTATGTAAGAAGAGACATGAATTGGTTTCAACATGTCTTGAAATATAGCTAAATATGGGTCAACATCCTCTAAGCTAGTAAAAACCAAATCATGACTTTTCATCATTGTAGATGAATTTATATCAATATTTTCAAACCACTCAATTAAATCCATTATTTCCTCATTGTTAAGTTTAGCCACAACATCTCTTATGGCCTTAGTAGCTTGTGGAAATTTATTCTCAGATAAATCTAAATTGATATTTTTGTCTAAATGCACCTTGTTGTATAGCATGGAGTTTCCAAAGAATCCTTGATCTAAGCCCATGATTTTTCTTACATTCAAACATATGGACATGTCAACAAGACCATTTTGTATACCTTTGATTTTGCTTAAAGCAACCCAAAACAACCCGGCTAAGGCTTCAAATGGTGTTGAGTTTGGGCTTGGGCTTGATGAACCATTGGTTTGGGCCAAAGACATGCAAGCCTGGACCATGTGGTGGGAGAAGCCCATGGAAATGGTGGTGTACTTTGATTCCTTGATAGAAATGGGCTTCTCAATTGAGGATTTATAGTGAGATATTAAGCCCATATATGGGCTATCATTGGGCTTCTTGTTTTGTGGTTTTTGAGAAGGTAAAGGGTGGAATATTGGAGGTGAAATCGTTTTGTTGCCTAATGAAATGTCAGCCCAAGCCTTCATGAAATTTGTTGCACAAATGGAATCTGCCAAGAGATGGGTGCAGCTTAGGCCAATTGCTAATCCACCTTCTTCAAATTCAGTTAGCTGAAATTAATATCAGAATTTAAGATTATCATGTTTAATGCCTGAAAGTGAACTTAACTTGCATAGATGGAAACAAAAAGCGCTTTTGTGCAAAATGAGTTTAAAGGCCTAAAAAATTCAAACCTGAACATAAAAAGTGGACCAATAGTAAGGCTTTTGATGCATATCTTCCCAATAAACAAGTTTAAGTTCCTTTTCTCTATCCACATTTCTTAGCCACTCTTCCACGCCACCTTTAGCTTTTGCCTCAACCATTCTAACACCGGCATCATTGCATTTGATCTTCCAATGTCCCATATCATCTCTTATCAACCTTCCTGTCACTATAGGGAAATGAGTAAGCATTTCTGACAAAGACTCTCTCAACTTCTTGGTCAATTTTCCAAGCTCCGATTCTTCTGATGTTTGGTAATAGTATACCATTCTAATATGGTTTTTCTCCATGAAACGATCCAAAACTGATAAAGTTAAGTACTTTCCTGGTTCAATTGCCTTTGTGCTCACCACAGTCCTTTTGCAGATAATATTTACTGAGGTTGCCATTTTTATGTAGAAAGAATAGGAGGATATAGCAACCTATGTACCTATTCTATTATATCAGTAGTACCAGAATGATGATTTTCGCTATGAATATGTGACATAAGCAATAATATTATACATGAAAAGATTTTAACACAAATATATAAGCCATATTAAAGAAATATAATAGCCATATAATGCTATATTTGTGAGACATGAAAAGATGCATATAATTTGCTGTTGTCATGGGAGAAACAAATTGTGTGCCAAAAGGAAGAAAAAAAACAGCAATTCTTGAGGCAATGATATTTTCATGTTCCATGAATATTGGCTTATTTGGGGTTGTTGATGAAAGAAGTTTTAGATTGAGTAAAACAGAAAAGGCTAGAAATTTATAACTAAAAGAGTAAAATATAAAATATCACTTGTCACACAATTTACATATCTTCTTCATTTAAAACACAATTTCTATATCAAGGGAAATGGCAATGGCAAAGACACTCGTACGGTCATACCTTCCTTGGAAAAGAGTGGTGCTTTGGAAAATAGTGCAACAAAACAGGACAGTGAAACATGAGCAATTTACCACATACCTTTGACAAAATGAGTTCATGATTTGTCAACTCATTTTGATTATCTAACCAGGGTCTTCAGATATGGAAAACGGTATATGATGATGATACTTGAAATGTTGCACATGTTACCATTACTACATCAAAATGAAAATCGAAAAACATGTCCAGGTAATATAATATGCCTAAGGTTGTATCCAAATTAATGCTTATAAAATGAATATATGAACCTGTGGAGGTAACACAACCACAACTACCAACGGACTTCAATTATTATATGGCAGTTTCTGCATATTTTTATAAATTCTTTGGCTGATATAAAAATTTTGAAACGTTTTATTGCTTTCAAAGCACTTTCAAAGCAGAGAGATTAATAGCATAGAAAATAAACAATAACTAATGAGTTAGATTGCTTGGGTGCATATAACTGGAATTTTGTAAAGATTGTTTGGACAAGACACTGACAAAAGAAATTGAAATGTTGAAAAATTATTAATTATAACATGTATTCCCCTCGTTGAGAACCAAACTTGTTTTAGTTATTCCCAAGAATTTTAAAACAAGATCTCAAAAAACTTAAAATGTGAGCCAAATCGATCAAACTCTGGAGAATAAGATTCCATCGTTTCTAGAAACGAATTTGGATGACTTCAAACAAATACCCCAAATAGCTCGACAAACTAACAATCAGTCTAAACAAAAAAAAAATTAACAGTAGACATTAAAAATATTGGCATTATTCAACCTGTAATATCAAATGTTATAACTGTTGGAAAAAAGCAATAAAGGATTGTTACATTACATTGCAACGAAAGATGTGGTATATCACTTCATTTTAGCTTCTGTAAACAATAATGTAAATTTATACTATAGTTCAAATCAAAAAATAATGCTGGTAAGCTCAAACTAGTTCAGTAACATCTATTATATAATCAAGTATATAACTCTAGTTTGGCGTATTGTTTTAATTCACCAACTCACATTCGATACACATTTGAAACTCGCAGTACCATTGTAGCATCCTTGAATTACTAACAATAACAATTTATTTAAAATGATGGATTTCTTGACTCTCACTAAACCCTAAACGATGCATTGCACATAAGTATTTAAAGAATTATAGCATTTACTCCTCGTAGTATCTACAATTATACATTCAAACCCATGGCAAAAAGATTTCATCAATATATTTCTTGAAAAGTTGTTGATACAAACGAAAATTTAGAGATTAGTTCAAACAAAAACACCCAAATAGTACTACAACTAACGAGTCTAAACAATAAATAGCATAGACATAAACAATAAAAAGATTGGCATTATTCAAACATTAGTACCAAATGTGATAACTATCTCAAAAAGCAGTACAGGATGGTTACATTACATTGATGAAAGATGCAGTATATCACTTCATTTTAGCTTCGGTAAAAAGAACATGGCGATTAACTCGAGGATCAAACTTACGAAACTCAAGCTTTTCTGTAAACTGTCTTGGTTTCCTCTTTACATAGAAGAATCCAGTTCCAGCAGCAGACACGAGTTTTACAAACATCTGAGCCTTCTTCTTCTGGCTACCCATTTCTTACTCTAGAAAAAAAGACAAATGATTATATAAAATCAATGAGAACTTTGCAATATCAACTACAAATATTAACGAATCAATATATAATTTACAACACCGGCAAAATCGCATCGATGTTAGTATAGCTGAGCTCCAAAATCGCAGCCAATAGTGGCGCTACGGTAGCAGCCGCTGATCGCTACTGTGATGCCAGGTGCGGCGTGCATCGCTGTCGCGGCTGCCTTAAACGCGTTTGACGGGAACAACACAGCATGTGTAGCTGATGCCGCAGAATTTCGATCCCGCAACATTGAATTTTTTTTTAAAATAAACTAAAATTATAGACAGTGAAGCGTGAAGAGTTACAGTAGACGGAGGAAGGATTGTGAAGAAGAAATGAAAAATCAAAATACAAACCAGCGGAGCAGCGCGACACGGAGAGCTTGAGAGACGGTGGTGGCTGCTAGGTAAAACGCAGAGGAAGAACTCAAGTTTGGCAAAGTGAATTGATGAAAAACACAGATCTTGAGTTTTCACTTGCTATGGGCCTTAGGGCCTTAAATATTTGGGCTATTAGACCGTGGAAAAACGAGAAATTAACTTATCACCCCACAATTAAACTTCACACTTTATATATTTTTATAATTTCCAAAATGTTTTTGGAAAATTTTGAATAAAAAACCCTAACAAATTTTTGGTTGTTGATTCCAAATTTACGGTAACATATCAAATTTTCGATAGTTATTTATGAATTTTATATTAATTTTTTTGAAATTCTCTTTTAATATATGGGATTTTTCAAAAAATCTGACATTTACCTTGTTTTTTTGAATTTTTAAATTTCATTAGTTCGAATTTAATAAGAAAAAAAAAATTATCACTGTCAAAAATTTTAAAAAGTGTCGGAGTTTATCAAAAATTTTTTGATAGTGTGAAAAAAAAAATTTCAAAATTTTTTTTGAAAATTCATGTATTTCTTCAAATTTTTATCGGAAAATTCTTGTATTTTTTCAAAAATTTCCGATTAACGCAATAGAAAATCAAAAAAAAAATAGTAAGGGTATAATAGTAATAATACTTATTATGTGGTGGTGTCGGGTTTAATAGAGGGGGTGCAAGTTGATACCTTAGAAAAAGGGAAGAAAAATACTTATATAGTAGGAATTACTACCACCCCTAATAAATATACAATAATACTCTTAGATTTTAGAGATGCATTCTCATACGCATCCTAATTCTACGTATTTCTAAGTCAGACTCTAAGGGAATGAAAAAAATATTATGGAAATGCATCTCCGTGAAAATTATGGAGATGCATCTTCAGATGTCACAACCCTTTTTCCCTTCTCACTTCTAAAAAAACACTCTCTCAAAACCTCTCAAGTTTCTTAAACTCTCTCTACTCACATTCTCTCAAAATGATTCAACCAACTTCAAAACTTCTTTCATCAACATTAAGTCCATCAAAGAGCTCTCTCGACACCGAAATAAATTCATTAGTTGTAAGTTTTTTATTTTTCTAAAAAAAATTAGAGTTTTTGCATAAACTTGAAGAAAATGAGAATTAAGTTATGAAATAGGTAGTGTATACATGTTATGTAAATGAGAAACACGTTTTATTGATCAATACATTATTTTTTTATGTTTTTATGAACTACATATTTGCCATTGACACTAATGTGAGTTGCAGAAAAATTTTGGAGATGTATTTTCAAATTTTTCAATGTTTAGATTTCTAGAAAACAGAGATGTGTCTCCTGAGTTTATCAATTGACATTTTTTTCTTTTCTTATTGAACTCGTTGTGTTTCATATGTATACTTATAAACATTATGCCTGATAGACAATACAGCAGTGGTTTAGACATCTTGTTAATAAGATACACAGCAGTGGTGAAAGCAAATGACCATAGTTAGGAGGGTAAATTATCATGATGCCAAAGAGCACGACCCGTTTCAACAACATGTATGTGTCTCCTCTCTGCTGTGCCATTTACCTCAGGTGTGTGAGGTGGTGAAATTAAATGAGAAATGCCATTATTGGCAAGAAAAGATTTTAATTTGATAAATTCTCCAAAATAATTATGACAAAAAAAACATTTCAATGAAGGATTCTAATATATGTATTGAATTATTACGGATATCCATCTCAGAATTAAATAAAATCTTTGTAAATTTGTTATAATAAAAAAATTGGTGGCATTTTAGAAAGCATGTAGAGAAGTATTAGAACATAAAGAGCAGTTACATCTAAACAGGTGAACCCGTGGCAAGCAATGTAAACAAGATCTAGTTATGAGAAACAAGGTCATAGATTGAAGAGTTAATTGAATTGTAAATGTTAACTTACATTTAATATATTTATGGTAAATTTGCAATTATATAATAATAACATTTAATATTAATAATATACTAAAATGGACGTGTAAATATATGACAACTAAGCTGTTATCCAATATTTTCAAATAGATAGATAAGAATTTGCATATAACCATATGTATTACATGGAATTAACTTGAATAGAAGAGAAAATGGTTGGGGAAGAAAGAAAACCAAAGGCAGTGATTGTGGGAGGGAGCATAGCAGGAATATCAACCGCACATGCCCTAATCTCAGCTGGTTGGGATGTTCTTGTCCTTGAAAAAACCACTTCACCTCCATCTGGAAGTCCTACTGGTGCAGGTCTTGGACTCAGCCCTATCTCTCAACAAATCATTCAATCTTGGATCTCACAACCACAACATTTCCTACACAATACCACTTTTCCACTAACTATTGATCAGGTCAATTATCAACCTCAAAACTTTCTTCATTTTCTATAAATTCTTACCGGTATCGACGTGTGTCTGTGGAGTTGTGTCTGGTGTCTGTTTCTATGTCAGGCTTTATAGTTTATTATTGATGTGTAGCTGAACTAGTATGAACTATGAGTCCTTTGAGTATTTGTATTATTTCTCATGAAAAAAAGAAAGAATTGAACTGTTTTTGTAACTGATTTTATTTATGTTGACAGAACCAAGTAACTGATAGTGAGAAGAAGGTGAATTGGACATTAACAAGAGATGAAAGTTTCAACTTTAGAGCATCACATTGGGCTGATCTTCATGGTGCTCTTTACAATGCACTTCCACCGCAACTATTTTTATGGGGTCATCTTCTTCTCTCCTTCCATGTTGCAAATGAAAAGGGGACTTCTGTTGTAATAAAGGCTAAAGTTCTTCAAACTGGAGAGATCGTTGAGATTGTTGGAGATTTGCTTGTTGCAGCAGATGGTTGTCTCTCTTCAATCCGCCAAAAATATCTCCCCGATTTTAAGCTAAGGTTTGTAAATTGTATCTCAGAATGGAGTTGAGTTCAACTTAATTGATATTTCAATCATAATCGTTGGACGACTATAAATACTTGACTTTATCTATCATAAAAGTTGTACGAAGTTTGTGATTTATTGACAACGTAAAAAGTTTTACGCCGACAGTGCACAAATCTCTTCTTTTGCAGATATTCAGGCTACTGTGCTTGGAGGGGTGTTCTTGATTTTTCAGAAATTGAGAATTCAGAAACCATCACAGGTATCAGAAAGGCCTACCCTGATTTAGGAAAATGCTTGTACTTTGATTTGGCCTCAGGTACACACAGTGTGTTGTATGAACTTCTCAACAAAAAGCTCAATTGGATTTGGTATGTGAATCAGCCTGAGCCTGAAGTAAAGGTATGATTTTTCCTCTAATCCAAATCTCCTAATAAGAGTTCTCTTAATTCGTAAATATCCTCAAAATTCTTCAGGGAACCTCGGTGACGACAAAAGTAACAAATGACATGATCCAAAAGATGCACGAAGAAGCAGAAAAAGTATGGATTCCTGAGTTGGCAAAGGTGATGAAAGAAACAAAGGAGCCTTTCATAAATTTCATATATGATAGTGATCCCTTAGAGAGAATCATTTGGGACAATGTAGTATTGGTAGGTGATGCAGCTCACCCTACTACTCCTCATTGCCTTAGAAGCACAAACATGTCAATATTAGATGCATCGGTGTTAGGTAAATGCATAGAAAAATGGGGAGCCGAAAAGCTTGAATCGGCTTTGGAAGAGTATCAGTTCATTAGGCTACCAGTTACATCAAAACAAGTTCTTCATGCAAGGCGTCTCGGTCGCATAAAACAAGGCCTTGTGCTCCCTGATAGAGATACTTTTGATCCCAAGTTAGCAAGGCAAGAGGATTGCCAGGATCTCCTACAGACGAACACGCCTTCTTTCAACGATGTTCCTTTATCATTTTCTTCTATTACATCTTCCATTTCCATTTGATTGCATGTGTTAGAATGGTTTTTGTTGATGAATAACTGTTATACTATCAATGCAAGTGTTATATCATTCTTTAGCAATAGAAGCAACTGATAATGGTTTTCCTGTTACTGGAAGACCATGAAGCAAAGAAACTCTCTTACTAAATGTAACAAGATCATCAACAATGTCTTTCTTATTTGATTCTATTGCAATGGTTTCAAAAGAAGATAAATGTTCAAAATTCACATGATTCTACACCTCTCCTATCATATATATACACTCTATTGCCTGTACAATTTGTGTAAGGCTTTGAAAATATGATTTGAAAATAAATTCAAATACACTATCGCCTGCAGATAATTTTCTACGTTTTCTTAATGCAAACTAGAGGCATCGAAGTTGATGACAATAGACCCAAAGCAATTCAAGAAACCTCTCTTTCTTCCAGGATATTGGAGCTTCGATCCTTGTTGGAGAAGATTATTTCCAATTTCGTTGTAAAATCCAATGTTTCAATACTTACATATACATAAGAACCTAGTGATAGGGAAAGAAGGTTTAAGATTTGTGACAACATGGACCTCACATCATCAAATAGATTAACACAACTCACAACAATAGGGAAAGAAGGTTTAAGATTTGTGACAACATGGACCTCACATCATCAAATAGATTAACACAACTCACAGCAATATATGCACAACAATCTATTTAAAAGAAAGTCCACTACATACTCACCGGTTAATCCGTGCTTAAAAATAATTGACATTAATTAACTAGTTTAAACCTATAAAACACAGACACTCCAAACATGACACAGATATAGCAATACTGATAATAATTTAAAAATATTGATTAAATTAAAAATAATTACAAATATCAGTGTCGATGGCCAACACAGAAACGGACACCATTTTTAAGAGGAGTTGATACTTCGTAAGTTTGAACTTATTTTGTGACAAATGATTCCGCACTACTTTAGGTATGTGGTGTACATTCTAGTGCCAACAATATTCTCTGAAATATTAATCATCACATCTCTTAAATAGACTGTGTTGCTGTTAGAATCGGATATCAAGTTATTATATTAACTTGAATCACAAAATAATGATGTCACCACCGAACTTTTATTTTATTTATGGGAAGGAAGAAAAGATCGAACAAAAACCCTAAGTAAGATGCTAGGCAAAAATCAAGGCCTAAAGCTAAGCAAAAGAGAGATCAAAGGTATGGGGGCACTATGCCAAAAAAGACCTTTAGCAGCGCTTTAAAGCGCTGCCTAAAGTGGCGCTGCTAAAGGTAAAGGCAACGCTTTTTTTCAATGAAAAAGCGCTGCTAAAAGCTCCCTTCAGCAGCACCTTTAGCAGCTCCTTTCAGCAGCACCTTTAGCTAAAGGTGCTGCTGAAGGGAGCTTTTAGCAGCGCTTTTTTAGCCCTTTAGCAGCGCTTTTGTAAGCGCTGCATAATTCCCCCAACCATCCCCCCTTTAGCAGCGCTTTCAAAAAGCGCTGTCTTAGACTCCCCCTTTAGCAGCGCTTTTGGAAAGCGCTGTCATAGCCCACCCTTTAGCAGCGCTTTGTACAAGCGCTGCCTTAGACCCCCCCCCCCCTTCCAAACCAATAGCAGCGCTTTTGTAGCGTAATATTTGTGACCTTTAGCAGCGCTTTTATGTAAAAGCGCTGTCTAATGTCCCAGATTTTAAATTTTTTTTTTTTAAAAATATTCACCCTGTTTTGTGTATTTTACCAACAACCTACTTATATTACACAAACCTGCTTATAATTCAGGCATTTATTTCAACACTTTGACCTTATAAATAAAATTCAAACTTTGGCCTTAAATATACAATTCAAACTTTGGCCTTATATGTACAATTCAAAACTTTGGATACATTGTAACTCATGACTTTGTTCATAAACATTTTAATATACACATAAACCTGTTTAAATATGTTACAACAAAATTCGATCCTCAGAATTACAACAACACAAATACATTCAATTCACATATAATTACAAGTCTTCCAATCCGATAACTCTATACAATTCTCAACCCAAGAATAAATTGACACCATTCCTGTTTAATTTCTTCCAATTTTGATTTCGTGTAAGTAGCGCACTTGAATTCATCATAATACTACATAATATAACAGATCGAATAAGATTTAAGTTTAAAACTAATTACTCAGATGAAGTATCGGATAATTATCAAAATGAATCATATTACTTATATAATGAATTGATCCATACCAGGACTGGAATCTCAAGTTGACTAGAAAGAATAATTTCTCTCATAAAGCGCAATACAAAATATCCACAGTCAATACCATTGCGCTGCCGAGGACACTGTAAATGGAAAAAACAAACGAGCATTTATCCGGATATATAGTTTAAATAGTTTTATCAAGTAGAAACATGCGAGAATATACCTCCACTCTGATCCAGTTGATGTTGTTAGCCTTACTTTTTGGCATCGTTGCATCTCTTTGTGCTCTGAATATTTGTATAACTCTAACATAATATAAACGCATATTTAGAACAATGTCACATAATAAATAAAGATATATAATTAAAGACAACAGTATATGTCATCACTTACGTATCAACAAAGTTCCTCAGATTTTCATATTTTGTTGTATCGCCATCCAATGAATCTATGTAATACACTATTTCTTTCGTCGGACCAATAACTTGTCATACAAGAACCTAAAAAAACATAATCAACATTAGAATATTAAGTTAAACGAGCAAATTTTAAAATGTTCAATTATTTAATTAAAAAGGATCGAAGTACCTGATGTATGAATGTATAACATCGACGCCCAGTTCAGAATGGTTGATCCTTTAACATCTCTTTCTTTTTTTCGTTGTAATGGGGTTTACTTGTCTCTTAACAACACGGACAGATGGATTGATCCAAATTCCCTCGTTATGATCATTTCTAATATATGATTCGTCCGCTCTAATATTCTCATCTGGATCATCTATAATATAAGATTCATTCTCAACATAAACATCCCCTTTTCTCCAATGTTATCATCGATTACTTTGTTGGAAAAAAGAACTATAGACCATTTCGTACTTGTCGGATCAGTGACATAGAACACTTGTTTAGCTTGCATGGCTAGAATAAAAGGCTCATCTTTGTACCCCACCTTATTAAGATCCACTTTCAAAAAACCTGATTTATCCATTTGTATGCCACTTTTATTTTCAACCCACTTGCATCCAAAGATAGGAATCTGAAACTTCTCATTCTCGTACTTAACGAACTTCGATACCCCATTCTCGTACTCTTTTGACAATCGATTACCAGACATCCATTTTTTGTCCATACTAATTGAGTAATCTACACTAAACTATAAAAGTTAAACAAAACAGAGAATACCTGTAAGGAAATCACTAACTTCTAAGAATGCTACACAATAGGATGCTTGGAAACGATCACAGCTTTGCTCTTCACAGGTAACCCCTATAGCAGACAAAATATAAATTTTATTTAAATCATATTAATAATTAACCAAGACAAATCATATTAAAAATACTAGATAATCCACCAAAATAAATCATATTAAAATTACTAGATAATCCTTAAACCAAAATGACACCCTTACTAAACATTGAGAAATCCTAACTAAACATATAAAACCATAATAACATATATATCATATAAACATTGAGAAATCCATCATAATAACATATCAACATATAAAACCTTCATTAAACCTTCAATAAGTCATTTCTACACAGCAACAACACTAAAATTTACTTGCATGCATGTCCTCAAACCTTCAATACAAAACAACAATATACATATCATACTTGAACGCAACAACAAAAACAATATACCATCAATATTTAGATAACAAAAACAATAGTATACTAACAACAAAAACAATAGTATACCAACAATGGTGAAAACAAATATTTAGAAAAACCATCAAATACCAACAATAGTGAAAAGAAAAACCATCAATATTTAGATAACAGTATTAACAAAAACCTTCAAAACCTTTAATGTCTTCAGATACCAACAATGGTGAAAAGAAAAAAAAAACAAGAAAATCCTTTGAAACTGTCACATACCTTAACAATGGTGGAAATGCAATGCAGACGGACGGATGCACTCGAAAACGAACGGAAAACGGACGGTGAACGGACGGCGGGCGACGGTCGGACGGCGGATGACGGCACTTGAATAGGGGAAGTTCGTTCGCCAGAGGAGAAAGACAGAAGAAAAGAATGTTACGCGACTGTTCTGTTTCTCTTAAAATTCTGGAGGGTATTTAAAAATTATAATACTAATACCTATAGCAGCGCTTTTAAAGGTCTTTAGCAGCGCTTTTAAAAGCGCTTTCTTAGGGTGCCTTAGCAATGCCATATAGCAGTGCTTTATAGAAAAAGCGTTGCTAAATGACCCCCTTTAGCAGCACTTTTTAAAAGCGCTTTCTTATGTCCCCCTCTAGGTCCCCCTTTAGCAGCGCTTTTAAATGCCTTTAGCAGCGCTTTTAAAAGCGCTTTCTTAGGGTGCCTTAGCAATTCCATATAGCAGCGCTTTATAGAATAAGCGCTGCTAAAGGGGGACACCTTTAGCAGCGCTTTTTAAAAGCGCTGTCTTAGGTCCCACTTTAGCAGCGCTTTTTAAAAAGCGCTTTCTTAGGGCCCCCCTTTAGCAGCGCTTTTTCAAAAGCGCTGTCTTAGGTGGGAAATTTTTTTTCTTTTTTTTTTGCCCACCCTTTAGCAGCGCTTTTTAAGAAGCGCTGCTAAAGGGTGCGCTGCTAAAACTCATTTCCGGCGTAGTGGTTAGTTATACTAAGGGAATGTACTAGCACTCTGAGTATTTGTAGTACTCTATAGGAACCTCTTGAAATATTTGTGTTTTAGCTAAAATTGTTTGTTAAAGGTAAGGATGTGAAAAGAAAAGGAGAAAAGGTGGAAAAAGAAAAAGGTAGCCTCACAATCCTATGTCTACGTATCCTATATAGAAAGTCAGAACAATCGTTGTTCAGAGACTATGTGTGGAAAAAAAGTGTGAAAAAAGAAAAGGTTGCTCGTCAAGGATCGGGGTCTTGTGCCTACGTATTCTCAAGAGGAGCTTGAGAAATCAGAGCGTCCGTAGTTCGTGGAACCACAGATTATTAGGGTTCTAAGAACCAAAACAACAACAAAGATAAACAAACAAGGGAAATATACAATGACAATAAATCAACATACAATCTCTCCCTTTATATTAGGTCAACAAGAAACAGAAAGCAACAGATAACATGAAAAAACATCATGAAATCAGCAAGCAGACAAGTCATAGACACAGTACACGGAAAAACATCATGTATGGTCAGACAGACAAAATAGCATAGAATACGCATGGAAAAACATCATGGTAATCAACAACAAGTACAAATCAATAACAGACACGACAAAGCATCGTGTAAAATAAACATAAAGTACAGTCATGGAAAAGTATCGTGAAACAGATTAATCACTGAAGAGTAACATCAAGAATTAATCAGATAGAACAGACAAAGATACGCGGCAAAAAGATTTCTCTCCTTCGACCCCTTCATGACTCTTAGGATACTTTTCTCTCCTTGAAAAACATATCCCTTTTTGTCGAATTCACCAAGAGAAATCAAATTTCTCTTCAAGTCAGATACATACTTGACTTCAGTCAATAATCTTATTGACTCATCATGAAACTTGAATCTCACAGATCCAATACCTGCAATTTTGCAAGATTTGTTGTTTCCCAGCAGCACAAATCCACCATCTTAATCACATAGCTCCTCAAACAATTCTCTATATGAAGTCATGTGCCAAGTGCAACCTGAATCCATAATCCACTCTTTTCTCGAGTCGCCACTTGAAACCACAAGAACATTAGATGAGTCAAAGTCATCTTGAACAATGGTTGCGTTGTCATTACCTCCATGATCTTTCAAGCGTTCAGGGCCCACATTTCTTGTGTGACCCTCATTCTTACAGTGATAACGTTGAATACCAGATATTTTGCCACTATAAGATTTCTGTTGACTTTTACCTTTCTTCTTGTCGAACTTACCATCCTTTCGCAAGAATTTTCCCTTAACGGCCAAAGCTTCTTCCACCGTCGAAGGCTTATACTCCTTTCGTTCGTTCAAGTCCTTAGAATACAAGGTTGATTGAACTTTTTCAAAGGTCAGAGACTCCCTTCCATACAAGAGAGTTTCTTTGAAGTGAACATGTGTTATGGGCAAAGTACACAACAACAACAGTGTTTGATCTTCATCATCGATCTTCACATCAATATTTTCAAGATCAAGAATCAGCTTGTTGAACATATCCAACTGCTTAGCCAACACTTTGTCTTCACTCATCTTGAATGAATACAATGCTTTCTTCAGGTAGAGTCGATTCACCAGAGATTTGGTCATGTACAAGCTTTCAAGTTTCACTCATAATTCCAATGATGTAGTCTCCTTTGATACTTGTCGAAGAACCTTATCACCAAGGCTCAACAATATTGCATTGTGGGTTTTCTCAATCATGCCCATCTTTTCTTTTACTGTTAATGCAACGTCCATGGATGCCTCTCCCTTCAATGCTTTCAAACAACTCTGCTGAACCAATAGGGCTTTCATCTTCAAGCGCCACAGACCGAAGTCGTTCACTCCGGTGAACTTTTCAATCTCATACTTTGTTGAAGGCATCTTCTCCATGCTCACCGCACCAATTGTTGTGAATAGGATGTCTTAAAACAAAATATAAACGGTTTCTTTATAATAAAAAAACACACAAAGGTTATGGTTAACAAAGAAACTAAGGTAAAACAACAAGGAACAACAAAGATTGGTTATAAACTACTATTCTTTCCTTACTCTTAGAACAAGATTACAAATATACAAGAATAACAAAATAACCTCTTTATCTTGAAATTAGGATTTTATCTTCCTATTTTTCCTTATACCAAGATTGAGAAACTAACATCCTATTTATAAGAAAAATAGCACACTAACCTAATGGATTTTTTTTTAACAATTACTCATTACAAGCTAACTTAAACAATTGGACTTACAAGCAAGACCCAATTCAACATACTAACAACCCTAGCAATATTGACTAATGCATGTTAGAACAAACTTTGACTACAACACGCATTACTCCGACAACAGCATGCGAACATACTTCGACCTCATGTTTAATTCCTGTCAAACTAGAAGCTACACTTCGACCATACTAGAGTTCGATCCAACATCTCACATGGACACTTATACGTCAAATGAACTAGCACCAAGCGATGGTCGCAAGGGTCTGAATCTATCCCTACAAATAAATACATGTTGGGACACTCTATTGTGTCTTAATCGATTTTGATTGTCAACAATTTTACCTATACTTAAACTAGACAAAGCAGACAAAATCAAACCCAAATGACATACATGCAAAATCAAACAGTGCAGGCAAAATACAGAAGTGCACTTCCGTATTTTTGGTAAATCAAATTCATACAAACTATGAAAGTATACTTTTGTATTTTACTCAAACATATAAATGGCAGACAACACAAAAATGTCTCATGCCCTATGCTTTAAATGTTAATGGATGCCTCAACAAACCTATCTAACTATGAATGTAACTACAATCTAATGCACCTTAAACAACCTATTTAGTAATGTATGTGTCACAAATCAAAAAATGAGGGAAATAAAAACAACTTACCAAATGTGAGAAATAAAGTTCTTAGATTGAATGAAATTAATAAGTGATTGATAAAACTTTTGAATTATACACAATATAGTAGAAAGTTTGAACAAGGTTGAAAAATGGTGGATTTTGGGATTCTCACGCACACCTTTTGCTTTGGCTTAGAGAAAGTTTTGTTGGATATGAGGAAGGAGAAAAGAGGAAGGTTTGGCACGATAATATCACTCAAAACACGTGTGAAGATATACTTTCGTAAAATTTGTGGAGATGCATCATCATACAAATTGGGGAGTGACTCACTTATAAATATCATAATATAATTTTTTAGTGCGTTCAAAAATACATCTTTATATTTTAAAATCATTTTTATATTTTCACTAATGTGGGATGAGCATCAATAAAGATGTAATAAGTAAATCCCACTAAATCCAATTTTTTTACCAAAATAAATAAATAAAAATTTTTATTTCTTTGTCTCTCTATTTTCTCCATTATTATAATTTTTTGTGTAAATAACACACATTTCTAAAACATGTGACATATAATTAATATTTAATTGATTTTATATACAACAAAACTATAGTAATAGAGAAAATAGAGGAGAAAAAAAAGGAGAAGATATCCAACCCTAAAAATCCATCTTATTTTAACCGGAAAAATAAATAAACAAATATCGATTTTCTGAATTCACAAAACTAAAACGGCACTGCGTTTAATTCTTTCTCTCCTAGTACGTGGTTAACAACAAAACAAAGCTTTGAGATCCGATCCCAATTCGTTTTGCTTCAAAACGAACACCATCACCATGTCTGGCTCTGCAATCATTGCGGCGCATTCTAGCTCTTGGGCCGCGGCGCTCGTTAGGATCTCTCCTTACACCTTTTCCGCAATCGGCATCGCTGTTTCAATCGGTGTCTCCGTTCTCGGCGCTGCTTGGTAATGTCTTTTTCCTCAATTTTCCGTTTCCGATCTTCCTTTCCGTTATTCCTACGTTATTCTTACGTTTCAATCTGTTTATGTAATGATTCTAGGGGAATTTACATTACCGGTAGTAGCTTGATCGGTGCTGCAATTAAGGCTCCTCGAATCACTTCCAAAAATCTCATCAGGTAATTTTCTTCAATTCGTAGGGATTTTAAATTTTTATAATTTTTTTGGCGTTTTTTAGGGTAATTATTTTTTTAATAATATATATGATACTCGATAAGTTGTTTGATGAGTTTTA
The DNA here is from genome assembly GCA_963859935.3 of Lathyrus sativus. NCBI lineage: Eukaryota > Viridiplantae > Streptophyta > Magnoliopsida > Fabales > Fabaceae > Lathyrus > Lathyrus sativus. The sequence continues at coordinate 21,704,675 of OZ012740.1, read as the reverse complement.
CAACGGTTATAGTATCTTGTTTCTGTTGATTTGATCCAGTTTTGGAATTTTGATGTCTTGTTAGTTGATGTGATGGGGAAGGATGATAAACTCTTTGGTAGAGCTTGGAATTGTTTCGTGCTTAGCGTTCCTCTTTTTATGCGTCTGTATGGATTGTGTTTTCTTCTTGGTTGAAAGGAAATAAGGAAGTTAATGACTAGGTCTTAAATGTTGAGGAAATAATTTAAACTGTTTTTTGACATTTTCTTTATGCAAAACTTCGTCGGTGACTTAATGGGTGATTGATGGTTTATTAAGGAGTGATATATGTAACTATAAAAATCAGTCACAGTCACTGCACTGCACATCACCTTTCAAGAATCAAGGATAGACTTTTCATTAAGACATTGGTGGAAAACACTGGCATTTGGCCAATAATATTGTTGTGACTCATTTGTGATGAACAGTTTTGCGTTATTAAACAATTTCCTTTATTTAAAGAAAACTTTTGAAACCTTTCATTTTAGTTTTGTGGGTGAAGTGATTTTACTATGTGCTGGGCATCTGTTTGTTGCTGATAATCAAAGATAATCTTCGTTTCTGGTTGATAATCAATGTTCGGCTGGTTTGATCCTAAGGGTAGTATGACTATGAGGGTATAATTGCATTTATTGATTTATATGTAATGTTTGAAAAAAAAAAAAAACGAAGAGAAGATAGTAGGTTTCTTCCACTATGTTTCTTGTCCATTTTGAAATCCACTCCTTGCTGTTGTCATATATAAAATCTAAAGAAAACTGTTAGTAAAATGAATTGAAGTTTATTTATAGCTTATTTTCCCCTTCAATGTGGTTAGAATTCATATGCATGTTACACTGGTGGCTGTCTAGGATACAGATTGTGTCCCTTTTTAAGTCAATGTGAGGTGAAGTCTAACTTCTAGACCAGCTTCAGTATTGACATTGTTGATCGAGCAGGAAAAGGTTTGTCAGTCACTGCCAAGTAGCATTGGAGTTGAAGTTGTATATATCTTCCATGTCAACTTCTCTTTCCACTGGCTCATTTTGTTGATTGTGTTTTTCCAAATTTTAGTTCTTGCTTGCTTGATTGATTGAATTTGATTGATGTAGCTAACCATTCGAGGTTTAGTTGTAGTTGTTACTTTTATTGCTTTGTTGGAAGGGCATGTCTTATTACTTGTAGTAATTAAGTAAGGATAAAATTATCTTTTGATTGTGACACTAAAATTAGAAAATTCTTAACTGCGTACATCCAAATCAAAAACATTTTTGTAAAACATTTTCCATACCAAACACTAGAAAACTACTATCAAGAAAGACTTACAGCCCAGGTCAATAGTTTCTATAAAGATGTGATTCATTTGATTGATGAAGCCGACCACATTTAGTGGGATTTGGCTATTGTTGTTGTTGTTGTTGCTGCAAGAATTTTTGTCTGTGTGTGATAAACTGATAATTTTATGGAGAGAGGATGTGTCTGTAAATTATAGCTATGTTGAAACAATTGGAAGCTGGGAGATTTTAATGACAAGTAACATAAAAATTTAATTGATTCCTTTTTTATGTGAGAAGAAAGAAGAGAGTGTACAGCTGTTCTATTGATTTATTTATTTGCATTTTTTTCTTATGATAATCGATTGATATTTTTGTAAAAGTTAATTTAGATAAATCATGCAAGTCAAATGGTAAATTAAGGTTATTTTACCCTTTGCTCGATATGAATTTCAGAATTTCCATTTTGAATTTCTGAAATTAAGATAGCTTTATTTTGTTGCTGTGAAGTTTTTTTGTGATTAAAATCTGTTGGTAGCAGACTTGGTGTATTAGAGTTGTCAGAATTATTGTCAGCTCAAGCAACATGGTGACCCTCAATAGTTTAAGGCTTGTTTTGTTTTATACACCTTTTTGTTTTCATTTCCTGTATTTGCTTATAATTGTGGTTGTCAAACTCTCAAGAAGCATTAGAAAGCAGTATCTAAGATTTTCATTATAAACTGTTTCAAATGCAAACCAAACTTGACCTGAACACCCTTAATATAACCATCAACACATCATACACGGAAAGCCCAATTTCCCAAACCTTTAAAGCTTAAATCTAAATCTAAATAAATAGTAAATAAGGTTGTAAACCCTGTATTTTAATGTGAAATTTGAAATATCTTTTGATCTTTATATTAAAGATTGTTATCTCTGAACTGCCTTGAATGCTAGTGTTCCATTACATGTAATAATGTATTACCTACATTATCTTGGAGCAGCAGCAATAGTTCCAAATATAACCATTTATTGTACTTGATTTAACAAAATAGTTCTTGATGTTTGTGGCCTTTCAGCGTTATCTTCTGTGAAGCTGTTGCTATATACGGTGTTATTGTGGCTATTATCCTGCAGACAAAACTAGAAAGCGTTCCAAAAGCAAGTATCTATGAACCAGAATCTCTTAGAGCTGGATATGCGATCTTTGCTTCTGGGCTCATTGTGGGCTTCGCAAATCTTGTTTGTGGGTGTGTAAACTTTTTTTACCTGCATCTCATATCTTCCCAATAACTCTTCTGGCGAATAATGAAGAGAGACCTTATCCATTTGTTGTCCATAACTCAAATATTTTTTGTTGTTGCAGGTTGTGTGTAGGAATAATTGGAAGCAGCTGTGCATTGTCTGATGCTCAGAACTCCTCCCTCTTTGTGAAAATTCTTGTGATTGAGATCTTTGGCAGTGCACTTGGCCTATTTGGAGTTATTGTTGGAATTATTATGTCGGCCCAAGCAACATGGCCCTCAAAATTTTAGTTTGCCTTATATAATCAATATGTGAGAATGCGGTTACACTAGAGAACATTATGTTTTGTGTACTTTTAGTGATTAAGTCTTCTCTGCTTATCTCTTTTAGCAGGAATGTAAAAATCAACATGATAGCTTGCGTCCATTACAACTGTAGGCTGTATTATCCACCAATTGAGTTGTTTTAGGAGGGCCAGTGTGTCATCCGATATATCACTCTGTTGATTGAATTTTAGTATTTTTGAAGTATTGAGTGTTGATTCATTTATAAATAAAAAAACTGTGTATTTATTTGGGCTCGCCAATAAAATCAAGACTTCTGAGATGTACTAATGAAGTTCATTTCTTTTTAGTAAGAAGCTCATGATCATCAGTGTTCAGATTTGATTTTTCAATCCATTTATGATAAATTCAAACATGATAGTTGACACTGTTTTAAATTTGATTAAAAAAAAAGTTTGTAGCTGTCTCTCACCAAATGGTTGTCAAAAATTCATCCATTTGGAGGCTTCTGGTGTAAGTTGTGGGTATCTCTGCATTTTTGTCTGGTTGTTATAAAACCAAAATTAGTGTTTGAACATGTGGAAATAGATTGGGAGCAGTTATTATTTGATCAATGTAATTCAAACTACCATTCTATCCAAGAGATGTGATGATTAATATTGAGAGAATAAGGTGTTAGCAACAGAATATACAGCACATACTAAAGTAGTGTGGGATCCTCTGTTACCAAATAAGTTCAAACTTGTTAATTAAGGTCAATTATTTTTATGCACGGGTTAATTGATGAGTATGTCTTGGACTTTATTTTAAATAGATTGTTGTAAGTTGAGTTAATCTATTAGATGATATGAGGTTCATGTTGTCACAAATCTTAAACCTTCTTTCCCTATCACTATGTTCGTATGGATCGTCAAAATTACACATTAGTTTTGTATCAATAGTTGATAGTATAATTTGTATTTGTAACTATTGTAACATTGGATTTCACAGAGATTGAAAATAATCTTCTAAGAAATTAATTAATTTTCTCTAACAAGGACCGGAGCTTGAAATTTAATTTCTTCTAAGGATTTTTATGTTGTTGGTAAGTGTGAAGACTCATAAATTCAATATCTTAAGGTTTTAGATTAATATGCAGTATTAAACTCACTTAAAGATAATGTTGAAAGCTCAATGTGATGATCCTAAGACCTCTTATTATCCAACAGAGGAATTAGTGATCCTAAGACCTCTTATTATCCAACAGAGGAATTAGTGTCTCAGTTCGACGAAGCTCTTTGTATTGAAGGTTTTTTTGATCAGGATGTTCAGGTGGCGTGTTCCACTGAGTGTAAGTAAATATGGATTTAAAGGAGAATATATCCATAAGAATGGATGAGCTCACACTCGAGGGAGAGATTGTTGGTTGAAAAATATTTAATACACCCTTAGGTGTGCATCTCACACCTTTGAAAATTCAAAAATGTCCTTCACGCGTCCGGAGATGTATTTTCGAAACACCCAAAATCACATCAGACTTCTCTTTTCTTAGATCCACCCCATTTGAAACAAAATATGGTCCAAATATGCGTCTCTGTATGTTATTTAGGTGTATCTGGAGTATCTCTGAAATGTTCCCTGAAGTCCTTTAAAAGGTATTAGAAGCGTGTTAATGGCAAAAAGGAATTATTTTAGAGATGTATCTCCAAAAACATATGCATATTCGAAAACGCCCCTGAATCATTTCAAAGCAGCACCATTGTCTCAACATTGTATTTTTTTTTAATTCCAAGTTATATTAAAGTGAAATCAAAGTAAAAACAGGTTTATATTGAAGTTAAATGAAAGTAAAAAATCATACATTCAATTCAAAAAATCAATACCATACATAACATTTGTTCGAAAATACAAAAAAAAATACATTCAAACATAAATTATTGTGTATGTCAAACCCCCTGCCTTCTCCTCCGCCTGTATTGCACATCACTTTGTAACTCGGCAATCACGATTTCCACGAGGCCCAACTGAGGACTACTTTTAACAAAAATTCTTACCTCTATGTTTGCTCTACCCATCTCCACAAGACGTCGACACACCACAGACACGTCTTTGGTGTGGTCATCGCTAGCCTCAAGTACCTCTTGGTTAGCTGATCTAGATGGTCTTTCAGGAGCGTCTAGTGTCATGATAGGATGTGTCACTCTATAGAACCATGTCATGTAGTTGTCTACATAGACCCACTGTACAGAAGCTAGTATCATGCAATATTTCTCTAGTACCATGTGACTCTCGAAATTGTCAAGTATCGCATCAAAATATGTGCGACAAACGGTGGGAGGAGTAGACTTATAAGAGAGTCTTTGAAGAATCCGCAGATAGTCAAACTACCGCATCACTCGCTCGGACAAATAAGGATAAATAAGTCACGACCCACACGCCAACTATCCGGATTATAAGAAATGACGTAAATGGATGCGCCTCACAACGACTCTCGTATGCGCAAAAGCAAATGTCATTTGTTACATGATGGTTAAGATGTACTCTGAATGGCTCGAGTGCATTATTCCCCCCTATACGGAAGAAATGCGGCAGTACGCGGCCAATTCTTAGTGTATGCAGGCACAATTTCTCACCCGGTGATGCGAAGAAAGTGAGAGATGATCCATCCTTTAAAATGATTCAGATACAATATTAATAACAATAACAAATGAATTATGAAAATATAAGTAACAGTAAATTACCGTAAGCAACTGCAACTCTCTGTCATCTGTTTTGTCTTTTAAAGACAACCCTCACATAGTTTCGAGTACAAGTATATCAAACATGCGGCCCCCAATTATACTAGTGAATCGCAATCAAGTTGATGACGTACTGAACGTTTATTACATCGACATAGGTTACACTTTTATCCACAAACATGAACGTGCCAACCAAGAACAAAAGGTGACACCTCAATGCACAAGTTCGATGGTGCTCAACCTTCAACATCTAGAGTCCACTGCAGGTGTTCTTTATAAAGCTTTAAAAAAATATTGCATTGAGCACCTCTTGTGATTGTTGCCTCCTATGAGGCCTCAATTATGTCAACCCTCAAATGAGTGACTATCATCTTGACGACTTTCTCTCGACCGATTCTTTTATAATGGAAAGATGCATGAGGCATGATACATCATCCAATGTGATTGTCATTTCGCCTATAAGAAGGTGGAAATACAAAGTCTCTGAATGCAATCTCTCTGCAAAATTCTCCTGCATGCCATGAGATATGGTCATGTACGCAGCAGAACATAAACCGACAAGATATGAATAATGGAGAACATCCTAAAATCAAGCAGTAGTGGGCTGCCCCAACTCCAATATTTTTCGTTTGTGATTTACTGATTTCAAAAATGTATGCTTTTGTAAAAAGAAAATATCACCAACAATATCGATTTAATTAGTTGAAAACAATGTATTGCAAAAGAAAAAATAATATACATCTTATTTTCAGACACCTAGTAACATGGTCTTCATAGAGATGAAGTAAGGAGATGTCAAATGAGCCTCTTGGTTAACTCTCTAATGGAGCAAGGGTAGTGACTTCCTCCTGAGTTGCAGGGTCTAGTGCATCATCTACATACTCAAGTCCCCGTGAAGTGGATGCTTGAGAGAGGCTGCTACGAGAAGCAAAATTAGATGGTTGGGAACCTTGACGTTGCGAACCATCAAATGAGTTATCAACGATTCGTAGCCCGTGGTTCGGGATGCAACCCTCTCATGTCGTACTGATGCGGTTTGGCACACACGTCAAAGCCTAACTCTCCCCGATTTTTTTCCAGCCATTGCACCTACGTTACAAATCGACATGGAGAAAAACAGCATGTCAAGACAAACCCACAAATTCCACAAAATCAATCAAATTTTAGCCTAAGTCAAATATGGAGATGCATCTCCGATAATAGCACTGAGAAAATTTGGAGATGTATCTCCAGACAAACTTGTTATTCTCAGCCATGGCATAAACATCATCGCTGCCCTAACCCTCCAAAAATATGTCAATGCATGTTTGTGTAAGCTGTCAATTTCATTTGCACTACTATCTAATGTACCTAAAACATGAAAAGAGGTAGTATTTTGAAAAGAGATAGCATTTTAAAAAATTTATCAAATCAAATTGATGAGAAGTAGAAACTTGATTGTATGAGATGCTGGAAAGGAGGAGAAAAAACTCCAATGATAGGAGCTTGAATGAATGGATGTGAGAGCTCAAATGTTTTTTTAAGACTTTTTAGAAAATAAATAAGGAGGAAGAGGGAAGGGTTTGGCGCGAGGATATGAAACAAAAGCATCTGGAGATGCATATTCGGACCACCCACTAATTTTTTAATAAATGATGTTTTCGGAGATGGATTTTCGGACTCACCTTTTACACATACGGAGATACATCTCTGAATTTAATTTTTGACAAAAATAGGGTACCTCATCGGTTTGCGCTGAGAAGTGTATAAAAAAGGTGTGTCCGGAGATGCATCTTCGGACACTAGAGGTAGTTGTAGCTTTTATCGGTGGTGGAAAAGCACACATAAGGGTGGAACAAGCAACTCCATTGTTGGTATATCAAGTGTGAGACCTCTCATGACCCAACAATAGTATCAAAGTCCGATTCGGCTGAGCTCCTTGTATCGAAAGTTTTCTTGATCAAAATGTTCAGACAGTCTGTTGAGTGCAAATAACAACGGTGCAAGTAAATATGGATGAAAAATGCTTCCTTTTAACGGGGAGCATCCCTAAAAAAATGAATAGATTCACACTTTACATGAAGTATATTAAGTATGGATATGAATCTCACATTGGATGAAAAAGCTGAGAAGAGTTATAGACTCAATACCTTCACATTTTTTACTCATGTAATGTTCCAACTAATTTAAAAGTGAGTGTTAAAAACTCAATGTGATTATCTCGGGACCCAGTCATGACCCAACAATTGACATCAACTCTGATGCCTCTAGTTTGCATTAAGAAACGTAGAAAATTTAATCTGCAGGCGATAGTGTATTTGAATTCATTTTCAAATCATATTTTCAAAGCTTTACACAAATTGTACCGGCGATAGTGTATATGATAAGAGAGGTTAATAGAATCATATGACTTTTGAACATCTATCTTCTTTTGAAACAATTGCAATAGAATCAAATAAGAAGAAAAAGATTCTTGATGATCTCGTTACATTTAGTAAGAGAGGCTCTTTGCTTTATGGTCCTCTAGGAACAGAAAAATCACCATTAGTTGTTTCTATTGCTAAAGTATGATATAACAATTGCATTGATGGTATAACAATTATTCATCAACAAAAAACTATTCTAACACATGCAATCAAATGGAAATGGAAGATGTAATAGAAGAAAATGACAAAGGAACATCGTTGAAATCAGGCGTGTTCGTCAGTAGAAGATCCTGGCAATCCTCTTGCCTTGCTAACTTGGGATCAAAAGTTTCTCTATCAGGTAGCACCAGGCCTTGTTTTATGCGACCAAGACGCCTTGCATGAAGAACTTGTTTTGAAGTAACCGGTAGCCTAATGGACTGATACTCCTCCAAAGCCGATTCAAGCTTTTCTGCTCCCCATTTTTCTATGCATTTGCCTAACACCGATGCATCTAATATTGACATGTTTGTGCTTCTAATGCAGTGAGGAGTAGTAGGGTGAGCTGCATCACCTACCAATACGACATTGTCCCAAATGATTCTCTCTAAGGGATCACTATCATATATGAAATTTAAGAAAGGCTCCTTTGTTTCTTTCATCACCTTTGCCAACTCAGGAATCCATACTTTTTCTGCCTCTTCGTGCATCTTCTGGATCATGTCGCTAGTTACTTTTGTCGTCACCGAGGTTCCCTAAAGAATTTTGAGGATATTTAGGAATTAAGATAACTCTTATCAAGAGATTTGGATTAGAAAATCATACCTTTACTTCAGGCTCAGGCTGATTCACATACCAAATCCAATTGAGCTTTTTGTTGAGAAGTTCCTACAACACACTGTGTGTACCTGAGGCCAAATCAAAGTACAAGCATTTTCCTAAATCAGGGTAGGCCTTTCTGATACCTGTGATGGTTTCTGAATTCTCAATTTCTGAAAAATCAAGAACACCCCTCCAAGCACAGTAGCCTGAATATCTACAAAAGAAACACACTCGACCCTTTGAGGGAATTCTCAATATAAAAGAAGAGATTAGTTTCAATGCACTCTCGGCGTAAAACTTTTATGATAAATAAAGTGATTGAATAATCTTTACACAGTGCATATCAATTAAGTTGAACTCAACTCCATTCTGAGATATGAACCTTAGTTTAAAATCGGGGAGATATTTTTGACGGATTGAAGAGAGACAACCATCTGCTGCTACGAGCAAATCTCCAACAATCTCAACGATCTCTCCAGTTTGAAGAACTTTAGCATTTATTATAACAGAAGTCTCCTTCTCATTTGCAACATGGAAAGAGAGTAGAAGATGACCCCATAAAAATAGTTGCGGTGGAAGTGCATTATAAAGAACACCATGAAGATCAGCCCAATGTGATGCTCTAAAGTTGAAACTTTCATCTCTTGTTAATGTCCAATTCACCTTCTTCTCGCTATCAGTTACTTGGTTCTGTCAACATAAATAAAATTAGTAACAAAAACAGTTCAATTCTTTCTTTTTTACCAGACAAAGAATACAAATGCTCAAAGGGTTAGTACTAGTTCAACTATACATCAATGATAAACTATAATTCCTGACATAGAAACGGACACCATACACATACTTAGGCACGAACACGTCAATACAAGTAAAAATTATTAAAAAAATAAATTAATTGAATGTAATCACATGTTTTGTTGTCATGTCGGATACCGACACATATCAGACATTTGACACATTAGACAGACTAATGATCAAACAACTGAAGGTTCAATCCATTACAGTTCATATAAAGCAAAACACAACATATATTCATCTATTAATTGGTACATAATCACAATTAGCCTTAATAATATTCGCAACAATACCTAATAAATTAATTATGATTAATTATACTAACTAACCTAACAATATGTATGGTGCAGAATTAACTCAATTCAATACACCCATAAATCATCATCAGAATTTATAGAAAATGAAGAGAGTTTTGATATTGATTATTGACCTGATCAATAGTTAGTGGAAAAGTGGTATTGTGTATGAATTGTTGTGGCTGTGAAATCCAAGATTGAATGATTTGTTGAGAGATAGGGTTGAGTCCAAGACCTGCACCAGTAGGACTTCCAGATGGAGGTGAAGTGGTTTTTTCAAGGACAAGAACATCCCAACCAGCTGAGATTAGGGCATGTGCGGTTGATATTCCTGCTATGCTCCCTCCCACAATCACTGCCTTTGGTTTTCTTCCTTCCCCAACCATCTTCTCTTCAATTCAGACACCTAGTAATTATTACATTTAATACATATGGTTATGTGATATATACATGGACAAATCAACAATAATAAATAAAAAATATATTAAAATAATTTATATTATAGAAGACAAAAGACATTTTAATTTAAATTACATGCATGATAAATACTCTCTCCCTTCCATCTTACAATAGATGTTTTTTTATATAGATTTTTATATTTTTTAAGATAAAAATTAATTATTTTGATTTCAATGATAAAATGAATAATAGATACTGGAATAATTACATTTACTAAAATAATCTTATTAATAACAATTTTTTTATACGCACTTGCAGATCCATACCGAAACCTTCGTTTGGCGTACGTCCTGTGGTTTTAAGAGAATGCAAGGCCTATAGTTTTGATGAAGATGTTGATTTATCCGTCCCAAAAACTGGAAGGTAAAGTAGTCTTAAATTTAAACGAAATTGTTATGGTTTAAAATGTTATAAATTTAAGTGTAGTTTGCGGGAACTATTTTTCTATAGTGTAAAAAGTGTAGTTTGGGAGCAAGTATAACTTGTTTAAAGTAATATAAGATAAGGGCATTGTTTTGTGTTGTTGTGATTTTTATTATGCTTTTCATATGGAAGTCATTGAAGCGTGGCAAGAAAACTTAAAGTGAAGAGAGAGAAGGTAAAATGCAGAATAATACTCTCTTATTCATTGTATGAAGATTACACCAATTATATAGTAGGAAGAGAAAGATAACTAACTGCATAACAGAATGTAACTAACTAATAACTAACTCCTTCTGTTTTGTCATCTATTAGCCCCCCACAAGTTGAACTTTCGTAGATATTGATCAAATTCAACTTGGCTTTGAGGAAGTGAAATGGTTTGGGTAGGAGAGGTTTAGTGAAGAAATCAGCAAGTTGGTTGTTTGAGGACACGGGAAGGAGTTTCATCATGCCTGCTGAAAATTTCTCGCGTGCAATGTGACAATCAATGTCAAGATGTTTCGTACGTTCATGGAAAACAGAGTTAGCAGCTATGTGGAGTGCGCTTTGACTGTCACAAAAGAGAACTGGAACTTGAGAGCATGCAATGTTCATGTCATGAAGCAAGTACAAAAGCCATTGGAGTTCACATGTGGCGGCAGCTAAAGCACGATACTCTGCCTCTGAAGAGGAACGAGAGACAGTGGTTTGTTTCTTTGTTCGCCATGAAATAAGAGAGCTGCCCAAATAGAAACATGATCCTGAAACAGATTTACGTGTGTCTATACAATCAGCCCAGTCAGCATCTGAAAAACCTGTTACTTGTAGTGATGAACTTCGTGGAAAAAATAAGCCTTGGCCTGGACATTGTTTGAGGTATCGCAAAACTCTGCAAGCAGCATTATAATGTTGAGTAGAGGGTTTGGAAAGTTATTGACTGAGTTGTTGTGTGATAAACGTGATATTTGGGCGTGTAGTGTTGAGATAGATTAGTCTGCCAATGAGTCGTCTATAAGATGGAATATCGTGATAAGCAGGGTTGTCATCTTGGCAAAGCTTAAATGATGGATCAGATGGTGTACTTGCCTGCTTTAGTCCATAAAGTGACTTAATGAGTTTGCAGACCTGGTTAGGTTTGGAAGTGTGAACACCTGGTGGGATCAACATGTAAACATCTTCGTTCAGATCACCATGAAGAAATGCGTTATTCACATTGAGTTGGTGAAGGTGCCAGTTATGGATTGAAGCTAAGGCTAGAACCAAGCGAACTGTGGTGAGCTTTGCAACAGGTGAGAAAGTATCTGAGTAATCAAGTTCTTCAATCTGGTTGTATCCTTTAGCAACAAGACGAGCTTTAAATCTTTCTATGGTTCCATCAGATTTATGCTTGATCTTGTAAACCCAACGACAACCAATAGGTTTGACATTGGGTGGAAGATCCACAATTTTCCAAGTTCCAGTTTGCTCAAGTGCAGCAGGTTCAACTTTCACGGCCTGATTCCAACATTCAAATTTGCTAGTCTCAGAGTATGTTTTAGGTTCATGATTAATAGTAAGGGAAAGAGTGAAACGATAATGAGCATGAGATAAATTATGATGTGAAATAAAATTGGAAAGAGAGTGAGGATTACCTGAAGATGATTGGCATTGTGGATCAGTGAAGGTTGTACAAACATAATCTTTCAAAAAGGATGGTAAGGTTCTGACTCTTGTAGAGGCATGAATGGAATGTTGTGTATCAGAGGTGGGTGGATTAGAATTAGGTAGGGAGCTGGAAGGTTGATTTGAGTCAGTTGTGCTAGGTGTAGATAAAGTTGTGGTAGCTGAAAAGTTGAGTTGGTTAATGGGAAGATCATATTGAGCAGAATGGCATGGACTTGGAACTGAAGTGCTATTGGGAACTGAGGTACTATAATATTCCCAAGGAGTTGTGGTAGATGAAGATTATTGTTGGTAAGGTAAAATCTGTTCATGGTAAGTGACATTTCTTGAAATGAAAATGTTGGATGAATTTAGATCAAGTAAAATAGAGCCTTTATATCCAACAACATATCCAAGAAACAATGATTTTCTAGCTCTTGTATCTAATTTAGTTCTTTGATTGGACAAGGTAGATGCATAGCACAAAGATCCAAAGACTTTAAGTTGGTTAACGTCTGGTGGTTTATTATGCAGTATGTGATAAGGGGATTGGTTATTGAGTAAAGGAGTGTTAACTCTATTTATAATAAAGGTTCCATAGCTAATAGCATAGGACCAGTAGGATTTAGGTAAATTTGAATGGTACAGTAAGACTCTACCTACATTAAGCAAGTGTTGATGCTTCCTTTCAACCCTTGCATTTTGTTGAGGAGACTCAACGCATGATCTTTGATGGATAATACCCTTTGAAGCATAGAATTGAACTAAGAGAAATTCAGGGCCATTGTCAGACCTGATGAACTTAGGACATGTATGGAACTGATTTTCTATAAGAGCAACAAATTGTTGAACATGTGTAGAAACTTCAGATTTGTTTTTAAGTAGTATGATCCAAGTAAATCGACTGTGATCATCAACTACTGTCAAAAAATATTTGTGATTGTGGATAGAATTTGTGGAGATAGGACCCCATATATCAAAATGCAACAATTCAAAATTTTGAGATGCTTTAGAATGAATCAAAGTGTAAGGTAGTTTCTTATGTCTAGCATAGTGACACACATCACAGACAGCTTTGTTGTCATTGAAAATATCAGGATACATTTGAGCCATTTTAGAAAGTCTATCATGAGATAAATGGCCCAATCTAAAATGCCACTAAGCTTGTTTAGGGATCATTTTACAATTATTGGGAATTTAAGTTTCTACATGTGGTTTGGATGAGGAAATACTTGAAATACTAGTTTCTGCAGAAAAGGAATTCATATCTGTCCTGAGTCTGTACAGCCCTTCCACTTGATTAGCCAAACCAATCATCTTCTTCGTTTTCACATCCTGAATAAAACAATCATTAGCAGAAAAAAATGAAATTGCAATTAGTGGTATGACAAAGTTTGGAAACAGACACAAGGTTTAAGGAAAAATCAGGTGTGTATAACACATTATGAAGCTGTAAGTGAGGGGAAAATTGAAGCCATATTATAACCAGGCTCTGATACCATATTATGCTTCTCATATGAAAGCCATTGAAGAGTGGCAAGAAAGCTTAAAGTGAAGAGGGAGAAGGTAAAATGCAGAACGATGCTCTCTTATTCATTGTATGAAGATTACACCAATTATATAGTAGGAAGAGAAAGATAACTAACTGCATAACATAATGTAACTAACTAATAACTAACTCCTTCTGTTTTGTCATCTATTAATTTTTGACATAATGCTGATTGGTGTCGTTTTTGGATATAGTTATATGTATTTGTGTATGTTTGTGTGGTCTGTTAGCTTTGTTAATGGTGTTGTGATATCAATATTGTGAAGACAGTTTTGTATGATATGCTGACTCAAATGTGAGTTTATGTCAGTAGAGGTATGTAAGATTTTCCCAAAATGTAGTTTAAGTTGTTTTAACATTGTCAGTTTTTGCATATACAGGACCGCTGAAATGACAGATTTAGAGGCAGGAAATGAAGGTAGGCATGAGGAAAGGAAAGTGACCGATCCTAAGGAAGCACTGGTGACAATGGCGGAAGTTGTTAATGGAAACCCAACTAAAGCTGGTGAAGATAAGGAGGAGTCGGTTGATGAAGAATCCGAGAAAGAAGTTTATTGGGAAAGGGACGTTAGCTACGGATACAAAGTGATGAACAATGTCATGGTAAGTTTGAATTTAGAATGAATGTGTAATTTGGTGTAGGATAGGGATTAAAAGTAGTTCTCTAACACTTTTGATACCAATGTTACAACACTTAGCAAAAAATATTACAAAGACTTGCTTAGGGTGGAACCAAAAGGATATTGAATTAGTTGACGCGAACTTCGGCAGGCTCTAATGTGCGAAGGTTCATTCTGCTCGGCGTAATGAAAAGATTGTGAAGACTGAGAAGTTCATAGGCAAGGGTTGGTATCAGTTCGCGAAGCATAGGCGGCTGCTTTAGGGGTGATAAGTTGGGCTTTCACCATAACAAAATTCGGTCATTGACTTTATGTCCCCGTATTAAACAAATGATTGTAGTTGGTTTGGTGACTGATCTTGGATATGTTAGGACGTTATGTTGTGGGCTGCTTTTTATGGTTGTATTAAAGTCCTTTGATGGTAGTTGTATATCAAACTTTTTGGCATGTATAAGTATGTTTAGGAAATGTAACTGAGTATTTTGACTCAGAACAAAAACACTTTTTGTTTTAATAGTAGTTTGAATTTATGGTATATACTAAATTTTAGCGTTTTGTAGAATGATGGGATTGGAAATATTATACATATTTAGTAGTTATTTTAAATGAAGTATATGATAGACATATGTTTGGATTGTTGTGGAAAAAAAGATCGTAAGTATGGGAAAAGACATACTGCCATTGATTAAAGAAAAAAAGGTGAATTGGTAGTTTACAACTGGAAGTAACAAAAGAGTAAAATAACAGACCCTAAAAACAAATACGTTTATGAGTGACAAAAAGCAAAATTATCAGAGATTTGCGTCACAAAATATGTTGCAGTACATGTTTAGTATGGAAAGTTATAAAGTAAGAGTAGCAGTTTTTTTGGTTTGGTTGTGCGACACAAAATGCTGGGTAGTAGTATATGATATCGTTAACAGCAGTATTTGATACGCTGTGTTTGTCATCCATGTTGACGAAATCAAAATAGTTGCCTTGCTGTAGTGAGTTGAGTTCATAACAATTTGCAGCAGTAATTGCTTCTAAAATGATGCTGTAACGGATAAAAAAACATTCTCAGGATAGATTACAAAATATTTGTTAATAACATTGCACCAAAATGGTATTCGAATTATCACGTCACAATGTTGGAGAATAATTTAATATTAATAAGGATCATGCAGTCTTCATTGTTGTATTAAACAACAATGGCATGAAGTTCAAGAGCCAAATAGACATATCGGCTATATGTTGCTGAAGACTTCCTTGTAGACTAAGTTAGCAATGGAAGACTTAGGTTTGTTGTTTTCGTCGTGTTTCAAGATTTTGATACCCTTCTTGCTAGTTATCCTTGAGATTGCCACGTAGAATTGGCCATGATTAAAGAGATCCTTTGGGATATAGAGTCCAATCCAATCCAAAGATTGTCCTTGAGACTTGCTAATGGTCATGATGTGCGATACAATGATTGGAAATTGCCTCCTGTTTAGTTTGAAAGGCCAAGGGGATTGGGGTGGGGAAAAATTCATCTGTGGTATGTATATGACTCTTTCGTGGCCCTTGCCACCCATAATTTCAGCCTCAAGAACATGATCGGACATTTTTATTACAATGAGCCTTATTTCATTGCACAAACCTTCAGCTTGATCGATGTTTCTCATAAGCATAATCAGATTCCCTATCTTCAGTTTGATGTGGTGGTTGGGCAACCAGGAAGTCCTTAAAGAACTGAGTAACTCTGGACTGAGGACTTCCATAATGCTATTATCATGAATTTCCGATCGATCAACTGAGTTGGAGCTATAATAATCCTTGGAGGCGCATTTAAAATGCGAAAAAAGTAAATAGTAAGTTTAAAATCACCAATAGGTATTGTATTAGTAGTAGATAATAAAATGTATAAGTAGTTCAAAAACTTAATTTTGTAAATATACCTGGCATGATATCTATAATATGATTATTTATTTTATCAACCACCTCAATAGTTGATGCAAAAATTGCGCGACTTTTCAAGTAGTCGTAACTTGTATAATTTTCCAGGAAAGAAGAATAGGTGCTTTCAACAATAGGGTCATCGAATTGTTGAATTAGTATTTCATGTGGAATGTCAATTTCAACATAACCATCATTATGTTTGGATATCCTACATTCACCTAATTTTAAAAGCCATTTTGAAAACTTAGTAATGTCAACGGATTCTTGAGTAGTTCGACCACCTTGCAGGCGCATATTTCGTGTTAAAGTTAAGACCTCACATGAATCCCAAATGTAAGATGCATTGATTGATGAGTGAACAATGTCAGATCGAGTACCTCTTGGGATGACCGGCAAAATATGTCTGAAATCTCCGCCAATAAACAACCATTTTACCTCCGAAAACTATGTCAGAATTGCCATGTTTACTCATGACATTCTTTAATGTTTTATCAAGTGCCTAAAAACACAACTTGTTTGCCATATGGACCTCATCCCAAATAATCAACTTTGTTTGACGAAGTAGTTCAGTGTGGTCATCATCAAAGTCAATTTTGCATGTTGAATTTTCTATAGTTGGAACATGTATTTTAAACTTAGAATGAGTCGTTCGTCCACCGGACAATAAAATAGATGCAACCCCATTGAAGCAACGATCAAAATGATTTCATGCCTTGATCGCAATGAAGTTGCAAGTGTTTTCCACATATATGTTTTACCGGTACCTCCGTAGCCATGCAGAAAAAACACCCCTGCTTTCTAGTTTGTAACAGCCAACATGATTTTGTCATAAATAGTTCGATGTTCATCTTTAAAAAAATATGAAACCATTGTAAACTTTAGTTGTTTGAATTCTAACATATAAATGTATAATATAAGATAAAAAGATTGTGATACTTGTAAGTGCATTGAACAAACCATTGAACTAGTTTTCATGGCGACAATGTCGTAACTTCTCTCTTCGTAGATAAGTTTGTTACCAAGTTGTTGAAGAACATATCCATCAGGATACAAAATTGGCTTGAAGTCTGTTAAACTCCTGCGGTTCGCTTGAAGTAATGTCTCAATCTTAATCAAAGTCAAGTTTTGTAATTGATTGTCTTGCATTATGAGGTCTGCAATAGTAGTAACAAAACTGTGAGATGAGTTTTATCTTGATAATTAGCAGTTGTTGTGTATCATAAATAGTAAGTAACATAGGAAATTGAAAAAGAGATTTAGTTAAACCTTGGTTATTTGCAATCTGTCTATGTTTGTGCAGAATACCATCTTCAAAGAAGGTCCAAGTTTGGTTCCATACATATGCAGGTCACCTTATAGTTCCAGACATCAGCATAGCCACAAACAACTTTCGTAGAAAATACACAGATCCCTAGTGACTTGCATCCTTAATTGATCCAGTTTATTCCCTATCATCTCCAAAGAAACCAATCGTGACCCAAAAAATACAAATTAACATGAAAGTATGGTTGACATATATGCCAAAACTTTACCAAGTATATGGCATTTGATCAGGTCTACCATAAGTTTATCAAATTTGATCTTGAATACCTTGGCAACAATATCAGGTCTGTCATGTGGCTTTAAATTATCCTTGGACAGCAATCGTGTAATCTCAGGCCAGGTCGAGTTGCACGTAAATGTAATAAATAAATCAGGAAAGCCAAATGCACTGGAGATAGTCATACCATCAAAGTATAGTTGATCCATGTAACATTTCCCCTACAAACGAAGAAGGCAAAACAATTTTCCGCCCAATCTTGTTTGGTTCGTTTTATCGATGATTTCCGATATTCTCATTAAGCTGTTTATACTTTCCAATTCTTAGTTTAGATTGGTTCTTCCTCAACCAATTAAGATGCTCCATTTCCATCACTGTGTATCCATCAACCAAGAATTGCTGGAAGAGTCTCCTCGAATGCAAAAATGTTTTGGCCTCATCAGTCTGTTGGTGCAAACGGAAGTATAGCCAATCTTTGATGGTTTGACGATTTTGCTTCGTAACAACCTTTTGATGTATAAATTTGTGGAGTATGTTAGGCGTATATCCATATTCACCGTATAGAAAAATCAATAAGTATTGATACGCCAAGTAACTTGGTTGAACATCTTATCCAATTAGGGATTGTTTGTTTAAATTAGAAGCTAAACCCGTAAAATCTTTGGTTTGGGGATTGTGTGATCAAACCTTTGTTTAGGTTCAAAGGCTTAGTCTTTGATAAAATCTTTCATAGGTTCTTGGTTAACCCATGGTAAAACCAAGTTAAGGTTAAAGCTTAGAACGGTATTAAAAGCTTGTTTAGGCTATTGGTTAGCTCATGGTAAAACCAAGTTTTAAGGTTCGAGGTTAGATCACTATTAAAATCTCCCTGGTTATTGGTTAGCTCGTGGTAAAACCAAGGTTTAAGTTTTGTGAGCTCATCCCGGTATTAAAAGCTTGCAAAGTCTATTTAGAAGCTTGAAGACTAGCTGCTCAAAGATTCTCGTGGAAAGGAGACTAACCGCTTCGATTCGACATTTAGAAGAAAGACTCACCGTTTCACTTCGTTGTTTATTGTTTAGTTTAAAGTCAACTCTAGACTTCAATTTTTCCTTGTATAAGGAGTGCTCGTGAGTATAACATACTGAAAGCTCTCAAGTTTAGTGGATCTCAAGATCAATTCTTAGGAAAAATAATAGGTATTTTTCTTTGTTTGATCGAACCTCTATAATTCCCAGTGTTATCTCTTTTCTCTAAACTCTTTAGTTTTTGTAATTTATATTCTGCAGTTTTTGTATTAAAACAGTTTTCAAATTGATTTTAAACTATGATTTTAATCTGAAACGTTTTTCAAAACTATGTTTTTCTGAACCACACAATTCACCCGTCTCTTGTGTGTGAAGTCACATGTCCAACATCATGTATAATGTTTGACTCTTTCTAAAACATATTCAAATCAAGAGAAAATTATTTTATCTCTAGAAAGTAAGGCTAATGACATGAAAGTGGAATTAGACAAAGTCAAAATTTCAACATGTAATAAATGTGAAATACTTGAATAAAAAATCATTGAATTGAACCAAGTCTTAATAGAAAATGTGCTAAAAAAACAAAGGTGCTATAATGATAAATATGGGCTTGGATACTCTAAATTTGATAAACCAAGTACAAAAAAACCTATGTTTATTAAGGTTAACCATAAATTCAATAATGTGGAATAAAGGAAAATGCATTTTGAAATTCATCCTAAAAAGGCCTATGTTAAAAATAAATCTTATGTCTCAAAAGATAAGAACTTATTTTAACTTACATGTTTTTAATGCAATATAAAAGGTTATACTTCTAATGTTTTCTACATAAAAAATTTTGGTGTTCCTAATGGTAAGTATGCGTGGGGTATGAAAAGAAACTAACCCAAAAGGACCCAAAGAATATTGGGTACCTAGAATGTATTATTGATTGATTCTTGTAGGTACATGGAAAACATATGCCAAAATAATTAAATTAAGATTGTTTGTCCGATATACAATAAAACCATATGATATGGTAAGATTAAAGTTTATTTTGGTTGAAGATGAATTGAAAAGATTTACACTTTTAAAGAGCATCAACATTGGAAATGTATTGACCATTGTGTTTAACATTCAGAAAAGACTGGTTATCAGAGTATTAAAGGGAATATGGTTGTCAAAAGAAGTTTTGACAATTTAAGAATTGGTTCAGCTACTAAAAGATATCTGTGTGACAGACAAGGAGAACCTCAAGATAAGTGTTAACGGTAATGATAGTGATGGATACTTCTCTCTTGTCAACAACATAATATATTGGGCCAATAAGGAGAAAATCATTGCTACCTTGTCTTCTAATGAAGACGAATATACTGCTGAAGGGAGAAATGGTAAGCAATTACTCTAGACAAAGCAGATGTTGAAGAAGTGTAATATGAGACAAGATGTCATAACATGTGTCTCTAACATTGTCACTAAGTCATTATATGCAGTCAACTTTGAAAAAGGGGTCTGCATTATGAGAACCAATAACAATTTAATGCTAATGAGTTGTGCCAAAAGGGAAAAAGTGTTTCTCTCCCCTAAGACCACTTTGGCACAAAAATTAAGGTGGATTATTTTACTATCGTATAACTGTGTTGTTGTTACAAGCAAGAAAGATAGTCATGTTGATTACCCTACTATAATATTATAGATCTCTTTCTTCATTTCAACATGAGTGGAAATTCTGATGATTCGTCCAGTGGGAGCGCTCCTAACAAAGAAATTGAGGCTCCAAAAGATGTTGCAGATAATTTGGAGTTTTGGTTAAACCAGGCCAAGAAAGCTGGAGATGTTAGGAGTAACATCACAATTGTTGAACCTTTTGGTGGCACATTAAGCCCTAAGAAGATAATTCTCTCAAATATGCATCCCGGGAAGATAAAGAGGATAAAGGTTGTAGTTACAGAGTTAATGGAATCAAGTGATTATGAGTGAGATGAAGACAACCTAAACTGGCTTTTAATCTAAGGAATTGAAGTTTGGAGATTTCTTGCTAAACATTTGCTAGTTCTAGCTTAGTTGTTTTGGCCACTGCATATGTGTGTGTTTGGATTTGGAAAGGCTATATAGCCTATATTGTTCTTATGTAAAACTAACGTCCAAACGGGCACCCTTGTGCCCGTATTCCCTCTTTTTTAATGAACACACATGAAAATATATGATATTTTTTATATTTAATGTTAATTTTTAATGGAAGTTATTTAGGAAGTTAATAGTAGAAAGTTATGTGAAAGATAATAATAGTTGTTTCAATAGAAGTTGTTATGTCAGTTACTAAGAGTAAAATTGGTAGAAAAATATGCTACACCAGAACCAAGTTTTTCCTTTGTATATTGCTATAGATAAAATATATATAATGCTTTTGCATCTATGGATGTTGTTCTGGTTGTCTTCTTATATTTTTGGTTGTGTATGTGCTAACATACTTACGTATTCACGACTGACATCTAGGTGTTATTTGATACTAACCATTATCCAAATTCTGGCAAAAGGGGGGGAGTAATAGTGTTACTAAGAGCTGAAGTAACACAATTTTTTGTTTATTACTAACCATTTCTGGTAAGTGCTAATGTTGTGTTCCATGTTAGAGCATCGAGAAAGACATATAACCCTTGTATATGTGAAAACAAATATATGTTCATAGATTTTGCATTTTCTAATATTAATAACTAGCTGATTATGTGTGCATGACTAAGTATGTGAATGATTGCATGCTGATATATGTTAGTTAGTAGGATTGTATGCTACTAACTATGAGCTAAATGGATTCATGCATGACTTAGTCTGTGAATGATTGCATGATTGTCTGTTTGGTTTGGAACAACTTAATAAATTTAGTGTAAGCATCTGAATATTGATGCTTCCGACTTTCTGCTGCTAAGATTAACTTTGATAATTGGAAGATGATTGTTGTTGTTAATTGTTTGCTCTAAATACTGCCGCTTGTTATGATGGAAGAAGTGATATTTATCTTGAAGAGTTATTTGGCCACAATTTGCTAAAGGGGGAGATTGTAGTTCCTATTGAATTTGCCCTTTGGATTGGCTGCATTTAGCAAAAGAATAACATGGAGAAATGTCCAAGTGTTCAGGATTAGTATAGCTTGCTTAAGTTGTATAAGGGACACATGTTAAGCGCGATGCTCCTGCATGTTGGTACGATATCTGAGACTTGCTCAACAGGCGTCAGACTGTTGTATTTTGAATGAATCTTTGGAAAATATTTAGTTCTATTTTATTGCTTTCATTTAGCAATATGTTTAAGTGATTTGTTTGACAGTCAGATGTAGATTAATTTGGATTCAAATGAAGATTAAAATTTGAATATAAATTGAAATAAATAATATCTTTTTGGAGATATTCAAGGAACAAAACAAATATCCAACATATTCTGCATTCATTTTGGATAAAATCAAATCTCAAATCCATGAATAAAAGCCCAAGGTTATTATGCTATATAAGGAGCTTAAAACCTATATTGTAAGTTAAGCAATACACTGAAGATTTAAAGTACTAGGGTTTATTTTTTATTCCTTATAATTGTTGTATGTACACCTCTATGTTTCAGTAACTTGGCATAAAAGGTTTGTCTAGAGTTGAGTGGTAGTATTCAACAGATTGAGAAGAAAGTGAATAGGTTTTCATGTTTATGGGGAGACTCTAAATATAAAGTTATTGGGTAGTGTTAGGAATAGATATTGAACAACAAATGGTTTTTTTCTTGCTTGTAAGACTAATTGTACTAGCTACTAATAGTGAATTTCCTTTCTCGGGTTATGGACTCAACCCCCAAACATAGATGTGGTTTCACTGAACTGAGTAAACAACTTTCATGTTATTTACAACTTTCTGCTTCATCATATATTACTTGCCATTATGGTGTTTTTGGTTTAAATTGTCAAACAAGTTGTCTAAGAGACCTTATTCGATATTTGTCTCCTAAGGAACATAATTTACTCATTAAATGGAATTAAGTAGTAAAATGAGAATTAGAATTGAAATTTGGAACTTAGTAGTACTTTAGGTGCTATGGGGAAATTTGGAACTTAGTAGTACTTTAGGTGCTATGGGGAAATTTGGAAATTTATGGATTAAATAGGGGGAATTTGTTGGCATTTTGCTAGGTTGAGGTCTTACTAGTTTTCACTTTCTTTCCCTTTCTCATTTTATTTCAAAAATTCAGAAAATAGAAGAAGGTGAAGAAAGGAGAGCGTGAAAAGGGAAATAAGAAGAAGAAGATAGAGTTTTTGCATGCACTTGGAACCTTGAAGAATCAATCAATCTCTCCTTATTTTTGGAATTTCCAAGTTCTTTAAGGTGCGGTTCTAGTAGATAGAGGGTTTTCAAACTAATTTTTTGGGTTATTAGTATGTTTTAGGAAAAAATCGGGTTTCATGAGAGTTCTATGAAATGCATGTTTGATCTTTTTCAGAATCATATTATTAAATCAATTGATGTTATGTTTGTGCGTTACCATGGAATTACTTGGTTATGTCATGTTTGGATGTTGTTGTGATCTAATTGTGTTAGAGTAGGTTAGAAAAATTTGTGTTTGGGGTTCTATTAGTCTAAAATGCGATGACGATTGTCACCCTTAGTGACAGGTTGACCATCATCGCCCTGAACCCCAATAATGGGCGTCAATTGTGGTGACGACCGTCGGCATGAGCTGACATTCACTCTATCTAGCTGATGACTGTCAGCAATGGCTGACAGTAACTCCCTAGACTATTTCCAGGTGACGATCGTCATGGCCCTAAAGGTCTGACCGTCATCCTAGTTGTTCTAACCCCCTTGTAGTGTTTTCGACCCCTTTTGAGTGGCTTTGCCCCTCTGATGCTTAGTATACTATACATAATTGTGGGTTCAGATTATTAATAAGTAGTACTAATCAAAATGAGAATCATACACTAAGTCCAAAAAGAAGGAAGACTGGTAAATTCGTAAGGCCAATCCTTGAGAGGCTCGTTGTCAAATGTAGGCTGATAGGTAAACTTAGAAGACCTAACCTTAGGGGAAGTGCTATAACAAATCTGATAAGCGAGTCATGTCCCAAAAGTAGGAAGGCATGTAAACTTGTAATACCAATCTTGAGAGATTAGTTCTCAAAAGTAGGTCAGTAGGTAAATTCAAAGGACCTAACCTTGAGGGATTTAACTTCCCAAAAGCAAGAAGACAGGTAAACCCGTAATACCAATCCTTAGGGGATTTATTCCTAAAATTAGGCCCACAGATACATCCATAAGTCCTAACCTTGAGGGTAACATTTTTTTTACTAAGTTTCGACGATATGTGACTTGCGTAATTAATAATACATTTGTATACTTTTGTGTATTATGTGGTATGAGATAAATGGTTAAGGTGAGGAACCTTAGAGTAATAATTCAGACTAATTCCTTTGACTGAGGGGACTCAAATATATGATAACTCCACTGAGATAGTTTACTCTCACCCCGTTGTTATTGTAATATTTTATAAGTAAGCAGTCGATAATTAAAGGTAAAGGAAAGATGGTGTGATGATATTTTTCTGGAGGACTTTTATGTTAGCATACTTTGGCATACTTGGTTATGTATGCGATACCTATTTACTCATATATCTTTTCTACTATTGGATTATATTTTCGTACCTAAATTAACAACTTAATACTTGTGATTCTAGACATACATTTTGAGTTGTTACATTCACATTATTTGATAAGTGTATGGTTTAATTTATATAAATTAAATATGATAGTACAACTACAACGCATCGTTAATTATATTACTGTATCTCCTAAATAATGTAAAAAATTATTGTTTGGTGTGAATACAAAAATGCATCTCTAAATTTTGTCTAATGTGTATAAAGAGATGCATCTTTGGATCAATTTATGTTAAAATAAGTGTGTTTTAGTTAGGAATGCATGAAATGCATATATGGTGAATCTAAAGACGCATCTCCAAACTAAATTTTGGCAAAAATATTGGATGAGACTCACTTAGGACGTGTTTTGATGCGAATTGGGTGCATTCAGAAATACATTTATAAAATCTGAGAGACATTTTTTGATTTATTTAGGATACCTTTTCACAATTTAGGGTGAGGTAAGTAATTCATAAAAAAAAATAGTGAAGAGGGCATACAAGAAACAAAATAATTTAACCGCCACCCCAAAAATTAAACTACCACCCCCATATATTTTATTAATTTCAATGTTGTCCATGGACAAAGTTAGGTCAAGAAGAGCAACTGAAAATTCTGATAGTTCATTTTAAAATTCCAGTATTAAATTATACTGTTTTTTTTAAAGTTCGATATCTTCGAACTAATACCAATATTTTGAAAAAGTTCCATGTCGTAAATATAAAAAATTTCAAAATTTCAAAATTTCAGATAAAAACTCATATATTTATACCGGAAATTTCAAAAAATTTGGTAAACATACAAGAGTTTTTACCATAAATTTTAAAATTTTTCAATATTTTTGCACATTCTTTCAAAATTATCGGTGTAGTTTTGAAAATTTGATATTTACTCATACTTTATGAAAAACCATAACTTTAAGCAAGTGTATAACGGTAATAGCACATATATTATGGGGGTGACAGGTTGTAGGTTAAATTCTTAATAAACAGTGGATGTGCAAAAAGTAAGAGCATTTAACCTGCCACAAACTCTATTTAAATTGGCACCCCCACAAACTCAATAATTTGACTATATTAACCTTACAAAATTTTCAATTATTTTTCAAAATCCACTCAGAATTTTCACAAATTACAAAACCTCTAGAGCGATACCGAAAATTTCACACTTTTACCGAAAAACTTGAAAAAGTAAGGTTTTTACTAGAAATTTCAAATTTTTTGGAACAATCCTTTAGATTTTTACATGCATTTTTATCGAAAATTTCGAAGTTCCTAGTATTTATTCATAGCATGGTATCGAGAATTTCAAAATTCCCGACAGTCCAAAAAAGTTGGAATTTCACCAGAAATTTCACAATTTCCATTGATATGTAAGAAATTTTGAAGTTGTTAGTTCATTTTTTTTTTTGTGTTTTTTCATTTTGCAATAAAGTCTAGGGTAAAAGAATGGCTCCATTTTAGCCATGAACATAAATAGAGTGACAATCTAGGATAGGTCTACTGAGGTAGAGTCTTCCCAACTACAGGCTGGACGAGTAGTTCCAACCGGTTCACACCAGAAACAGTTGGCTAAGCAGGTGCAGTTCCATGCACCCCGTAGCACCCAACGCCGAGCGGTTATATAAGACGAGCATCCTAAAGATGATGCTAAGGTTGTTCATGCTTAGGAGGTGTAGTTTCATGTTGTTCATGACCCAACAATCAAGACAGGCGTGATACTTGTTGCTGACGAGGTGGCTGAGACAGATGCCTCTATTGCTAATGAGGTGGCTGCTACATATTCGGTCCCTACAACTATTACTGATACAAAGGTTACGACTCCTGCTTTGACGAATCCATTTGTGCACACGAATATAGAGTTCCTAGAAGGACCCAGTGACCAATCGATGCTTACCGAGTCTGCTGACCATGTAACATACCGATTATGGCAGGAAAATGTATATATATTTTATGTTTAACTTTAATTTATTTATTATTGTTCCATGATGTGTTGAAATCTAACTGCTAATTATTTTAACTTTGTTTGTTACAGGACCGTCTCCCGCTAAAGGTGACATCCCACGAGTCAAAGATGAAGAACTTCTCTAAGAGTCTGATGCTTGAGTAGGTCGGGCGAATTGTACGTGATTTGGTCTCCTATCATTTTTCGATTGCTCACTCACCATGTTTGACACTTCATTTATGACTGCTTTTGTTAAGTGATGGCACAAAGATACATCTTCCTTTTATCTTCTATTTAGGGAGGTGACTATTACATAAGACGATGTCTTCTCTTTGTTCCATCTCCCCATTGTCGGTAGATTCTTCAATACTCTTGTTATTAGCCAAAAGCTTGCATGTATGGTGGTTGTACAAGATTTCAGAGTCATTGAGGAGGTTATGCTAGAGGAGTTTGATTTTAAAAAGGGAGCTCTCCTTTAAATGTCTTGGCTTCGGGATAGGTACCCTGAGCTAGTGGAGGCACTGATGTATAAGGTTGTCGCTAGGGTGTTCATGCTACATCTAGTAACATGTACTCACTTTACAAATAAGTCTCATGTTTATATTGACCTTTAATACATGTGACTATTTAGTAGCATTGACGATACCAGTTAGGCTTGGGGGTATGATGTATTGGCCATCCTATTTGCAACACTTGGAGTTGCGGATGCCTTCGAGACCAGACAACTTGCTTGTTATTTTAGCATCTTAATTATGTCGTCGACAGATTTTGAAATCTTTGCATCTAACTCGATCGAGCCCTTAGTTAGCCTTTGATGAAATGATCTCTACATAACTGTAAAATCTTCAACGGTCTTTAACTCAATAAGGTTGCATTTCATCCTTCCATCAGTATCAATTCAATCTTCACGAAACTCGATCCTTCAACCTTTATGTTATTGGTATCATAAAATAATTCATTCAATTTGGATGTCAAAGCGGCGAGAGATGCGTGTCATCCAAAATCCAGAACTCTACAAGAGGTGCAACTCAATTGAAGTACATTTATGCCTTAACCAAAAATATAAGAAGAGACATTTTGAGATGTTTTTCCCAACAACAGGTGACCCCTATTTATACAAGTTTGAATTCATTATGGACCACGCAAAACGGTCGGTGCAATCAGAGTTGTACATAACTGTCAACAAAATCCTAACCATTGGAAATCTTATAAAATTGAACTATAAAAAGTATCCCATTGGTTGAAATTTTCGATATAGCATGGCATTTTTTGAAAATACCGGTAAAATTTCAAGCGTATCAAAAAAATTTGAAAATTCTAGTATTAGTTCATACCGAAAATTATGAATACAATACCAAATTTTTTGAATGTGTCGGGAATTTTGAATTACCTACTAAAAATTTTCTATGCACATTTGAATCCAATTTTGAGCGGAAGCACTTTTAGAATTATCAAATAAAGTGGGGTGCCAGATATAAAAGAGAGGGTGGCAGGTTAAATCCTTAAAAAATGAGAATTTCTTTTTCCATCCTAGATATTTCTTATGCACCATGTGAATTTCTATATATACCCCCTGATTTTGAAGATACATTTGTTGACACACTCCATTTCTGAATAAACATTGACATATTTCATAGATACATCTTCAAAATCATTTTAAGCATTAAAAATGTATCACTCAAACACCATTTATATTTGAATTGTTCTGGAGATTCATTTCCACTAATATTTCAGAGATACGTCTCCGAAGTGTATCAAAATAATTTGTTTTTAACTATAAGTTATGTATTTGTTTTCAGATGAAGATTAAAACATGACCCTAATAAAAAAAAATAGACGTGAAAAATAATAAGAGACTAATACTGGACAAAGTATAACAATATATATATATATATATATATATATATATATATATATATATATATATATATATATATATATATATATATATATATATATATATATATATATATATATATATATATATATATATATATATATATATATATATATATATATATATATATATATATATATATATATATATATATATATACAATCGAAATCCAAAATGTGATAAAACCGTAAAAATAAAGTAGAGAGTATAATAATACGATAAAATAATAACACACTACTACTGGGTGTGCCTGAAAACATCTCCTTAACCTCCTCGGCCATCAATCCCCCCGTCCTCTGACAATGTCTCTGGTACAACAATGCCTCCTGCGCTTCCGCCACCATGGCATCTAGGACTCGCCTGACAACAGACCCCTCAAGAAAGATACCCTTGTCAATGTCTGTCTGTGCAATCTCCACTATGCAATAACACTGAGGTAAGACATTATTAATATGATCTAGTTGAACTTGCTCTTCCTCTAGTATCTCCTAATGAGATGGTATCGGTGGGACTCATGAAGCAATATGCGTCTTGTACGAATGTGAAACCCTAAAGAACCACCTGATGTATCTATCGACGTAGCTCCAGTCATTAGGCATTATGGTAGCCCGTGCCCCCTCTAGAACCAGACGACTCTCATAATCAAGAAACATCTCATCTATCATTCTACGAGTTAAGGCAGGTGGAGTAGAGACAACAGAGTGTGTAGGGATGATCTGGGTGTACCCGAACTGTCGCATGACGCGCTCGAGCAGGCGAGAAGCAGTGATACGTGATCCGCATGCCAACCATCCTAAGTATAGGAATATCTCATCAAATGACCGCATTTGATGGTGATCCACATAGCTGCTTAAGTGCATGTCCTCAACAACTAAACGATCAAGGTAGACTCTGAAAGGCTCGACCATGTGGTTCCATCTCAGCGGGATAAAAGCACAGACATAAGGCATGTCCTTAGTGTACTCATCCACACTGGCCCAGCCAGCAATGCGCGGGAAGTGTTGGAGGATCCAAGCCTGAAATTAAAATAAAAAAAACATTCAAGAATCAAGAATTATCGACAACGGTTTCACAAATATGAAATGAAAATGACAAAAAGAAAATTCAAGGATTAAGAATTATTACCACCAGTAGTGTCACGTTACTTGTGATCTGCTCCGTCTTCCAAAGACATCCCCTTCAACTTCGAATAAAGATAGGCCAGACAAGTCGCTTCCCAATTGTACTCATGGATCTCCTGTAGATTCAAGAAGTACCAGAGGTATGCAACGTCATTATAAGTGACACATGTGTACACAAAATACAAGTTCTAACCAAAAAAATAAACTATGCTCTCAAAGCATATGTCCTGTGTACCGCCGCCAGTTCAGCATCACCATGTGCCTGCGTAAACTATATGAAACGTTGAACTATTCTGGAGATGTATCTCCGAAAAGTTCTTCATCTCAAAGGTTGCTACAATGGCGTAATATGACTCATGCAAGCTCAAAAAGCATGACCTGATCTCCATTTTGAGCCAACAAACAAGTCATACACTAAGTTTAAACTATATTACATGTGATTCCTACACATTTCGAACCGTAATCATTGATTTCTACACTTTTATACTAAAACTCGAATATTTACCAAAAATTCGAAACTTTACTTAAAATTTATGATTTTGAGGATGTTGAATGATGTTATTGATGAAATTTGATGTTCATTTGAGTCTTGTTTGATGAAATTTGATGTTCATTTGAGCCTTGTTTCATGAAATTCGATGTTGTGAAGTTGAAGTGTATTGAAAAGATCTTTTGGTTAGTTTGAAGGTGTGTGAAAACTGTGAAATATACTCTAAATTATTCTAAAAATATATCTCAAAAATATTTTAACTTTCATTAAACTTTAGAAACGTCTGAAAATATATATATATATATATATATATATATATATATATATATATATATATATATATATATATATATATATATATATATATATATATATATATATATAATCAAAGAATATATGTAAAATTTTAGACGGTGCAGTAAAAATGGATAGGGTGCTATAAGAAATTAAAATAAAAAAATAAC
This sequence comes from Lathyrus sativus, assembly GCA_963859935.3. Classification (NCBI taxonomy): domain Eukaryota; kingdom Viridiplantae; phylum Streptophyta; class Magnoliopsida; order Fabales; family Fabaceae; genus Lathyrus; species Lathyrus sativus. The sequence goes on along the minus strand of OZ012740.1, from coordinate 21,674,180 downwards.
AACCCAATTAAGATTCGTGTAGCCCTCACGCGTAACGAGCGTGCAAAAACGCGCCAGCATCTCTCACGCGCTCCTCTTCTACTCTCATTGTTTCACTCCCGCACAATGCGACGCACTCCTCCGACTACCAACTTCCTTGCCGCCACCGACGCCGCCTTCTCCACCGCCGCAATGTCTTTACGTCCTTATGTATTCTCTCTTCTTCTGTAATACACTTACGTGTTCATAGTAACAACGCATAAACCCACTCTCAAAATTTAACACTCGTTATTTTCATTAATTTTCTTCTTCAAAATTTGCAGCACCGAGGTCACCGTAGAGGATACTCCGGCCGCTCATATGCCGGAGGGAGGGACAAGTTCGTTACTGGAGACGATCACTTACAGTCAGTCCGCGACGCGAACTCAGCAATCCGGCAAGGCGAGAGAGGAAGCTCTGCGAATCAAACGCAGTACTATCAGAATCCACCTCACGATCCCAGGTTTCGTCCGCCACTGTTTTATTATCAAAATCCACCTTACAATGCTCATCCACCGCCTCAATATCAGAATCAGTCTTTCAATCCAAGGCCTCATCCACCGCCGCAATATCAGAATCAGTCTTTCAATCCAAGGCCTCATCCACCGCCGCAATATCAGAATCAGTCTTACAATCCAAGGCCTCGTCCTTATCCTCATCGGCCGCCGCATTTTCGGCAGCCGAATGATCACCGACGTGAATCTCGCCCGCTGCAGAATTTTCGCCCAAAGCCTCAGGATTATCGAGAGTGGGAGCTTGCTTTGACACCGCCACCTCCTCATTGTGGTAACTTCACTCTTGTACCATGTGATTGTATTATGACTTCAGTTCAAAATCTAGGGTTTAGGTTGATGAGGGTTTTAGCAGTCTGAGTTCATAATGTTGCTAATTTGCATTGTTCATGTTAATGTGAGTTGTAAACTTATCAATATCAAGGAGCAACCACATGCATTTAGGCATTAATTCAAGAAATAAAATGACAATAGAAAACGGTATTCCCGATACATGGTTTGGTAAATGACACTTTTGAATTTGTGATGCTATTGCTAATCGGAGCACACAAGTTTAATTGAAAGATGAGGGTGGTAAGAAGAACGATGAGGTTCAGCATTTACGTATTTTACTAGAAATATATCTGAAGTGTAAAGCTCTGATGATTTGGCGAGTGAGAGGACAATAAGTTTTAGGTCGATTGTTTATGAATCCTCCCCCCTTCCCACTCTTTGTTGTTCATGATTTATTATTGTGTTGGAGTTTTCCATCAATGCATCATCAGACTAATTTAAGCCGACTTCACTTAGAGGCACAAGGCTTGGTTGTTGTTGTTGTTGCCTCATCAGACTAATTTAGCTTGTGCCTGGTGATTATTTTTTCTATTTTCAGCAGAAAGGTTTAAAGTCCTTTCCTATAATATATTGGCCGATTACCTTGCTATGGACCACTGGAAAAAACTTTATTATCATGTACCTTCTTACATGTTGGACTGGCGGTGGAGAAAGAGTAAAATTATGTCTGAGCTTGGCTTGTGGAATGCTGATATCATGTGTTTTCAGGTTACCAATCTGTTTCATATTATACCACAATGTTAACTTCTTGCCCAAATATGCTATTTGACATGATTGTGACCATACATTGTAATACTTTGTAAAATTTGGTTTGGCTTGTCTAATAATTACAACATGAATTATAGATGTTGTACTGGGCAGTAGTAATACATAAGAGAATGATATATAGCAAGAGAGATTCTTCACTTATAATTGTTGGCACCAGACTTGGAATTTTACATCTCATGACATAGTCTACTTCATTTTCCAAAAAGTACTTTACAATAGTTTTTCAAACAAGGTTTTTTATTTGCATTAACATCTCAGCAAGATTTCTGTGTTTGGAATCTTTTTCATGCCTTCTTTGCTGATCATATTGTGATTCTTTCTTAATTATGTTATTTTCATGGATACTGCACCTGTGAAATCTGTTTAACTGTTTTGATCTTATTCTATTACTTCCAGGAGGTTGATAAATTTGACGAGTTGTTGGAGGATTTGAAATTTAAAGGATACAGAGGCATCTGGAAGGTTGGTTTGAAGTAGTTTTGTGTTTTTGAAGGCTACATGACATAAGCATTCCTAGTGTATTATATTTTGTTCAGTGCTGCCCTTGCCACTTTTTTAAGTATAATTTTTTTATTCCTCAGGTTTTACCTCTACTTTAAACTTTTTAAAGATGACATCATTTCTATGCCTATGTGATTATCAAACTATCAATGATATATTTTAGGAACTAATCCTTGCCTGAACTTTATAGTGTTAATTGACCCATGTAGCTAATCCCACTTTGTGAAAAATGTTGCATAATATTTCGTCATAAATATATGAACGTCCCTTTCATTTGGCTTATATATTTCTGTCATTTTTGGGAGTAGAAATGCTGACATTAGCTATTTAAACAAAGAACTTTACTTTTACTTGAGAAGCATGTTTGTATAAATGGGTGTATCATATAATGATAGATTTGCAACATTTCCATTTCTCTATATATTCTGCAAGTTGTAAAGTGAAGTAACCTTTCTTCTGCATCAATCACTTTCAATAGTTGTTTATTTTATTTCTTTTGATATAATGTCATTTTGGATTTGTTATATCAGTTATTTTGCAAAGAAAAATGAACAGTTCTGTTGCATTATGAAGTCTAACGGCATTTCTGCACTTATAGATGCGTACGGGCAATCCAGTTGATGGTTGTGCAATCTTTTGGCGAACATCAAGGTTCTATATACTTTTCTCTGGATGCTACTTATTAAACTGGGATTTATTTTCTTTGATAATGACTAAACATTCTCTTCATTCGTGCACAGTGTTTTTGTGTATCTTTTGAAAAAATTTATGCACATGCCTTTCTTCCCATATTTGGCTTATACGTTATTTTAATAACTTAAACTTAGAATGCTATTATCATATTCGTAGGGCACTAATCTACAATCATATAATAATTGAGCAAGTTGTTATATCAAAGCCTTAATTCATTTAATAAATTTTCTGTAAACATATGTTAGTCGATAGTAGGTAGCGTTTGGACCCTGGACTATGCCTTCAGGAGTCTCAACCACATGGGCTACGGCTTGGGGATCATTCAGTGATTATTTCTTAACAAATTATAACTAGTACTCTCTAGTAAACTGATAGGTCAAGTGTAGTTAGTTAGTTTTAGGTTAGTTGGGGATTTAGTTAGGGAAATAAGGTATGTTACCGATAAATAGCAATAGGGGGTTTGAGGAGAGTTAGTCATTTTGTGGGAGTTAGAATAGGGAGTCGACCATAGAAGCAATTTATTTACTACATGTAATGGAGCGGTATCAAATAGATCAACAAGACTTGCACTTAGTTTTCATTGATTTGGAAAAGACATATGATAGAGTGCTTAGAGAGATTTTGTGGAAAACCCTAAAGAAGAAAAGAGAGGATTGCCTATATTCGAACTATCTAAGATATCGTTGTGGGGGTATCGACTAGTGTGCGGACACAGGGTGGAGAAATGAACGATTTTCCCATAACAATAGTGTTGGAAACTTGGAATTATAAAATAAATTGAAATATGTTCAAATGATTAATAACTAACTAAATGCCTGGTAAATTACATTCATCTACTTAGTAAATTACATTGAATGTCCTTGTAACTCTTACATTGTATTTAATTTCTAGTTTGTATAAAAGCATATGAGCTGAGTGGAATTTCATTCAAGCATTCCAGAATAGTTCAGTATTTTAACAAATAGGATTACACCAAGGTTCAACCTTAAGCTCTTATCTTTTTACTTTAGTTTTGAATGTACTTACGAAACATATCCAAGAGAAGAGCTAGGAAGGAGATGTATGCTTTTGGTATATGATATAGTCCTACTTGAATAGTCGAAGGAGTATTTAAATGAGAGGTTGAATACTTGTAGACGAAGCTTAGAAACTTATGGATTTCACCTAAGCAGAAGTTAGACATAGTATATAGAGTGTAAGTTTAGCAAAAAGAGACGTGTTTCTAACCTAGATGTGAAAGTTGGATCATATAATACCACAAGTTACGCAGTTTAAATATTTGGGGTCCATTGAAAAAACAATGGAGAAATACAAGTATTTGTTAACCATCAAATTCAAATTGGGTGTTTGAAATTGAGGAAGGCCTTAGATGTTTTGATATATGAAAGTACCGCAAAAATTGAATGAAATTTTTTATTGAACAATTGTAAGACGTGCGATGTTGTACAAGACAAAATGTTGGGCGATTAAAAACCAACACAAGAATGAACTAAGTGTAGCTGAGATGAGAATGTTGCGTTGGATGCGTGGTAAGACTAGACGAGATAAGATTAGAAATAACCTTATTAGAGATAGTGTTGGGAATAGACTTAGGTGGTTTGAGCATGTAGAAAGAAGACTTGTGAATTCCGTTGTAAGGAGAGTAAATCTGATACAAAGTAGTCAATCAACTAGAGGTAAAGAAAGACCTATAAAAACTATAAGAGAAACTATTGAAAAATAGCTCGAGGTTAACGAGTTGGATAGAAACATGATCTTTAATAGAACACTATAACGCAATTTGTTTCATGTAGCCGACCCACTTAGTGGGATAAGGCTTGGTTGATGTTGTAGAATTGGGAGAGTCCTGGATCTCTCAAACATTCAATGATGTGTTCTTTCTATTCGTAATCTGAATCTGAACCGGTTCCTATCATAAACCTTGAGTAACTTTGGTGTTATTTGTGGCTATTTTCTTTTATACTTTTATTCTTGATCTTGTTGATACTCAATATCTTTCTCTTTGCGTGCTTCTAACAAATATTACTATTTATCCTGCTTTTTATCATAGGTGCAATTTGTTATATGAAGAAAGCATAGAGTTCAATAAGTTGGGTCTTAGAGACAATGTTGCTCAAATATGTGTACTAGAGGTATATAAAAACTCTCATACTGGCCATTTTTGACTTTTTCAATTTCTATTGAGACAAACTGTGAATCTTCTGATATCCTACTTTTCACCACTCTATTGATGTGCTTGTATTTCTTTCTTATGTGACTCCATTGAACAGTTCATCAATCAAAATGGATCTCTCCCACCCAGGTAATTACTCCATGCTGTTGGCTAATCAAATTTTTATAGTTCTATTAGATGCAAATGCCATTCATTTGTTTTCACTAAACATTTCAAGCCTTTCAAATAGTTGGTTAATGACATAGTATTAGGTGAAGTTTGATATTTTTTACCCACATTTCTCTAGATAAAAAATTGAAATTCAGCAAAAGGTTGGGTGGGCTTCTGCACTGTCCACACCTCGAGCCCGGAGTACACCTCAGTGAGGGGTTGTGCTGAATTATAAAATCCATTAACGTAGTTTCTTTGAATAATTTCTCTCTGCCTTGCTATTGTTGGATATGCCTTAGTGGGTAAACTAAGATAGCATAAAGCAAAGCACAAACAGTTGTGTTCTAGACATTCAATAGATTATGTAGTCGTTTAAACTGGTGAAAAATTACATTCATTGGTTGAAAATAGTTTTTAGCTATGTAGTTTTATTGATTGTTTACTGTGACATATTAAGGAAGAAGCTAGGTGGTTGTATAGGGTGTGACATTTTCAAAAAACCTTAGATGCATAGGTGCAGGCTAGGTATGAAATATGATATTTAAAAAAATCAAGGTATGGGTATGCCAATAAAATCTATGAGAATCTTTTTATATAATGTAAAATGAGAGAGTTAGATTGTTCAGTTCAAAGCAAAACATCACAATAGAAGTTTAAAAAGTAAAAAATTAGTAAGTTACAACAACAAAGAAACTGATATACTTAAATTAACTTTATATTATTACATTAACATATGAGAAAATTTCACTCGAAGTAGAGTAATATAAAAAAATGGAGTACATTACCGATGTACCAGTACCGGGTAGATATCTAATTCGGGTACTTCACCATTTTAGAAGTTCTCATGCTTCAGAGCTAAAAACTGAGGCACAGGTACCAGAGGATACATAAATATTTCTAAGAAACCTAAGATGAACACTGTCCATACTCCATAATGTTCTAACTTGAAGTTTTCAACAAAATTCTTTGATGTACATAACATAAGTAAACTTCTATAGAGGGGTGAAGTAGTATTTGTTTCATTTAAAAGCGAACCAAACAACAAAGTAACCTAACGTTCTGTTTTATGTGTATTTGAGTAATGTTGGCCCAGTGCCATGCTTGAGCCAAATGAACTCAAACAACTGCATCATCATAGAATGAAAGTAATGAGTACAAACCCAATAAGTTCCTGTACCAGCTAGTTGCAGTAACCATTTAGAGTATCCACACATCATCCTAGGATGAAAGAACTTCCACACTTTAAGAAAGATATGTTTTCTCAAACTGCTCACCTCGCCCACAAAAAGAAAAGAAACACTGTTGCAAAATATTGAGAATACCACTTATACATACAGAAATATAATATTTATCAGCAGAGTGTGGTTTTAATTAAGGTCAACATAACTGTGAGGTTTAAGACTTAAGAGACTGTGTCTAGGTTCACAAGAGTATCTTACACTTCCGGCATAAAGCTTTAGAATGGTGCACAAAGTCACAAGATAATTTTAATTGACCCTTGATTGTATTGGGATGCTTGCAACTTTTCTTCTAATGACTGAGGTGTTAATAGGCTTATAGGTCGACTTTTCTTTTCATTTTTTAAAATCATCATTCATATTTTATGAAGGGAAGATGGGTATCTTTGTTTGCTCAATATAACATAAATGCAGCATTCTTCAGCTTGACAGGTTCTCGTAAAGTTGTGGTTTGCAACATCCATGTGCTTTACAATCCAAATAGAGGAGATATTAAGCTTGGCCAGGTATATGCACTGACATCATCTTATCTAACTCTGATTCTTTCTGTATTTGAACTGCTAATATCGGCTTCTCACAGCTGACTCTGTCATGTGATTTCTAGTTCTTGTAATTGCTATTTGCTTCATATTTACTTCAAGCAGGTCAGAGTCCTACTGGATAAGGCTCAAGCTGTTTCTCAACTTTGGAATAATTCCCCTATTATTATCTGCGGGGATTTTAATTGTACCCCTAAGGTTATTTTTTATTATTACGCCTTTTCTGTATCAGTTTGTAAAGTTTGGTAACAGCCTCTATGGCATTAACATTCTTTATCTTGTTGCAGAGTCCACTGTACAACTTTATCGCAGAACAAAAGGTATACCCTTTAGTTTTTACTTTGTTAGTCTAATGATTGACACCTACGAAGCTGCAGAAATGATATTTTTTAATTATCACAGTTAGATCTATCTGGAATAGATAGGAATAGAATATCAGGGCAAGCTTCTGCTGTAATTCGCGCACCATGGACTTACAGTCCAAATTCTAGGTAGACTTCTGCATTTGATTTGTTTACATGATGAAATTTGTTAAATTTCTTCCTTTTACAATCAATATCTGCTAAAATCTTCCGAATAAATACAGGGAAAAAATATTTGCTAACGGTTCAGTTCTGGCCGCATCCGCTGAAGGTGACAAGGGAGTTACAATTGGACAAAATAGTTCTTTGTCAAACATGCAGAATCCGACCAGTGAGAGTAGCAGTTCTGAAAATCAAAATTCCCGTCCTGCTTTGGATATGTCTAATCAGACAAATGTGCAGTGTAGTAGGGAGAGTGATGCATGTGGAGGAAAAGATACTCAGGGGGCTGTTGACCATAATATGGTTATTGGTGAAGTTGATGGCATGAAAGAAGTTCCAAATCCTAATAATATCATTAGAATCCCTACTGATCATATAAATGATGATGAAATTCTTGACGTCACACCTATAATGCCTTCAGCTCTTGAGACAGTTCAAACTGACCCAACCGGGATGGATAGCACAGAACATATATCAGATGCTATCTCAACTTCAAGTCAAGAATCTTTGAGTGAAAACTCCAACTTGCATGACCGTGTAAATGAAAAACTAGAGAATTTTTCCCTTGATGATTTAGATAAAGCTGATGTAAGCATTGGGAGTATTGGTGAAGATGCCATTGATTTCATAAATGCCTTACATAATGCCGAAGAAGGTATTGATCTTGAACTTACCCATCTGCGAAATCAGATCTTTAAATATCATGAGTTTTGGGTGTTAGATTCTGCTTCTAACAACCCGATGCTGCCTGCAGAAAGCAATGAAGGGAAGGATGCCTTATCTCCAAGTCTGATTTCCAAATCTATTTTCGCTGAGCAAACTACTTATAAACCATCATCATGGACCCCTGCTGAGATAGAAACTGCAACAGGAAATGCAGAGAGCACATTCTTGGAGCACCCTTTATTGCTCAAGAGCACATACACCGAAGCTACGGTAGATCTAAAAGAATTGCATTTTCATATTTATATTAAAACTGCTGCTTTCTCATGTTCATGTTGTTGACCTCGGCATTCTTTCGTACGTGCAGAACTCTTCAGGGACTAGAGACCCCAATGGTGAACCCTTAGTAACCAGCTACAACAAGTGCTTCTTGGGCACTGTTGACTACATTTGGTACGTACTAAGTTTTAAAGTTTTTGTACAACTGTTTTGCTCTCCTGTGATACCTATTTCATCGTTTAAGTTATTGCAGTTGCCTAAAGATTTTTCTATTTACATACCTGATGGATATGTTAGTACTACCTTCTGTCCTAAATATAAGAAAAAACTCACTTTTTAGATACCTTGAATAATTAATGTATTTGATCTATATATGATCAGATACATTTGTTATTCAATGTATATAAAAAGTGAACTTTTTCTTATAATAAGGACCAAAAGGAGTATTAGTTAGTGTTCAAAAGTAACTATTGTGCATTTTGTATGCTTAACACTGAACAAAGTTGACAGAAATACACATTTTTCCCTTGATCTTTCTCATAGGCGATCTGAAGGTCTGCAAACAACCAGAGTTCTTGCTCCAATACCTAAACATGTCATGGAAAGCTCCCAAGGATACCCAACTAAGGTAAGAATAAGTTTCTAATTTTTGTTTGAAAGTTAGCAGATTGGTAGGTTTATACCATAATAAGGATGTTGCCCATATTTGAGCGAGAGGCTCTTATTACTTATCACTGCTGCTGGAAACATGTATTTTATTATTTAGTTGTATAATTTTCCATTTCATAACTGTGTATACAGAAATGGGGTAGCGATCATATTGCCTTGGTTTCAGAGTTAGCATTCTTGGAAGATGGTACTACTACTACTACCATCAGCAAGGACGTTGTATAGCATTTTACTAGATACATAAGTTATGGCCATTTGCCATTGTATGATCTTCAAATCTGGTGCCAGGTCTTGGCCTAATTTGCCAGTCTTCAGGTTTTATGTATTTATGTAACTTGTAAATAATAATAATATTAATCATCAAATCAACTCTGTACACATCATGTTGAGTTCTTGAAATGCAATGCTTGGGTCAATCCATGCCTTTACACAATGGTGTTGTGTTGGTGACCATGCTGAGGGGTGAATAAAATGTATAATTTTTGTTTATACCTAAATATATATTACAGACGGTTAGTCTGGAACAACCCATATTCAAATGTATAGATAGAGTTGATTGAATGGACAAGATGTGCACTGGAGCCTCTGCAGTGAAAAGGTTCATTGGAGAGGATCCATTCCCTGATTGAATAACGAAGTTGACCTAATTGAATCTAGGGATGTGAAAAAAAAAATCGATTATGTTTAACCAAATTGTATTCAAATTATTCCACTTTTAAAAATTCAAACTAAATAGAAAAATATAAATATGAGTATCCATTTTGTTATCTAAATATAAACTGGTATTCATAATAATAATAATATGGTTTAGATATTGGGTATTGAAAATAATAATATGGTTTAGATATTGGGTATTCAAATTTTATTATGTGTTAAATTTATGTAAAATAATTTATTGGGTATTCAAAATAATAATATATATAACCTACGTGCAGTGTAATTTCGTAAAATAATTTGATACGGGTCAAAATTTGAAATATTTTACCCGCTAAATTTATATACAATGTCAAATCACTTTTATCTAGATAAAATTAAAACTTAAAGATCGAAACTATATATATAACATACAATCACATAGTAACAGCAACATAACATTACTCTGTTTTTTATTTGTGAAAAAGATACTTTTTAGATATTTACGAGTTAAAGAAAAAGGTCACAAAGACACAAAAACATCACAATATACAAAGCAAAAGAAAAATAACTCACAGAATATTGTCGTTGAAGTTCTGGTCCGACGTCGTACAACTGAATTGATGTTAGGGTTTAAAAGTTTTTAATTTTTATTTTTCTAGTAAATAAAAAAATCTAATGTGTAATTAAAAAAAAGGTTATTTAAAAAGTTTTATTGGGCCGGCTTTTTAAATTTTTTTTAAAAAAAGATAAAATCAAGTCAAAGAGTAAAATTCAAAGATTTTACACAATTTTAAGATTTTAAAGAGATTTAAATCGTGTAAAATTGCTTCAATATACAATTTACTTAAAAACGGTTTTATTTGGGATTTAACACTAAATTCCGACCTAAAAATATAAAATCTAAGAGTTCAAGTTTTAAATCGCAATTTTAACAACCTTGCTTTTACTGGTCTGCTTCTAGATTCGAAGATTTATTATGAACTATGATGCAAATATTTCAATGAATGAATTTATAAGGTCAAAATTATGATAAGATAGTTTTATAAAAAAGGAATTTACATAAAACTCACCGATCATGTCAATGTTATACTGCAAATTTGAATGTGCTACCTTGTTTCATTTGTGAATTTCATTTAGCTTTTCATCATATAATCAATTTCTCACAATTTTTGGTACTTCATCTATTTAAATTCCTAATTGCCTCATAAGCTTTAAAAAAAATTGATTTTTCAGATTACAATATGAAACTTTCAATATTTGAAAACCATGTAAATAAAAACTTTATTGTCAATCTAACAACAAATTTTCACTTCTGACAACATAAGATTGAAAGTGTTTCACATTCCACCAAATATTTCTATAATTTCATAAGAAACAATTTCAAACAAATATTCAACACTTCAAACATGTGATTCTTATTAAAAAATTTGGTTTATAAGACATGGTTTTATATCTAATTTTTTTAATATAAAATTGGTTTCTTAAAAGAAAATAAAAATCTAATTTTGAAGAAATTGTTTTTTTTAATGAGTTTTTTGTCAAGAAACGGTTTGATAAACTGATCCACACTTAAACCGATTTTTAAAAAAAATAAATCAGTTTTTTAAAAATAGTTTTTAGAATATGATTCAATTTGGATTGATTTTAGATCCATATACGCCTCTAATTGAATCTTTCTCAATTCTAAAACGTCTTGAATGGGTAGCGAGAAGCAAACAATTTTGTTTAAAAGTACTAGATAAATTATCACTTGTTCATATATTCAATCTGTGGATCAACCATTTCTTCAATCTGTGGATCAACCATTTCTTCGCTTTCAGCTTTTATTTATGTTTTACATATTTTATGAGCTCTAACAAAATTAATTTTTATTTACTCCACTTATTTTAGAAGACAAGTGTTGAAATTCATTTTTTTTTATTTTAAGAAATGTGATATTCTTTTGGGTTAATATAAATTCATTCTGCCATATAAGTGAATTTTAGTTTATTTTTGTAAAACTATTTTTTTGTAAAATTTATCTTGTCATATGAAGATTCTTTTAATATTAAATTCTGTAAAATTATTTTTTGTAAAATTAATTTTATCATATGAAGATTCTGTTATTTAGACCCTATGATTGTAAAATTGATCTTGCCATATGAAAACGTCGTAGTTGGCATGTTGACTGAATTTTTCTTTTTGTTTTTTTTTAATGTTATATGTGGTGATATGGATTTATTTATTTTATTTAAAATCATTTTAAAATTTACGTTATATATTATTTTAATTTTTAATTATTTTAATAATATTAAATAATTAAGGATGCAAAAATTAAAAAAATGACAAACTAAAATTATTGTAAGATTAAGGGGGTAATCTTCACCACTAGACCATTAACACTTTTGTTTTATATATATATATATATATATATATATATATATATATATATATATATATATATATATATATATATATATATATATATATATATATATATATATATATATATATATATATATATATATATATATATATATATATATATATATATATATATATATATATATATATATATATATATATATATATATATATATATGATCTGACCTGATCAGGAGGGATCACGGACTGGCCACGCTTCGCCGGACGGTTATCTGTCCGCCGAGGTAAGAACGAGGAGGGGGTGTACCTGCAAAGCACTCCGACGCCCAAGTAAGAAGTTGGACAGAGAGGAAGCAATAGTACAGAAAAGGGGGCAAGAAGAGTTACCTGACCCTCTTGAAGAAGAGGGTATTTATAGAGAGACCCCAGCGCTGGGCCAACGGTCATTCGAGGTGGGCCAGACGACCAGGCCCAACCCTAATGACTGCTAGGGCTTACGTGGCGTAGTGAAGACCAGGACGTGGTCTTCGCCCTAGTTCAACCGCTCCTAGGTCTCCGGAAAGTGGGTTTGACCTGCTCTTTCGGAGGTGGGCGGTTGGCCGATGACGTGTCCCCGCGGAGGGGAGCACGTGGAGAACGTGCGCCGAGCACGTTATTCTCCCGCGGAGGGAGCCCGGGTAGTCTCGCTCGTCTGGTGTGACGGACGACGAAGGGGATGCGGCGTGATGGCTTGTGCCCGGCGGACGGTCCTGCTCGTCCGAAGGGGCGTGTGCCAGGTGTGCTCAGTTCGCCTGTTGGGCCGTATTTGGTATTGGGCCTGCCGAGGTGAGGCCCACACCGGAACAGGAGCCCCCCAAGTCGAAGCTCTGGGGAAGAGCGAGGACTTAAGGTCGTCATGTCTGGAGCGGGGGACTCGTGCGAAGGGCTCCGGTCGTCGGTAGAACGGGGAGGAGGCAGATGGAGAGACGCGACTGTCAGGCTGCTTCCACGTGTCTTGCGTTGAGCGGTCGTAGGGGCGGCTAACCTATGTCATTAATGAGCCTAGGGTCGCTTCGAGCCTCGCGCCGGGTTATAAATATGGCGGTCCCCGCTCATTCTGCTACTTTTCTCCCTGTTGATCTTTCATCGTCTCTGCCCGTCCGCCGTTCGCCGCCGATCAACGCCGTGCCATTCGCTTTTTCTTCCGTCCGCCGCCGTTACAAGTGAGTTCCTCTTCTCCCTCTCTTTTATTTTCGTCGTCTAACTGGGACGTGTGGTCGGGGCGCGATGAGCGCCCCGAGGAGGGATGCGAGTTCCGCCGCGTCTGGCGAGTTTTCCGATGAATGTCCCGGGGACGGTAGGCTAGTTCCGATGAATGCCCCGGGGGCAGGAGCTTTTTCTGATGAATGCCCCGAGGACGGGGGCTTTTCTCCGATGAATGCCCCGAGGACGGGGGCTTTTTCTGATGAATGCCCCGAGGACGGGGGCTTTTCTCCGATGAATGCCCCGAGGACGGGGGCTTTTTCTGATGACTGCCCCGGGGAGAAGTATCTTCTCCGACGGCCGCCCCGAAGGGCTGAGGGGTCGTTCTTCGATCCCCGAGGAGGGTAGGCGGGGAGCGAATGTCTGCTCGCCGCCCCTCGGCCTTTGTCGCCCTTTCACTTGACTTGCGGTGGAAGGGTGGATTTGATCCTGGCTATCGAATTCACCGAGGTCCTCTGCTTTCAGGTGTAGATGTCGGCTCTGGTGCCGGGGATAATGGTTGAAGATGATGAACCCGAGGTCCCGGAGTATGACGACGGGCGCGTCTCCTTGCCCGAGGAGTGGGCGGCCGAGGAGCCACTTACCATCCCTTCTTGTTTTGTGGTCGACCCGTCCGACGTGTATGCCACGGTCGAGGACACGCCGCTAGGAGAAACGCAACACTGGCAGGTGTATCGCCCGAAAGCGCACCATCGGATCTGTTCGCGCTATGGGCGGAAGATGTTCCCGATGTATGAATTTTATTTTAAAGAAGCTCGGCTCCGGTTGCCGTTCTCTGCCTTCCATCTGGGGATTTTTGACTGGCTGCGTCTTGCCCCGTCTCAGCTGCACCCGAACGCTCTGGCTTTCATCCGGGCTTTCGAGGTGGTGTGTTTCTACCTCTCGGTGGAACCGACGGTGCCGTTGTTCTTTCGCATCTTTCATTTGCAGCGGCAGACGGTGCGAGGTCGTCACGGATGGGTCTCTTTCAAACAATCGACCAAAATTTTTAAAGCGTACAGTGATTCTGTCAAAGACTTCAAGGGTCGGTTCTACCTCGTCAAACCGATCACGCAGCACGGCTCGGACACTCTCTTTGACGAGGGCGAGCGCACGGTAGATGGCCAGTGGTTCCGAGCGTGGCTTCCCAAGATACATCTGCTGTGGACCTCGGAGCATTTCAGTCGAGGGACGGATAGGTATATCGTCCGGGCGGGAACCCTCGAGGAGAAGGACACGACCGCTTATCTGAAAATAATTGCCTTTGTGCGGTCACTTCCCCCGTCGAAGCTGGTGACGCCCGACGGTCGGTACATCCTCGATGCCCAGGGGAACGTACGCACTAAAAAGCGTTTGATAAATACTAAGACTTTGCTCGGCTGTGCGACCGGGGCGGCCGCTCTAGATTATCTAGGTAGGGATGTTTCGTTTTCCCTCGTTGTCGGGGTTTTTGATCGTCGCTAACCTATTTCTTTGTTTTTGCAGCGAACATGTCTACTGTCGACGAGCGGGTGAAGCAGTTGCGTGCTGCCAGGAGTGCCGGGGTCCCGAGGACGAGGGTGAGTCAGCTGGTCAGTCAGGAGGTCGCGACGCAGGGGGGCCAAACTTCGTCCTCGTCGCCTCAAGAGAGCCAATCCCCTGTGTCCCAAGGAGTGTCGAAGAGGCAGAGGTCCGAGGAGCCTCGGGTGGTGGATCTGACGGTCGGCGCCGTCGAGGAAGGTTATGTCGTCCCTCCCTGCCACCAGCACCCGGGGTATTTTCATGGTGCCCGTTCCCCCACCGTTTCCGCCGGGGAGGTGAAGGCTGTTCGCCAGGCTGATCGGGAGGCCCGTCGGCGTGTCCTGGCTGAGGACTTGGCCGCGATGATGCGGACGTTTACGACGGCTCTCGTGCTGAACGAGGAGGGCTGCTCTGCTGCTGAGCTGTCCAAACTGCAAGGGGATCTCACCTTTACGCAGTCGCGGTTGGCCAAGCTCACTGAGGAGTTGGAGAAGAGCCAGAAGGACGTTGCCGAGGAGCGGAAACGAGCAGAGGGTGCTGAGGGGAAGGTGAGTTCGCTGGAAGAGAAGCTGGGGATGGCGACGGCCGAGGTGCAGGCGCTGAAGGTTCGTACTGAGGTTCTGGACAGCGCTGTTCGTCCGGCCGAGGACGAGACTGAGGGGGATCGGCGTTTAATCACCCGTGCTGACTTGATCGCCCGTATCCGGGTGTTGGAGAGCGATTGTCTGGAAGCCGTTGAGGTCGGGTTCAAGAATGCGGTCGAGCAGATTCAGGTCGCCAACCCTGGTGTCGAGCTGGTCGTGGACGGGATAGGGCCGTACCACGAGATCGTTGATGGAAGGGTGATCGATCCTTATTTCGTTATCCCCGACGAGGAAACCGTGGCTGCTGACCGAGCTGATGAGGAAGTGTAGGTTGCCGGGCCTGCGTGCTCGTTGTTTTGTGGCCTGCGTGCCGGTGTTTATCTTTTGCTTTGGGCCTGCGTGCTCGTTTTTGTACTATTGACTACTGGGCTGGTGCCCGCTTTTGTTAAATATATTTATCATGGATTTTCTAAGTGTGCGCTCATTGTTTGCATGTTGTTTTATGCTCGTTTTTCGTATTTGTTCGAATGCCTTTGATGTGTATGACATTTCTTGTAGATTTTCTAAGTGTTCGCTCGGTGTGTTTAGCTCGACAATTTGTTACCGGTAGTGTAGGGGACTGGCCGGTTTGGCCGGGGATGTAGCCGGGCCTTTTCGGGGGTAGTTTTCCCCGGGGCGTGGACGGCCCATCGCGAGCTGGGTGTCCTGCCTGTTCTGGTACGGCGGCGAGGAGCCTCGGTCGAGGTATTCCCTGCCGAGCAAGGCCTTCTGCCCGCGCACACGAGAGGCAGGGCTTGCTTTCTTTGCTTTCTTTGGTCGTTGGTGGACGCGGGGGTGTGCGGTGGTACCATGTCGCCCCCCCAGTGGTCGGGACGATGGGTCGTCGCGGGCAATGTGTTAACTGTAGTACCGCTTAAGCTTCGCGGCGTTCCATGGTCGAGCTAATTGTTCACCGTGCAGGTTTTCGAGGTAATAGGCCCCGTGTTCCGTTTTGTCTCGGACTCGGTATGGGCCTTCCCAGTTCGCCGCCAGTTTGCCCTCGTGGGAGTCCTTCTGGTTTCTGCGTAGAACTAAGTCTCCAGTTTGAAAATCGCGTCTTATGACTTTGTGGTTATGGCGAAGTGCTACTTGTTGCTTCAGCCGGGCTTCCCGGAGGGCTGCTCCTGCGCGGATTTCTTCAACGAGGTCGAGCTCTTCTCGGAGGGAGCCGTCGTTGTCGTCGGTGTCTAGGGGAGCTTCCGTTCGTCTGGACGGTTCGCGGATTTCGACCGGTATCACGGCCTCGGTTCCGTACGTGAGGCGAAATGGGGTCTCCCCTGTAGTTGAGTGAGGAGTAGTACGGTATGCCCAGAGGACGCTGTGGAGTTCTTCGACCCATGCTCGTTTGGCGTCTCCGAGGCGTCGTCTGAGTCCTCTGAGTATAACTCTGTTTGCCGACTCCGCCTGGCCGTTCGTCTGAGGGTGTTCGACCGAGGCGAAGTGATGTTTGGTCCCGAGGTTGGTGACGAAGTCGCGGAAGTTTTTGTCTGTAAATTGTGTACCGTTGTCGGTGACGATGGCGAGTGGTACCCCGAACCTGGCGCGCCACCTGTTCCGGTGTGGGCCTCACCTCGGCAGGCCCAATACCAAATACGGCCCAACAGGCGAACTGAGCACACCTGGCACACGCCCCTTCGGACGAGCAGGACCGTCCGCCGGGCACAAGCCATCACGCCGCATCCCCTTCGTCGTCCGTCACACCAGACGAGCGAGACTACCCGGGCTCCCTCCGCGGGAGAATAACGTGCTCGGCGCACGTTCTCCACGTGCTCCCCTCCGCGGGGACACGTCATCGGCCAACCGCCCACCTCCGAAAGAGCAGGTCAAACCCACTTTCCGGAGACCTAGGAGCGGTTGAACTAGGGCGAAGACCACGTCCTGGTCTTCACTACGCCACGTAAGCCCTAGCAGTCATTAGGGTTGGGCCTGGTCGTCTGGCCCACCTCGAATGACCGTTGGCCCAGCGTTGGGGTCTCTCTATAAATACCCTCTTCTTCAAGAGGGTCAGGTAACTCTTCTTGCCCCCTTTTCTGTACTATTGCTTCCTCTCTGTCCAACTTCTTACTTGGGCGTCGGAGTGCTTTGCAGGTACACCCCCTCCTCGTTCTTACCTCGGCGGACAGATAACCGTCCGGCGAAGCGTGGCCAGTCCGTGATCCCTCCTGATCAGGTCAGATCAGTGGCGCCGTCTGTGGGAACTGAAACTTCCCCGTTACTCCGAGCAGAAAAACCAAAAGTTTCACCAAACCTCCACGGTCATGGCCAGCCCACGCCGCGATGACACTCCGCACGATCTCGCGCTCAACACTGCCACCAACGGGAAGCAGGTAGGAACGGCGCGCCTGGATGAAGCCGACGAAAGAGACGGGCAAACTGCCTCACCATCGTCCGAGGAACGGCCCCTGCATGCCGACCATCGCCCCCCGAGCCCGCCGGCATTCCACCCCGTTCCCATCCCGGCGGGAGCGGACCCAACGGTAGCCGCTCTCTTTGCAGCCATCAACCAGACGAACCAGCTGCTGTCCCAACAGAACGCTAGAATTGGAGCATTGGAACGCGGCGGCTCCCCGAGGTACCCCCAGCGGGATGACCAGAACGGAGGTTCGAGGAGCCCCTCACCTCGACCCAGGAACCGCCGACCGCGGGTGGAGAGACGCCGCCCCCAAGCGACACGGGAGCGCACCAGATCCCCGGCAAGACATGGTCGCGGGAGGAACCAGAACGCCGCGGCGACCCCAACCGAGGAAACCCGAGCCGGGAACTCAGGCCGGAGATCGAGAACCCGAAACCCGGGACACGCCGCGGCCGGTTCATCTCCCCTGAGATCCCCAGTGCACAGCGACGAGGATGACTACCGCACCCCACTATCCCGGGAGATCATGGCGGCCCCCATACCCCAAGGAATGGAGAAGCCACCGACGCTGTCAACGTACGACGGCACCTCCGACCCGGACGATCATCTGGAAGACATCGAGGCCATGCTCGACTACCGCAATGTCCGGGGAGCTATCAAATGCAGACTCTTCCCGACGACTCTGAGGAAAGGCGCTATGACCTGGTACAAAAGCCTGGAGCCCGAATCAGTTACATCGTGGAGGGTCTTGAAGGACCTATTCTCCAAACACTTCACGGCGTCCCGGCGTCACCCGAAGACGGAAGCAGTCCTCGGGGCGATCATCCAAGGCCCCGACGAACCCCTCCGGAAATACATCGAAAGATTTACTCGGGAAGCCGTACAGGTGACGACTTCCGACGAAATGAAACGCTACCTAATGGAGCAAGGCCTGCGCCACGACTCCAAATTCTACGAGGCCGTAGGCATACACCGGCCCACGTCCCTCCAAGACTTCCTCGACAGGGCCGCCCATTACATCCGGTTCGAGGAAACACAAGCGGCCAACTCCGCTCGCGACACCCGAGACAGAGAAGCCCCCCGCGGGCACCGAGACGACGGAACTTCGAGCCACCGACGAGGAGGGGACCGCCGTCGAGATGACCGCCACCGCGAACCCCGAGAACAGCGCGAGTCACGCGGCCCGGCAGGAAGGTTCACCGAGTACACCGCCTTGGTCGCTTCGCGCGAACGCATACTGGCCGAATGCGCTAAAACCGAGTTTGTGCAGGGAGGTGTCCGTTTTCCACGACCAACGCCGCCCAAACCCAACGTGGACAAGTCAAAGTACTGCCGGTTCCACAGGACCCACGGGCATGTAACGGAAGACTGCATCCATCTCAAAGATGCGATCGAAATCCTAATCAAAGATGGGCACTTAAAGCGATACACCCGGGGAGTTGAACCACCCAGATCGGAGGCCCCGGAGGCAAAGAAAATCGAGGAGCTCCCCTGCCCAGAAGACGGTGAGAGACTCCAGGTCGCGCTGTGCGTCAGCCGCCCCGAGGACTGGTTCGCAAGCAGAGGACTCGGCATCCCCGAAGCACCCAGCTTAGTCGGCGAGCCAATCCGACCAACCAGCCGATGGGAATACTTCCCCAGAGCCATGGTCATCTCTGATGGCGCTACGAGGAGTCTGTCCATAGGATCTGTGAAAAGGAAATTCGACGAACTCATCGCGGGCAACTCCGGCAAGATGAGCACGCTCGACAGATTCCGAGGCCGCTCCAACCCGATCACGTTCTACCTCGAGGAACTACCCGGGGGATCTCCCAATTCCAACATACCCTTGCTCATACGCGCACGTATGGCAAACTTCGACGTCAGGCGCCTCCTCGTCGACGGAGGGAGCTCGGTTGACATAATGTACTCACATTTGTTCACAACTCTCCAGCTCAACGAGTCCAACCTCTCCCCCTACGTAGGCTCCGACCTCCAGGGGTTCAACGGGACGACGACAAGACCCTGGGGATACGTGGAACTGAAAGTCACCTTTGGGGAAGAGGAAACGGCCAGAGACATCAGCATCCGCTTCTTAGTCATCGAATGCCCGTCCCTGTATAACTGCATCCTGGGCAGGACAACGATAGCAGAACTCACCGCGGTACCCTCCACCGCCCACCTGAAGATGAAATATTACACGAGAAGGGGAGCCGTGGTCACCCTCAACGGCGACATCGAAGCTGCCCGAAGGTGTTTTGAAGCCGCGCTGAAAGGCTTCGACTCCATCGCTCCACCGACCAAAAGGAAAGCACCGAGCGCTACGCCAAAGGACAAGCCAACAGAGCTGGTCGGATCAGTTGAGCTCGACAGTCGCTTCACCGACGAGCTCGACAATAAAAAGACTGACGCGGCCAACGAGCATCCAGCGCGCCCCATCCCGGATGGCGATTTCGAGCTCATTCCCCTCGGGGACGACACGACCAGAACCGTAAGGGTAGGCGCAGGACTCCCCGACCTCGCGAAACGACAGCTCCAAGCCTGCCTCCGCGAGAATGCTGACCTCTTCGCCTGGAGCGCCGCGGAAATGCCGGGACTCGACCCTGAGGTCGCCTGCCACCAGCTGTCCATCAGCCCGACCGCAAAGGCCGTGGTGCAACGCCGTCGCCGCCAGTCTCCAGAAAAATCGGCAGCAGCCGAACAAGCTGTAAAAGACCTCTTAGAGGCAAATTTTATTTCGGAAGCCCGGTATTCCACCTGGCTGTCCAACGTTGTACTTGTTAAAAAGAATAATGGAAAATGGCGCATGTGTGTTGACTACACTGACCTCAACCGGGCATGTCCTAAGGACGCCTACCCCCTCCCCAACATCGACAAGCTCGTCGACAACTCGGCGGGCTTCAAACTCTTGTCCTTCATGGACGCATACTCGGGATACAATCAGATCCCGATGGCCGAACACGACAAACAGGCCACGGCCTTCATGACAGCATCGGGCAATTACTATTACAACGTAATGCCTTTCGGCCTCAAAAACGCCGGGGCCACGTACCAACGGATGATGAACCGCGTCTTCCACGAGGAGATCGGGGACATGCTCGAAGTCTATATGGACGACATGATCGTCAAATCCGGCGCGGAAGACGACCATGCGGCACATCTCCAGAAGGTCTTCAAGACCGCGAGATCATGTCGCATGCGCTTTAACCCGGAGAAATGCACTTTCGGCGTCTGCGCCGGTAAATTCCTCGGCTACTACTTGACCGAACGGGGGATCGAAGCCAACCCGGACAAGTGCCACGCCTTCTCCAATATAACCACGCCGACCACGAAGCGTGCCATCCAGTCCCTCAACGGCGTACTAGCCTCCCTCTCACGATTCATCGCGAGATCGGCCCAACACGCCCTCCCGTTCTTCAAACTGCTCAGGAAGGAGACCAAGTTCGAATGGACGGACGAATGTGAGAGAGCCCTTCGCCACCTCAAACGCGTCCTCTCCGAACCACCAGTACTGACGCGCCCCGCGACGGGCGAAACCCTGTACTTATATCTGGCCGTCTCTAACGAAGCCGTCAGCGCCGTCCTCGTGAGCGAAGCCGGGGAAGGACAAAAGCCCATTTATTTTACTAGTAAAGCCCTCCACGGCCCGGAGGCCCGATACCAGCTGATCGAGAAAGTCGCCCTGGCCCTCGTAACAGCGGCACGCCGACTCCGGCATTATTTTCTAGCACACACCATCGTGCTCCGCACCGACCAACCCCTCCGCCAGCTACTCGGCCGCCCAGACATGGCTGGGCGCATGCTGAAATGGTCGCTAGAGCTCTCCGAGTTCGACATCACATACGAGAGCCGGCACGCCATCAAGGCTCAAGCGTTGGCTGACTTCGTAGCCGAGATGACCACGCCCCCCGACCCGACCACCAGGAACCACCTCTGGACCATCTTTGTGGACGGCTCCTCCAACTCTACGGGGAGCGGCGCCGGCATCGTCCTCGACAACGACGAGGGTACGGTCATCGAAGTCTCCCTCACGCTAGCTTTCCCACAGACGGCGCCACTGATCTGACCTGATCAGGAGGGATCACGGACTGGCCACGCTTCGCCGGACGGTTATCTGTCCGCCGAGGTAAGAACGAGGAGGGGGTGTACCTGCAAAGCACTCCGACGCCCAAGTAAGAAGTTGGACAGAGAGGAAGCAATAGTACAGAAAAGGGGGCAAGAAGAGTTACCTGACCCTCTTGAAGAAGAGGGTATTTATAGAGAGACCCCAGCGCTGGGCCAACGGTCATTCGAGGTGGGCCAGACGACCAGGCCCAACCCTAATGACTGCTAGGGCTTACGTGGCGTAGTGAAGACCAGGACGTGGTCTTCGCCCTAGTTCAACCGCTCCTAGGTCTCCGGAAAGTGGGTTTGACCTGCTCTTTCGGAGGTGGGCGGTTGGCCGATGACGTGTCCCCGCGGAGGGGAGCACGTGGAGAACGTGCGCCGAGCACGTTATTCTCCCGCGGAGGGAGCCCGGGTAGTCTCGCTCGTCTGGTGTGACGGACGACGAAGGGGATGCGGCGTGATGGCTTGTGCCCGGCGGACGGTCCTGCTCGTCCGAAGGGGCGTGTGCCAGGTGTGCTCAGTTCGCCTGTTGGGCCGTATTTGGTATTGGGCCTGCCGAGGTGAGGCCCACACCGGAACAATATATATATATATATATATATATATATATATATATATATATATATATATATATATATATATATATATATATATATATATATATATATATATATATATATATATATATATATATATATATATATATATATATATATATATATATATATGATTAAACATCTTTTTAGTCCTTATAAATATGGTACCTTTCAAGTTTAATCCCTACACAAATTATCTTTGAACTTTGGTCCTCATAAAGTTTTCCGTCTCACAAAATGGTCCCTCCCATTAGTTTTCACTAACGAAAGCTTAAGTGTCATGCCACATGTAATTGCAACTTTGATTACGTGTGATCTGTGTTATTTCAATTCGCCAGCGTGAAAATGCAGATAAGGAAATGTTGTAAACGTTAGATAAGTCAAAGGAGGTCATCTTGCCCTAGCAGAAGGTGTGCAACAGTCAATGAAGAAGGAGTATTGATTCGCACAAGTATGGGAAGAACGAACATTCATTTGCGCAATTTATAGAAGGAATTTGTTTGTTTGTTGTGGTCTGAAAGCGACATCTTTGAAGTGGTCCCAAAAATAAGATACTGAGAAGGCGAACAAGTGGTCCCAGGTAAGATACAATTGTTTCCTTTATGTTCCTTCATTTTAATATCATATGCTTTCCTTTCTCAGTGGTCTCTTTCCTTATTCAATTTGTTATTCAATTGTATATTAAGTTTTTATTCGCCTATCGTAGAAAAAATTAGGGTTAATTATTTTTACATTAAAATGGTAAAATTTAAACCTAAGTTAAATGTTGTGTACAGGAAATGGATAGTTTTATGGTTGTTTTTTACTCAAAGGGTCGTTTCGTAAAAGACCCTAAGATACGATATGAGGGAGGGGATGTTTATGCTTTTAATGGTCAAGACCCTGATTATTGGTCTTTTTTTGAAGCACGTGACCTAATTAAGTTGATTGAACCTGAGTTTGATATAGTTAGTGTTAAGATGTGGTGGAAACATGAAGAAGGATCATTTGAACACGACTTAAAACCTTTTAAGGATGATGGTGATGCCTCTGAGTTAGCCATGTATGTTATAGGAAATAAGTCTGATATTGAGATATTTTGTGAGCCTAAATTTGTAGGAGAGGATACCTTTATGGATAGGTTTAGAGAAAGGGGAAAGGGAACCAAATGTGATGAAGATGTTAACAGGTTGGTTGAAGACAATGATGATTCTAGTGATGAATTTGTTAGAATAGTTCACTTTGATGATAGTGAGGAGGAGAGGATGAAAGGGTTTGTTGAAGGCCTTGATGAAGTGTTTGATAATGCAGCTAAAGTAGAACAAAAAATGAAGTTGCTGCAAATGAAGAGGGTATTGCTCATCTAGACAAAAAGATGTTTATAATTGAAGAGATGGGTAAGGAACATGTCATTGAGGATGCCTACATGACTGATGAGTTAGATAGTTGTGGTGATGATGACAGTTGTGATGAAAGACCATGTGTAATCAGGTTTAATCAAGAAGAATCTTTAAGTAAGAATTTTGTTTTCAAGGTGGGAATTGAGTTTTCTTCTTTGAGGCAGCTCAATAATGCCACCTTGGAGCATAATGTTTTGAATGGTAGATATGTTAAGTTTGAAAAAAATGATGCTAACAGATGCAGGGTAGTTTGTAAGGATAAGAAAAAATGTGATTATACAGCGCTGTGTAGTAGAGTTTTAACATCCACCACATTTAGGATTAAGACTTTGTTTGTAAATCACAAATGTGGAAGACGCTTCTTCAACAAAAGTGCCAAAGCGGAGTGGGTGGGCAAGGTAATTGTTGATGGATTGAAGAATAACTCTAGGATGAGGTTAAGTGAGGTAGTAGCAGATGTCAGACAAAGGTATGCAACAGAAATTCCAGGCTGCAGAGCATTCAAGGCAAGGCAGATTACAAGACACATTGTTGAAGAAGATTCTAGCAAGAAATTTAGTCTTTTATGGTCTTATGCTGCTGAGTTAAGAATGGCTTCAATTGGGAACACTTTCAAGATCAACACCAATGTTCCTAGTCCTGGCTTAAAACCAAGATTTGAGAGGTGCTATATGTGTTTTAATGGGACCAAGAATGCCTTAAAAAAGGCATGCAGACCATTCATTGGTCTAGATGGGTGCCATTTGAAACACAAGTATGGTGGGATTTTACTCATTGCAGTTGGGAGAGACCCAAATGATCAGTATTTTCCAATTGCTATTGCTGTTGTTGAGACAAAATCAAAGGATTTATGGAGTTTGTTTCTAAAATTGCTTATTGAAGACATAGGAGATGGCAGGTGGTGTTTCATCTCTGACCAACAAAAAGTAAGTTGTACTTTCATCAATATTTTCCATATGATAATTTTCAATCAATTGAATGTACTAATGAAAATAATTTTTTCTTGGTTTAGGGTCTTTTTCAGGTTTTTGAATAGGAGTATCCTGCATATTGACACAGGTTCTGTTTAAGGCACTTGTATGCTAACTTCAAAAATGGTTTGAAGGAGGAACCTTGTTTAGAGACCTTATGATGGATGCATCAAAAGGAACTTATTTTGAGGCACATGAGGCTAGGATGCTCATGATCAAGGAGATCAGCTTGGAGGCTTATGAGTGGTTAGAGGCTCATGATCAAAGTGTGATGTCTTGATGAACAATTTAAGTGAGTCTTTCAATGCAACCATTATGTTACAAAGAGATAAACCAATCATTATAATGTTTGAATGTATTAGGAATTACCTAATGGGGAGGTTTGCCACACTTAGAGAAAGGTAGAAAGTTATAAAGGGCAAATAATGACAAAACCCTTAAGGGGGCTAGATAGAGAGATTGAAAAAATTGCTAGTTGAACAACAACCTATACTGGTAGGTTAACCTTTCAAGTCTCACATGTTTTGTTCACTGATAGTTTTGTAGTGGATTTAGCGAAACAATCATGTTCATGCAAATTTTGGGATCTTGTTGGGATTCCTTGTAGACATGGTGTGGCTATCCTACATAAGAAAATGGAGGACCTTGTGAAATATGTGCATAAGTGTTATCACAAAAGCACTTATGAAAAATGTAATAATGAAGTTATCACCCCTTTGAATGGCCAAAACAAATTGCCAAAAACATCAGATGAAACCATGCTTATCCTTATGTTCAAACGTGGCCCAGGTAGACCCAAGAAACTTAAAAGGAGAGAGATAGATGAAGTGAACCATACAAAGTGGCAAATAACCAATACAAGCCATAGGTGAAAGGCTAGTTTTGAACTAGGTCACAACAAAAGGACCTGCAAGAAGAACAATCAGATTATGGTTGTTCCCTCTGGTAATACCACCCAGGCCACTCAAGACTTGCCCACCCAAGCCACTTAAGACTTGCCAAACCAAGCCACTCAAGACATACCTACACAAGCAAGTCAGACTAGCAAGGTCAATTTGGCACAAATAAAAAGGTATTGTTTAACTTAAATCTAACATTTAATGATTGTTTATCTATGTATTTTGTGCAATGGTATCAATGTGAATTATTTGTTTATTTTGTGCAAGGGAGGCCTAAGGGATCAACCACCAATTTTACATCTAAGGAAGGAACAAAGAAGACAAAGGTGAAGGAGGGAATAGTCAGAGATGCATGTGTTAATGTGGAACAAGTTGTAATTGAGGAAGTTGTTGTCATGGATGGGAAATCAAGTGTCAAAAAGTCAATTGTCAATGTGGAAAAGTCAATTGTCAAAGAGGGGAAATCATGTGCCAAGGAGGCAAAGTCATCTATCAAACAGGAAAATTCAAATACCAAAGAGACAATGTCAACTGTCAAGGAGGGAAAATCAAGTGCCAAGGAGGAAAAGTCAGGTGCCAAGAAGGGAGAGTCAACTGCCAATGAGGAAAAGTCAGGTGTCAATAAGGGGCAGTCATGTGTCAATGAGGGAAAGTCATGTATCAAAGAGAGAAAGGCATGTGCCAATGAAGGAATGGATTCTGTCAATGAAGGAAGGTCAAGTAAGGCTAATGAGGGAAAGGCTAATATTGATCCAACTGATGATATGGAAATTGATCCAACTGATCCAACTGATGAAATGGTAACTGAACCATGTGAGCTAACTAACAATGCTACATGTGCTTCATTGAATGAAACTCTGGCTACATTATTAGGAGGTGATGGGGTCTTGGATATATAACCTTTAAGGGTTGACAAATCACCTCTCAAGGAAACTGCACCAAAGCAAAGTAATGTCAATGTTTTCTTTGGTAGGAAACCCAAAGTATGCAAGAATAAGCCTTTCAAACCACCTGGTATTATAATCTTTCAAGGGCAATTTCAATTGAACCACCTAAGTTTAAGACCCATAGCAGGTACAAGACACAGACAAATGTTGCAGCAGAAAAAAGGCATAATGAAAATTTGAGGACCTTGAAAACAAACAACATTCTTGGCCCTGGGAAGAAACCCAATGACCCTTTGGATCTAACTGAAGAAGACATCATCAATGACAAATACTAATTAGCTGAAACTGTGTCTAATTTTATACACTCAATTTTATACACTCATATTATGCCCATTTTATAGGTCAGGTTGTGTCAAAACTATGTTCTACGACCGAAACTACATATTCAACATACCCATTGAACAATATTAAATGAATTACTGAATGAATTACAAATAGAACATACCAATTTTTATTTCAAACAAAACCAATTCATGTTACATTTAACAACATATCATACAAGATTAACAGTTACACAAACATTACAGATGATTACACCTAATTAAAAAATACAAATTGAACAAGACTGAAACTGCAACACATGATGTCTTCAGCTTCCCCCAAAATGCCTCTTCCTTGATCTTCATCTTCAACCTCTGGTTCTTCTTCATGGATGATTTGTAAAGCTCCTTCAAAGTTTCTAAAGCTTGCATTTCCATCACATTACTATCGTCCTTCTTCCATTATGAATCTACGCATTCCTCGTCATCCTTGACTTTTGCAATTTCATCATCCCAAATAAATAAATTGCAGGTTCCCTCGTGTTTCCAATACAGACACCTCCAAAACAGTCGACCTTTGTTATTTCCATTCTTGCACATGTATGAAATAATAACACCATTGCATCCACACCTTTTCCCTCCACAATTTGTCACACTCATCGAATAGTAAGAAACTCTTTGGCTTAACCTAGATGAAGATGACACTTTTCTGAGATGGCTAAGGGAATAAGAAGAAAAAGAAGAACGATAAGAATGAAAGTTTTCATATTTATAGGGACCTCATACATATATATATATATATATATATATATATATATATATATATATATATATATATATATATATATATATATATATATATATATATATATATATATATATATATATATATATATATATATATATATATATATATATATATATATATATATATATATATATATATATATATATATATATATATATATATATATATATATTGTTTTTAAAATTCTGTAATATGTTAATGTATATTTGATTCGTCAAACATTTAATAAAAGTGTTAGTGGCCTAGTGGTGAAGGCTGTGTCTTTATTTTGCAATGATTTCCGTTTGTTATTTTTAAAATTTTTGCACCCTTAATAATTTAATAATATTAAAATAAGTGAAAATTAAAATAATATATGACATGGATTTTAAAATAATTATAAAAAAAAAAATTCATGTCACAACAACTGCCTTAAAAAAATCCAATAAGCACGCCAACTAAACTTTTTTATATGGCAAGGTTAGTTTTACAACCATAAAGTCTAAAACAATAAAATCTTCGTATGACAGTGTTAGTTTTACAAAAAGTAATTTTACAGTGTCTAAAACAATAAAATCTTCACGTGACAAGGCTAATTTTACAATTTTGTTTACAATATGGTAAACTTAAAATTCGCCTATATTCATTCTTTGGAGATTTTTTATTGTTGGGGAGATTTTTTTTGGATTTAATGTTTCGTTGAAGATTTTTTTAAGATTTCAGAGGTTCGCAGTGTGTGAGGTGTTATGACAGGTTTTGACAATTCCAATGGATAAGAGGAAGGTTCTTCTCTCTATGTTCATCTTGGTAGTGTTGTCTGAAAGCCTATGGAGAAGCTGGGAGTTCTTTTCAGTATTCATACAACCCAATGCTTAAGATACTGGTAGGATTGAGTAAAGATCAATGTAGAACATAGACTTGGGAGTAGGGCTATTGAGGCGGGAAGATTCAAGGAGACTTCGCATAAAGATTTCCCAAAGAATTGAATTTTAATATAATGTATGAATCAAGGGATTCAAATAGAATATTTTTATATTTTTAGCGTTATTCGGGGTATTGTGATTATGCTAAAACTCGTGTAATTTGTCACAAATAATATTGGAAGACCAAAATTTTAATGGGCAACCATCGTAGAGTGGATTAAGCTTAGCAAGGATGATAGCTGAACAATTATAAATCCATGTGTACATTTCTCTCTCTCTCTCTCTCTCTCTCTCTCTCTCTCTCTCTCTCTCTCTCTCTCTCTTTCTCTCTCTCTCTCTCCTTTTAATTTCATAGAAATTGCATGTTGGATTGTTTTTGTTGCTTTCATATAATTGCATGCCATTGGGTTTTCCTAGGTAGCAATTTATTTGTAAAGTGTAGGTTAAACTTAGAACTTTGAATTTCTCTAGTTAGTGATTAAACTGAAAAACTGTTATTATAGAATCCACATCGTATTGATATTGTACAAATACTTATCTTGTGTATTTTTTTTATATAAATTCAATACATTGCATTGGCTTGTTAGTTTTGGTTGACTCTTCGATTTGATCATTGTTGTATTGTTTAGTGATTAAGACATTGTGTAAAAATTCCAATCTATAAGTACAATCTCTTTATACATAAAAATTTTCTTCCGCTGTGCAAATCATTTTGTTTTTCAAGCTTTGATAAAAGGTTTTTTAAAACTATTTTCTACTAAGGTTTTAACTGGGAGGTCTATTCACCCCCTCTAGACCATTGCATATTTCATATTCTCGCCCAACAATTGGTAGCAGAGCTGGTCTTATGATCAGGTATAAACGACTTAATAGTTTGAGAATATGGGTGACGACGATTTGAAGGGAGCATATAGTAAAGCACCAATTTTCAAAGTCGACAAGTATGCTTATTAGAAGGAAAACACGTATGTACACTTAGTGTCAGTAGATAAACATCTATGGGTAGAAATTACCGAAGATTCTTTTATTCCCAAAAATGAAGTCGATGATTATGTTAAACTCCTAAAAGATTGGTAAGATGATGAAACCAAAAAGGCATCATATGATTTGAAGGCGAGAATATACTTATCTATGTGTTAAGCTCTAAAGTATATTACTCTAGCTCACATCATAAGAGTGCACAAATAATGAAGAATGCTATTCAAGTCCTTTACGAGGGAACTAGAGACATTAAGAATTCTAGGATCAATACATTGACATAAGAGTATGAACTTTTCCGTGTGGAACCTGGTGAAATCGTGGAATCCATGCAGACACATTTTCTCCACTTAATTAATAGGTTAAACCACTTGGAAAAGTTCTTTTCTAACAAAGATGGTGCTAATAAAATTTTAAGGCTTATATGTAAGAAATAGAAACCAAAGGTTACAACCATCAAAGAATCAAATGATATTAATAATTTGGATATCAAAATTTTCTAGGAAAGCTAGCTGGACATGAGAATCAACTGAAACGGATCAGTGCAAGCAAAGTTAGCTCGAAAAAGAAAGAGAATGTCAAAGAAGAGAAGCAGGACCTTTCCTTGAAAGTTTCATCATCAATATATGAAGAAATATAAGCTCAAGCACTTTGACAAAAAAATGAAAAATTTTAAGAAGTCTCATCCACATAAAAAGGAACATAAGAGAAAGGAAGAAGTTGTCACTTGCTTTGAATGTGGATAGTCAAGACATTACCAAACAGCATGTGTGTGTCTCAATAAGCGCCATAAGATAAAGCATAAGGACTCCTATAAGACAAAGGGCAAACATGTCAATGGCCGTAAAACCTATATTACTTGGGAAGAACAAGATGAAAGACCGTCTTAATCTTTCAGTTTAGCCTTAGATGATGAATGTGTGAATTTGTGATTAATGTCACACATGAAAAGTGAAAGCTTAGAGGTATATAACTTTAAATCTGAATTTAAACCTTCTTATAAACAATTGTCAAAAGCGTTTTGTGAAATGCATGCATACACATTAAGTGCTTTTAAGAAAATTTATATCCAAAGAAAAATTATTTCAAAACTTAAAAAGGATATTATTGATCTTAATATTTCTTTAGATTACTTAAAGGCATATCATGCATCTCTCGTTGATGAGAAATTTAATATTTTTTATACTTTGGGTGAAAAGGTAGTAAATATGAATTGCACTAGTTGTCCAATTTTGAAACTTGAAAATGAAAAACTCAAAGAAAAATTAGCACAAGTTATTTCACTATCTACTACTAGTTCTACTTCTTCAAGTGAAAGAGGGAATGTGCTTGATAAAAACGCTCATGTTTCTAGAAGAAATAGAAAGAGTACTTCATCTAAAGCAACATGTTATTATTGTGGTGACAAAGGTCACATTGGAACTCTTTGTTACATTATGAATGTTAGAGTTTCTAATGGTACCATGGCTTGGATACCTAAATTTTATTTAAATAACCCTCTAGGAACCACTAGTTGGGTAACTAAGTTTCCTATTTGATTGTTTATAACAACGTCTTGTCTCCACAAAAAAGTTGTGTTTCCTAGATAGTAGATGCTTAAGACACATGGCAGGAGACACTTTGATGTTTATCAAGTTTAACCACAAGTAAAATGATCACATCACGTGTAAAGACATCACAAGAGGTAAAGTATAAGGAAAAGGTGTTATGAGAAATTCATCCACAGTTACAATTGGAGGTGTTTTATTGGTTAAAGACCTTAAACACAATTTACTTAGAGTTAGTCAATTATGTGACAAGGTGTATTCTATTGTTTTCGATACCTTGAGTTTCTTATTTGAATATAAGGCAGGTAAAAATCTTGTGTTTAAAGGTTCTAGGGTTGTTAATATATATTTGCTTGAGTTGGATGATGTGTCAATTTATGGCACTAAATATTTAGTCACTAAGAATGAAGATTCTTTGTTATGACATAAAAGTTTAGGACATGTACATTTTGACTTAATAAGTAAGATAACACCTAAGAATCTAGTAGTTGGCCTACCAAAAAAATAAAGTTTTTTAAAGATAAATTTGTGATACTTGCCAAATGGGAACACAAACGAGAATGTCCTTTAATTTGAAAAAGATTGTTTCAACTTCAAAACCACTCAAACTTCTCCATCTATACTTGTTTGGACCTTCGAGGACAAAAAGTTTATGTGGAAACTATTACATGTTTGTAATTATGGACGACTATTTTATATTCACTTGAACATTTTTCTTAGCCCATAAGGAAGAAACCTTCAAATTGAAAGCTTTCGTTAATTTTTCTAAGATTTTCTAATATCTTTATAATTTCAAAATTATCACACTCTGTAATGATCATGGCGGTGAGTTTGTAAAACATCAAATTGAAAACTTTTGTAACAAAAATGGGAATACTCATAACTTTTCATGACTAAGAAGTCTACTACATAATGGTGTCATTGAGCGCAAAAATTGTGTTTTAGAAGAATTGCCTTTAATAATGATAATCGAAATGAGTTTGCCTAAGTACTTTTGAACGGTTGTTATTAATATTGTATGTCATGTCTTAAATAGGGTGTTGAACTGACTAATTCTGGAAAAGATACCCTATGAGTTACTTAAAGGTAGGAAACCTAATATTTCCTATTTTTATGCTTTTGGCTGTAAATGTTTTATTTTAAATAATGGAAAAGACAATCTTGGTAAGTTTGATGATAAGTATGATGAAGGTATATTTCTAGGGTACTCGTGTTCGAGTAAAATATATAGAGTTTAGAATCATATAGCGTCATTTGTTAAAGATTTGATTCATGTAGATTTTGATGAATCCTCACCCTAAAAGACGAGGAAAGGTAGTTCTTATGATGTTTAAGTGTGATAACGGAAAAATTGATCAAAGACATTATTCATAAATAGGATCCTCCTTCATAAATAGAAGAGATCATTATTAGAGATAAATAGGAAATTGAACAAGAAAAAGATAAACAAGTGACCTCACCCCAACTACCACTTGATTGAATTGTTGCAAAAGGTCATCCATTGGATCAGATACATGGCAATATCAGGAAAGGTGTAAATACAAGATCTCAAGTTAATTTTTTTTAAGTATTCCGCTTTCATCTCTCAAATTGAACCTAAAACTATATTTGATACTTTATGTGACAACCGATAGCTCCTTGCTATGTAAGAAGAGCTCATTCAATTTAAACAAAATGACGTTTGAGATCTTGTTCCACATTCAACTAATAAAATAGTCATTAGCACTATATGGGCGTTTAGGAACAAACTGGATGAAAATAAAATAATTACTATAAATAAAGTGAGGCTAATGGCAAAAGGGTATAGTCAAACGAAAGGAATTGACTATGAGGAGACTTATGCTCATGTAGTTCGTCTTGAAGCAATATGACTCGTTTGGACATTCGCATGCTGTCGGGATTTTAAGTTGTATCAAATGGATGTTAAATTGGATTTTCTAAATGGATTTATAAAGGAATAAGTCTATGTCTCTCAATCTTCTGGTTTTGAGGATCACCAAAATACTGATTATATTTTAAAACTTAAACGACCTTCCATGGTGTCGAACAAGCTTCTAGAGCTTCGTATGAGTGCCTTAGTGGATTTTTTTTATCAAACAAGAATTTAATTGTGGTAAAGTAGATACTATTTTGTTTTTTAGACATAAACAAATAATATTCTTTTAGTTAAAATTTACGTTAATGATATTATATTTGAATCTATTGATAAATCCCTTTGCAGGGATTTTGCGAGTTTGATGTAAGGGGTTTGAAATATCTTTAATAAGAGAGCTCATCTACTTTTTAGGATTGAAAATAAAGAAAGCTGAAGATGGCACGTTCATTAACCAAACGAAGTATTGTTTAGAGCTTTTAAAAAAGTTTGATATGCTGACTTCGAGAAGCATCTCAACACCCATGGCTTTAAATATATAGATATATAAAGATGAGAATGACGTAGAGATCGACATTACCAAATATAGAGGTATAATAAGATCTTTACTCTATTTAACTATGAAAAGGTTTGATATTATATTAAGTGTGTGAATGTATGCAATATTTTAGGCATCACATAGGGAATCCCTCTTTAAGATCGTAAAAATAATTCTGAGGTATCATAACAGAACCTCGCATCACGGTCTTTGGTTTACCAAAGATAGTGAATATAACTAAGTAGGTTTTTCCTATTCTGATTTTTCTAGTTGCAAGTCGAATAGGAGAGCACTAGTGGTACTTTTCATTTGTTTGGAAATTGTTTAATTTCTTGACACATTAAGAAGCAACATATCATTTCTCCTTCTACCACTAAAGCTTAATATCTATTCGTCAGAAATTGTTGTGCACAAGTCATATAGCTAAAGCAACAATTATGCAATAACACTAGCACTGTAAGTCTTACTTAGAATCATGTACTTCATTCACGTACTAAACATATAAAAATCTAGCATCATTTTCTTAGGAATCATGTTGAAAAATTTGATGTTATTTTTGAATACGCGGACACGAAAAATCATTTGGATGATATTTTTGTAAAACTGTTATCCACGGAACCTTTTCGCAAGATACGTAGGGAATTGGGAATCTTGGATTCTTTGTGTTTTAAATAGACTTAGACTACCATTTCATTTCATTTTCTCGTTGTATTATGTTGTAGATTAATATTTCCATGTAGTAAGTTTTACTTTAACCAACCCTATTGGTGTTGTAGTGTTATAGTTGTAAAGATTCTAACAAGGGTGAGAGCTTTGCAACCCCTCAAAGAGGCGACAACCATATTCCGCCCTCTAGAAGATATCGTCTCGCCCCAAGTACCTTCCACTCACTCAACTATGGAAAATATGGGAAAAGATGTTTCTTGGTCTGAGAGAAGTCAGGGTTAGTAGCCGATCCATGTCCTCCCAAGGAAATAGACATGCAACATTCCACCATCATGGTCAACCCTCAAGATAATGACCCTATGATAATCCTTGTGCAACATGGAAACCAAGATATCAAGCGAGTCTTGATAGATCATGGAAGTTTTGTTGGCGACCTGTTCAAGGATTCTTTTCAAAAGCTTCATCTAAATCCCAACGTTGTCATAGTGTTCAGGGGCTCGTTAATAGGATTGTTATGAAAACAGGTACAAGTAAGGGGCCACGTGACCCTAGAGACAACATGTGGCGTGGGAGCATACACCGAGGAGATTGAAGTCAATTACCTTATCATAGACGCATTATTTCCATACAATGTACTCCTAAGTCGACCCAAAATATATGCGTTAGGGGCATTTATTTCCACCAAATATGAGGTCCCGAGGTACCCGATGCCTGGTGAACAATTTGGTATGATTCGAGGAGACCAACAGACAGTTTAAGAATGTTATCAGAATAGCTTGGCGACAAAGAGGAAAGAGCTCCCCATGTGGGCAACCCCTAAATGGAGCTCCAGATGCTGATGTCAATTATTAGGACCCAGAAAGGGCACAAACATTGAGAGACTCACGCCTAAATAGGACCTGAAGTGAGAATAGGCCCTTCAACCCATTAGGTGAAGAAGATAGGCACTTTATTTACCGAGGAAGAAGAACACGAGCTAGTCGACCAACTCATTAGAAAATTCACCTTATTCATTTGAGATCCCTATGATATGCCCGAAATAGAAACTAAAATGTTGATCCAACGCCTTGCCATCGACCCATCTTCCAAGACGGTGGTGCAGAGGAAGCTGAAAGTTGGTGAGGATAAGAGTGTCGCCAATGTGGTGTTGGTGAAGAAGGTAGCGAACATATGGTGCATGTGTGTGGAACTTATTGATTTGAACGATGACTGTCCCAAAGACTCGTACCCACTTTTGGAGATCGATTGTCTTATCGATGGATCCTCAAGTTACCGCATTTTAAGCTTAATGGATGCCTACTCAAGGTACAACCAAATTAGATGGATCCCTTAGACACCCCCAAAAACAACATTCATGCTGAATCATGACAACCACTACTAAAATGTTATGTCATTCGGCCTCAAAAATGTTGGAATCACCAACCAGCGACTCATGGTCATTGTGCTCTCCCACCAGATAGGTCACAACCTAGAGGTCTATGTTGACTACATGTTAGTGAAAACTACTTAAAGGTGTAGCCATGTCGAAGATTTGGAGGATGTCTTATAGTTTTTTAGGAAGTACGATATGCGTTTGAATCCCGCCAAGTGCTCCTCCGAATTTCAGGTCGGAAAGTTCCTAGGGTTCATGCTCACTAAGAGATGCAGTGAAGCCAATCCAGATAAATTCCAAGTCGTAATCTATATGAGAAGCCCCACAAACATCAAGGAAGTACGACAACTTATATGTCACCTCGTCGCCATATCTCGTTTCTTCTCATTCACGAGCGACAATGCTTTCCTTTTCTTTTCTGCTATGAAGAAGAAAAAGAGATTCAAATGGATTGTAGAATACAATGGGGATTTCTCTAGGGTAAAAGATTTCTTTGCATCGCCCCCATTCTCTTTCTCCTAAGGGAGGAATCACCCGTATTGTTCTACATCTCGGTCACAGATCAGGCGATGAGCTCAGTACTCGTCCAGGAGATAAATAAGGTAGAAAGACTTGTGTATTTCATAAGCAAAGTGTTTAAACGCGCTAGAACGCGTTATTAGAAAATTGAGAAGCTGGTGTTGGTCGTCGGTGTTGTAGCTAGGAAGCTAAGACCTTACTTTCAGGTCACAAAACTTCGTTAAAACCAACTATTATGTTTGACAGGTCCTGAAGAAGCCAAATTTGGCATGAAGGATGGTGTCTTGGGTGGTGGAAATGTCAGAGTATGATATCCAGTATGTTCCAAGAGAAAGCATCAAATCTTAAGCTCTTGCAGATTTCATGGCATAATTTAGATCGCTTGTAAATGATGAGTCATCCCCGAGTGGGCACTATCAGTTGATGGTGCCGAAAACGTGAAAAGGAGCGATGCAAGAATAGTCTTAGAAAGACCTGAAGAGTGAAGACATACTCATCAAGCAAACATTAACTTTTGAATTCAAGGTCATCAACAATCAAGAAGATACGAGTCCCTCATTATTGGCATGGTTCTCTCTTTAGAAATGGGAGCCTCCTGATTGAAAGCCATGAACGACTCCCAATTAATCACCAACCAAGTCTCCGGTTAGTATCAGACAAAAGAATCCTAACTCATAAGATCTATAATGATCTACCATAGTTGATTTTAAAAGTAATTTTAGAAGAGATATATATATATGCCCATACATAAAAATATATAACTTGTCTCTTCTTCCTTTCTCATTTCTTTCTTATATGATAAATCATACCTCAAATCTATTTTAATGATCACATATTTCTTTCTTTACAACGGTCTCTCATTTTCGACCTCTCTCATTTTGTTTTCTCTCTTCTCAGTTTCTTCTTTAAGTCAAACATAACTTTAGAATTATAGAAAACTCATATAAATAACATAGATATAATAATTAAAATTTTCAAAAAATTAGAACATATACCAAAAAATAAAAAACAGATATCAAACTACTTTGATGTTAAAAAATAATATAATTCTTTTTAAAGAAAAAAAAGGAACATACAAATAAGAAAAATTTATTAGAAACAATAAAAAGAAAAAGTTATACAAATTCTAAAAATGAAATAGCTGAAAAAAAGAAAGAGATAAATAATGTGTATTTAGTAATAGTAAAAATGTCAATTTGCATATGTTAAATAAAAAATTTTGTGAATATTATTTATGCGAAGTTCAGAAGTTGGGGATTTTTTTCTTTTTGTGGAAATAGAAATTGAGGGAAAAAATCTCCAAATAACACTTTAGAGTAGGAGATCGGAAAAGTACTTTCTACCTTTCGGATTCCCTCGACCCAGATTATATTATTTAATTTTTATATATAATATATAATTATATAATTTTGCATATTTTTTTTATAAAAATAATAATTAATATATTAAAAAATAAAAAATTATCGGCGTTTTTTTAAAAATTATATAATGTATCGCTTTACTATTCAAGTATTCAACCCTAAAACATCAATTAAATATAATATACACACCATTTCTTCTTTCACTTTTTCAATTCTCTGGCTCCTTTATTCTTCGTCTCCTTTGTTCTCATCATCATCACAACAACTAATCTCTCATTCACTGTGTTTATAATAATTACTCTTTAACTTCAATATACTTCAATTAATAATTTATTTTTCATTCAATTAGTAAATTAGTGGCTATACTTTCGTAAATAGAAGTGTTTTTGCATTTTTTATCATTGATACAAGCTAAATTTTTATTTTAAGAAAAATAAAGATGCAAAATATATCTTTTGAAAAAAGGCAAAAAAATATAATTTTTCTTAAGACTCAAATCTCTATGAATCCCCAAATTTCTGTGGCGGGGTGGAGAGTGAGAAATCATGCCCGGCACATTTTCTGTCCGATGACATCCTTAAGTAATAGTCTAAACTCTTTCTTAAAAGAGTATATGTCACAATAGATTCGGGTTACCGGTGCAGATAATGATATCAAATACTATATATGATTTTTTTTTTAAAATCAAAATTAGAAGATAAGATGAAAGTTTCATAAGGAAAAGACGAAAAAATCAACCATCGTGAAACAGAATATTGCAAAATGCAAAACAAGAAGTTACAATTAGGAGACATTAAAAGATTAGGTTTTCTGATTTTATAAAAACCGGGTCGTAAACTGTGTCAAATCTTGGTGAGAAGGTTTGTGCAACTTTCTCAACCAGACTCGCGAGATCTGACATCCTCGCACACTGAATTTTCACTCCCGAATCTAACCAGAGCCATACTCCTGATGTCAATTGGTAATCGACTTCAAAGAGTCTTTAACAGCCTCAAAGCTTATATCCTTCAGCATTATGCAGAAAAGAATTAAGCCTCTGTCATGGCCGCAA
Source organism: Lathyrus sativus (assembly GCA_963859935.3). Taxonomy (NCBI): domain Eukaryota; kingdom Viridiplantae; phylum Streptophyta; class Magnoliopsida; order Fabales; family Fabaceae; genus Lathyrus; species Lathyrus sativus. The sequence continues at coordinate 21,635,670 of OZ012740.1, read as the reverse complement.
CAAAATTTTCATTTGAATCACAACACATTAAAGCTTGTAGACATGCAGCACCATAGGACAAAAGTGTGAACAAAGAAATATCGAAACCAGAAGCAAAAGTCTATCGATTACTCCATTGTCAAGCAGTTCAAAGAAAAAGCAAAGACAAAAGTTTAACAAGATAAAAAATCCAACATAAATCTTAGACATGCAGCACCATAGGACAAAAGTGTGCATGTCAGTTAACATAATCCATATAAATAAAAGAAAATATCAAATTATCTAAATGTGACTGAATCAATCAAACCAAAGCAACGAGGAAATTATCCACAAATCAAGTTATCATCAACAAATTTACATCATAATCCATCTTTTTCCACGCTGACTTGGGCAAATTACGAACCTTCATTCCTTTGAAGACTTGTTGATAAGAGACTTGTGGATATGAGGAATAACACCACCTCCGGCAATTGTTCCTTTGATGAGAGTGTCAAGTTCTTCGTCTCCACGGATAGCAAGCTGTAGATGTCTTGGTGTAATACGCTTCACCTTCAGATCCTTGCTTGCGTTACCAGCTAACTCCAGCACCTCTGCAGTTAAATACTCTAGGATAGCAGCAGAATAAACTGCAGCGGTTGCCCCGACTCTTCCATGCGCCATTGTCCTTGACTTTAGAAGACGATGGATACGACCAACAGGGAACTGTATGTAAGGAGATATTATCAGAGACAAATCAAAACAATCCTAACAAGTTCAACATGATTTGCAGTCAGACTACAAATTTTAGAGAAAAGGTTACCAATATGCAGTAGAATAAACGCAGATATATGCATAACATAAAACAAAAAGGTTGTTTTCAATTAGGTCGTGTTGACTACATTCTTCAAACATGGAGCATGGGTTTGACATGAGTTCAGAGAACAGAATCAAGAAATTGAAGAACTCAAGACTTTTCATGTTAGAAAAACCTAGACAAGTCCCATGACCGCAGAGCATTTGTAAAACAAGGTGAGTTCAGTAACAACACATGTTAGTGTGTCAATATCCAGCATCAACACACACATATGGTTATATTCAATTGTTCATTTTAATAAATTATTATTCCTAATGTGGATGTACCAGGGCAGACATTTGAGCGCTACGCGCTTCATTCACAGGTGAGCGCACATGTGACGTGTGCACTCACGCGCTTCATCCGTCATAATACAAAACAAGGTAATTATAGTAGAAGGATGGACTGAGCCCTTCCCAACAAACCATATAAAAGGGGGTGGACCTCTGCTTTATCAAGCAAAATGCTTCAGTGAAAACAAACATGAGAATGAAAATCATTACATAGACTTTCATGGTACAACAACAATCTCATCAAGAATACAATGTACCCAAATCTCAATCTTAGTAAAAAATCAATCTTTGTACTCCAACCTATATCATACATAAAACCCCAAATCTAAAATACAGTTTCTCTCACAAAAAGTAAATCCTATTTTCCAATTACAATTTTTTAAAAACGAAACACATAAAAATCGAGACTTTAGGTATGTACCATAACGTAAATGTGACGAAGATGTGGATCCATAAGAAAAGAGTGAAAAAAGTGAAAATTTAGAAGATTTTGATAAATAATAAACGGAAAAGAATGAAATAGAGAGATGAAGAAGGAGAACCTGAAGTCCAGCTCTGGAGGAACGAGAAGTAGGTTTCTTCTTGTCCTTGTCTTTGAGGGATGATGGGGTTTTACCAGTTGTCAAACCCTTCGCTCCTTTCCCCGACATTGTTTCTCGCTTCGATCTTTGAGAGAGAGAGAGAGAGAGACGGAGAGAGAGAGAGAGAGACGGAGAGAGTGTAGTGTGTGTTTTGGCTTTTGAGATTTAAATGGTAATAAATGTAAAAGAAAATATTTATGCTCACCTATGCATTTGCTTAATTATTTAAATGGTAATGAATGTAAAAAAAATTAGTGATATATATTGTAGTATTTTATGGGATTCATTTTAGAGTATTTGATGAGTTATTTAAAAAATATAATTGAATTGTTTAAATAATTTTAAAATATAATATAATGTAAAAAAAATAAGTGAGACCAATTTAAATAACTTAAGTAGATATAATGAATGTGCTTTTTAGACCAACTCCAGCGTTGGATTTTTATTGTAGTTCGCCAGTTGGCACATGGCATTTGAATTATGCTTCATTTCAGGTTGGCGGAGGTTGCTTCATTAAGCAATGATCCAAAACCTTTTTAACCTATTAAAATATAATAAATATAAAAATTAGTCGTTTCAACGGCTACTTTTTTATTTATTTTATTTTTTGAAATTTATTTTTTATTATAAATATAATTTAGATTTCTAAAAATTTACCAACACAAATTTCTCTCACTTTTATTTTCTCTTCAATTTGAAATTTCTCTCTCACAATTTCATCATTTTATTCATATACTTTTAATTTTTTTTAACAATTTTTTCTCATTAGCATTTTTTTTTACAAAATATTTAACTCAAAATTTCATCTTTTTACTTCAAATTACAATTGTTTAGGCCAAATGGATCCTAATCATTTTCATTATCAACAAGCTTTTTTCAATTACATGCAAAATTCTCAAAATCCTAATCCTCAAAATTCTCAAATTCCACTGGTGTCGACAAACCCCGCCATATTTCTTCTGTCACCAAACAATCCAAATATGTATCTTATACCTCAAATGAATTCTAATAGTATGGAATTTTCTACTCAAGTTCCATCATTTTCTACTCAAGTCCCACCATTTTCTACTCAAGTTGATACTGAAAAAGAAGAAAGGGTTGTCGTTAAAAAAAGATCTCGAGAGCAATTTACAAGGGAAGAAGATATACTACTTATCCAATCATGGATCAATGTTTCAAAGGATCCAATTGTGGGAGTTGATCAAAAGGCTGAGAATTTTTGGTTAAGAATTGCTGCTAGTTATAACCAATATCGTGGGTAATTGCGGGAAAAGTTAGGGGGACAGTTAAAATGTCGATGGCATAGAATAAATGGCATGGTTCAAAAATTTGTTGGGTGTTACAAAATAGCTTTTAAAGGAAAGAAAAGTGGGACATCCGAGACCAATGTCATGGCAGATGCACATGCTATTTTTGTTCAGGATCAAAGTACAACATTCAATCTTGAGTATGCATGGCGATTGTTTAAAGATGAAGTTAAATGGCGCATCGTCGAAGAATCGATTGGAAGTTCTGCAAAAATAACAAAGACTTATGCTAGTGGGGCATCATCGGAGAACCCAAATACAACTTCAAGTTATGAGTTTAACTCATCATCACCAATGGAGCGTCCAATGGGACAAAAAGCAGCAAAAAGGAAGGGTAAGGCCTCAGAAATTCCAAATGCAACGCAAGATGCAAAGAATAAAAGAGCAATAACAATCGACAGACTTGCGCAAGCTAAGGAGGACGAGCTAGAATTAAGGCTAGTGCAAATGATGATGAAAGACGCTTCTACTATGAACGATAGTCAACGAGATATTCATGAAAAATATTGTAATAAGATGGAAAAAAAATATGGAATATAGTTAGTATCACTTATGTAAAATGGTCATTAGTACCACTTTAATTTATCAACACCTATGTAAAATGGTCATTAGTACCACTTTAATTTATTAACACCTATGTAAAATGGTCATTAGTACCACTTTAATTTATCAACACCTATGTAAAATGGTCTTTAGTACCACTTTAACTTATCAACACCTATGTAAAATGGTCATTAGTCGTTATTCAAACTACCACTTTAATTTAAACTAGCCGTTATTCAAACTAGCCGTTATTCAAATTAGTCATTATTCAAACTAGTCGTTATTCAAACTAGCCATTATTCAAACTAACCATTATATATACTACCACTTATGTCATTGTTCTCTCATTCTCATCTTATTCTTCTTATTTTTCTCTTATTCTTTACTCACTAAATGGATTCAGACAATTCAGATACTTACGATCAAGAATTTTGGGGGTTGCTTGAAGAAGAATTTATGGACGATAGTGATGAAGAACAACAAATTCAAAATGAACGTCGATCTGGAAGTTTCTCTAGGCCAAAGAGAAGAACAACGGTAGATCGAGGTCGTGAAGAAGGGCACAATCGATTATTCAATGAGTACTTCTCGGAAAATCCAGTATACACAGATGTTCAATTCCGAAGAAGGTTCAGAATGCATAGGAATGTATTTACTCGAATTGTAGATGCCCTTGGAAATCATGATGAATATTTCCAAATGAGGGTCGATGCAACAGGTAAAATGGGTCTTTCACCATTGCAGAAATGTACATCTGTTATTCGTATGTTGGCGTATGGGTCTCCTGCTGACCTTGTAGACGAATATGTTCGAATCGGTGAAAGCACTTCAATTGAGTGCTTAGAAAGATTTGTTAAGGGTGTCAATGTTGTATTTGGCGCTGAGTATTTGAGAAAGCCTAACAACACTGATGTTGAACATCTTGGGAGAGTCACGTGGCTTTCCAAGTATGTTGGGTTCCATTGATTGTATGCATTGGGTATGGAAAAATTGTCCTGTTGCATGGAAAGGACAATTTTGTCGAGGTGATCATGGTAAGCCCACAATCATGCTTGAAGCAGTGACATCACAAGACTTATGGATTTGGCATGCTTTTTTTGGTATTGCAGGTTCAAATAATGACATTAATGTGCTAAACCAATCCAACGTGTTTAATGATATTTTGGAAGGACGTGCTCCCAATGTGTAATATACAATCAATGGGACACCATATATGGGGTATTATTTAGCAGATGGTATATATCCCGAGTGGGCTACATTTGTCAAGACTATTTCAATGCCACAGGGAGAAAAGAAAAAATTATTTGCTCAACATCAAGAATCGGCTAGAAAAGATGTGGAGCGAACATTTGGAGTGCTTCAATCTCGATTTGCAATTATACATGGCCCAGCGCGTGCCTGGCACATGGACACTCTCAAGCATACCATATATGCTTGCATCATATTGCACAACATGATTGTGGAAGACGAACGACATACATATGGAGGTAATTTTAATTACTCTTATGATAATATGGATATCAATAACTCAACAACTAAAACATTTAGCGGTCTTCATCCGAATCTTGCAACAAGACTATAAAGAAGAGCAAGTATTCAAGAAAAACAAGTTCATCGTAAACTTCAAGGAGATCTAGTCGAATATATTTGGGAACGTTTTGGATATGAAGATGATGAAATTTAAGTTTGATTAATTATGTGATGTTATTTATTTTTATTATTTTTAATTATATATCATGTATTTGAGATTAATTTTAATTATCATTTTAAATTATAAGTTTAATTTAATTTTTTTTATTTTATATCAAATTTAATTTAAAACACTAAAATTAACTGAGAGATTGAAATATTTTTTAAAGTTTAATCTAAATTTTTTTTAAGTTTATATAGTAGAATGAAATATTTTTCCTTAAAACAACACTATATACCCGTTGGGGTATATAGTAGACTGGAATAATTTTCTGTAAAAAATTAAAATTATTATTTTAAGTGATATAAAATTTAATATGAATAAAATATTAATATATAAAGTAAAGTTGTGGGACCCAATATGAGTTCTTCAGAGTTGCACAATTGGAGTGAAAAATTAGTTAAGTTGCTTCAAGTTGACGTGACTTAATATGTCCCACAAAGAACCCAAAAATGGGTTCACGGTTGGAGATGCTCTTACATCACTTTGTATGTGATATGACATTCACAATTGATGGTGTATGACATTTGAAAAAATGACTTACTAGAAGGACCTTTCTATTAGGTCTCAAAAATAACTTACTAGAAGGACTCTTCTATTAGGTCTCAAAAATCGTAGGTCTTCAAAAGAAAAAGTATTGCATAATATTGTTATAAATATTCTTGTATTATATATTATTTTATTTTTTTAGTTTGTTTTACATTCTAGACGACATTTTATTATTAATATCATGTAATTAATGTAGAATTTCTGCAATTAACTTACGATTATATCTCTATATTAGTTCTAAATAGATAAATTCTTGCATAAATTATTTCAATTGAGAATAATTTTATCTCATTTCTTTAAATTTGGTATTAGAGCATATCTTAGTGTCTTTCACCTCTTATTTGCTATGGTGGACAATATTATTCTAGATTGAGGTAACAATGATTACCTTGACATCATCTTTGATAAGGATGATAAACACAAATTTCAACTTTATAAGAAAAACGATATTGTGTCAATCATGTGATACGATTTTGACAAATTTAGTGAAGCAAAGAAAGACGATTTTAAATTTTTGGAGCAGTTTAGCGTAGTGTTAGAGAGTTAATGGGTTACGAAGAAGATAAAACAAAGCTTTATAATTATTTACGTAAGTGTGCTTTTGTTTACCTAATTTTTCGCTGTTTATTTGTCTTATTATAACACTTTTGATCTTACTATATGCAGAAAGAATGAACTTGTTATGAATATCTCAAAACAATGTGATGTTGGAGGCGGTCAAAAAATAGGAAAGGCGAAATGAGGACTCATAATTAGAAAAGTGACTCTACCAGTGTATTAACTAGAGCTTCTAAGAAAAGGAAAGTTACATAGGAGAGTTGTGCCTTCCAAGTTATGCTCATCTCTGTTGTGAAGTCGTATTTCCTCTCACGCAAGGCCAAAACATAAGGTTGACATGGGAAAAGTTCAACCTATAAGTTTAGAGGGGGAACCTTTCCCAAAGGTGGCATGGTTGGTTCTTCCCATGGTTCATCGTCTCGCCTTTAGATGATCAATAGGATTTATCCTTCTAGGGTAATTATTTTGTTTACATGATTTTTGTCTACGATAATCTTGATGCATTCAACGATGTTCAAAGGCCAAGGAATATGGTTCATAATCAAATGTTGTTAATGTTAGGGACCTATATATGAGAAGTAATGTGTGCTAGGAAAGGTAATGTTTGAAGAGTTTGATTTAGTGGAGACGAGTGAGGAGAAATTAAAATATGACCTTGGAAAATTGGAGGAGGGTTTAGAGTTAAACCAAAATTTGTTGAGTTCAGCGAATGATGGCTTATATTCTCTTGAAAAAAAGTACAAAGATACACACTTTATATTGAAAACTTGGAGAAAGAGAATGAAAGAATGCAAAAAGAGAAGAAAACTATGAAGGAAACCTACAAAAAATTAGGGTGACACATTGTCCCAGGATGAAGCCAAATTACAAAGTCTAGAGGAGGCGATCGTAAGTTATGCTTCTGTTGTGAGGTCGCTAGAAGCCAATTTAGAGAAGTGGCACATGAAGTCCCTTCTTTCTTCTGACCATTCCTCCAAGAAGGCAAAGAAGCAAGTCATATTCATGTATCTTGACCTCAACTTTATGAAGATTGGGTTGTTCATTATTATTTAATATGGGAAGTTAATGGAGGAAATTGACGATTAAGCTAATGAGAAACATGTTCTAGTAGGTGATATGAATTAGCCCGACTAAGAAACAGTGTTTTCTATGAAACTTAATGTTAAGTTCAAGTAAGATAGAGATATCGTCCTTAATGTATTGGAAAGTTCACTACTACAAAATACCATTTAATCACGGTTGGAAGAAGGATTCCACCATGATTAGTTACTCGTGGTAACGTAGGATGTTGTAGTATGCGTCTTCTTTACTACCACTGACTGGTAATCATGGTAAAAATACAATAGCATGATATATATCATTACAATTATAGAATCCAAAGGTGATAAAATGTGGAGGTCATGGGAGTCAGTTATGCAAGGGGTAGGTATTATCATCCCTCGCATCTGTTATACTCAACGTAAATCGTTTAGTTAGTTTTGCAAATAATAGTGTTACCGTGTGTGTTTATGATTTTAACTTATTGTTGCAAGATATTTACAAGAGAAAAGAGGACTAAAAATAAGTTTTTTATTAGGGTGCTTGACATGATTATGTGTCTTGCTTCTACGTATCCCTATATGTGATAGGGGTTTCAAAACTACGTAGTTCTAGGTACTAAATGTTTATTGGTTGGTCGATTTTAGTGAAAGATATTTAGTCGCATTCAAGCGGAAAATATTTCTTACTACCCAAACATGGAGACGAAGTGAAAATTTATGTCGCGTCAAAATGGACAACAAAATTGGGATTCACACAAATTATGTTTTCATGCATACAAGCGGAAAACGTCACTTACTACTCACGTGTGGTAGGAACGAAACATTGTTTGCATCGTCTCAGAATGGACTAAGCATCTTTCGTTTATGAAATTTTTTGAGATTTGATTGCACTTGGGAAAAAGGAGTTTGATTGGTTGAGTTTGTTTTTTAGGTGGAAGACGAATGCTCGGTTGGACCAAGGCGTGCGCCTCGGGTCCAATTATTCGAGGATCAAAAGGGTGTGCACCCAATTGTCCTTTTTAATCCAATTATTTATAAAAATTATTTGTGGGCAGACAACTAATTGGTTGGAACGAGTTGTGCGCCTTGAGTTTGATTGTACGAGATTCAAAATAGTGTGCACCCAATTGTCCTTTTTAACCCTAATTTTGATTATGTGTTTTTTGGCAGAAGACAAATAATCAGTTGAACCAAGGCATACACCCCGGGTTGGATTATTCGGGGATCAAAAGAGCGTGAATCCAGTTCTCCTTTTAATATGATTTTATTAAGAAAAAGATTTAAGATAAATTGCATAGATTGTGAAAAAGTGGTTTAGTTTAAATTACGAGTATTAAGTGTTTTTTTACTAAAGACAAATAATCGGTTGGACCAATGTGTACGCATCAGGTCTTATTATTTAGGGATCAAAAGAGTGTGCATCCAATTGTCCTTTTTAATCTGATTTGTATTGTGAAAATAGTTTTTGACGTGTTTCTGGTTAAGTTTGAAAAAGAACTTGATGTTGATCAAGTGTTTGATTTGTATTTTGTTTGAAATTTATTTGAAAAGTTTTTTATTTGGTGATGAAGTGGTTTTGAATTTGATGAATGAGTGATAAAATATTTTTGTTTTAAAAGTTAACTTGATGTTAATCAAGTTTTTTTTTTATTTTAAAATGTTGATTTTAATGGTCGCATTATTTTCTCTTATTTTTATCACCTAATTTAATTATTCAAAAATTAACATGCTAATTGATCGAAAATTAATTAACCTAAGTAAAAAAAGAAAACAAAATGCAGGGGTGCAATATATGCATGAAGCAGTGCAAGAGAAAAAACACAAATGGGCTTGGCCCAAATGAAAACAAATGAATGGCCTGGGTCAATGCTAGAGTCAAACAAATGAACGGCCTAGATGGCGTCACTTGGACAATAATGAGAGCGAAAGGAGAGAGTATGTAAGACCATCTCCAACGGTGGTTCTTCAAATTGGTTTGCCAACTTGGCATTAAAATTGTCAACAAAAAGTTGTTCCACCTAGTGAACGTTCCTTGCATAAGCAACGGTTCTTCATTTTTTTATTATTAAAATAATTATTTAACTTGTTGGTTTTATTTTTTTTTAACTTTTTTTATTTATTATAAATATAAGTTTGTTGCAAAAATTTATAACAATCCTATTTTCTCTCACTTTTATTTACTCTTTAATTTTAAATTTCTCTCTCATAATTTCATTATTTTATTCATAAATTATTATTTTCAATTTTATGTTTAATTTTAATTTTATGTTTAGTTTATATTTATAGTAATTAAAATTTAAATATTTAAATTATAATTTTAAATAAAATAAATTTAATATAAATAATATATTTAAGTAAAGTAGTGGGACCCAATATGGGTTCTTTGAGGTTGCACTATTGGAGTGGAAATTGAATAAGTTATTTTAGAAGAGTGGGTCCCACAAAGAACCTAAAAATGGGTTGCATTGAAGGTGCTCTAAGTGGGGGTTCTTGTAGTTGATAGAGGACTCAAACCCCATATTTTTTGCTCGTTTGCATCTTTGGCCCTTTTTCAGCATTACTTTATTCTCTTTTCACATGAAATTTCGCCATTGCCATGATTTCTTCCATCAAATTTGAAGTGTCTGATATTAAGTTCATTCTAGAAAATGCCTACAAACATTTCTTGATTGGAGTTGACTACCTTGATGGTGGTCCCATTAAACATCACCATGTATTCCCATAATGATTTCGAGTTTCCCCAGCGTACATTAAACAAATTGGTAAGTAGATACTTTGGGATGCTTCTCTCTGAGAATTGGTAGATTAATTTTCTAGATAGATCTTGATAGTTGGTCACGAAGAACTTGGGAAGGTTCACGTACTAGCATAGGGATGCCTTCTTTAACATTCCGACCAGAAGCTTGCATTTGATAGAATTCGTTGCGCCAATTATTTCTATCTCTGTGTTGATGCTAGTGACACGTTCTAATGGGTCGCCTTTTCCATCAAATGTTATCAAGGAAGGTGATTAGAAGATATCTGGGACATGGGTATCAAAGACCTCGGCAAAGAGAGGTTGAGGGATCAAAATCTATCTGCCCTCGTGTGCATTATCCTCATGTTATTGTTGTTGGGAATTTATGACGCTAATTTAAAGGGTTTTGTTTTGACGGTGCAACTCCTCCATGCATGCTTGCATCCTTGATAGGACATTATTGTTGCTAAATTTGGATATGTGTCTTGTGCCCACCATTGAGAAACATTAGTTAAGTAAAATAGAGACTCTTTGAAGGAATCATTGTGTTCCAAGTCAATTTTGCCAGGTCTCACACTGAATGTCAATTGAACTTGCAAAAAATACAATGTATGTGACCTTGTCTATGTATGACAAGCAAATGCTTCATTTATAAGACATGTGAATAAGTGATGCAAAAAGTACAATGTATATGATATTGCCTATGTAGGATAATCAAAGCCTTAATTTTTAAGATACATGAATAAGTGATGTAAAAAGTACAATGTTTATGACATTGTCTGTGTAGGACAAACAAATCCTTAATTTGCAAGATGTGTGAATAAGTGATGGATTACTCAAACCACTAATTTACCTGTTTATAGTTGTTATGACTTACTTTGGCCACACCGACTTTTGTTATCTAGTTATTTCCTTTTAATGTCTTGTCCCTCCTTTGTCAAAGCCTTGATTGTGTGACACGCTTTCATGGCACTTAATGTTATGTCTGTTGCAACTATTACATTGTCATGGACATCATTATTATGTTCTTTTGCTTTTGGCTCAACCAGTAGCAGATACTAATAACTCGTTATGTGACTCATGGATGAGTCAACTCTTTGTCTCAAAGTTAACATGAGCTCCTAGTTAGACAGTCTCTCTCGCATAGCCTATCGTGGAGAGTGTTGGGAGAAATTTTCATTAGGAAGCATTGAACATTGTGGGAATTTCTTTTCTAGAGCAATACCTTAAGGTGTATCGGTTCTCCCACTTATAAATGTGCAAGTCTCCACATTTCTAGCCAATGTGAGACTATTACACATACTACTCACACTTGTTATACTTAGCACTCCCCCTCAAGTGCGAGTTTATCCACAATATTTCCACAATGCTCCCCTTTAAGTGGAAGTAACATTTCTAGCCAATGTGAGACTATTACACATACTACTCACACTTGTTATACTTAGCACTCCCCCTCAAGTGCATACACTTGTACCGCTGTTGATATTCTTCAACGAGACACTCTACCCACAACTTGTGTGGATACTTTCGATACAAGTGAGTCGGTATCTTCCTCGAACCAAGGGTCCATGATACCGCTATTAGGGAGATTTTCACTAGGGAACATTGAACATTGTGTGATTTTATTTCTAAAGTAACACCTTTGTAAGAGACACATCACATATTCACCCAAAACCTTAAGGTTATAGATGGATGAGTTCTCTCACTTATAAATGCTCAAGTCACCACATTCATATCCAATGTGAGACTATTATCATCTGCTTACACTTATTATACTTAACAGAGAGATGGTCAATATGACCTGAGGCTGAATTCACCTCACCTATACTGGTTTAAATTCTCTCTACGGTCTAGGTTGCTCTAGGGCTAATGGGTCAGACCCTGTTGATACTAAGTGGATTTGGATTATTATGAACATATCGACACACAATCCTTTAAACACGAAGTTTACAAAAATTAAGTGATAGACAAGGTGGTCGTTGAAATTTCCATCGAATTTTTGCTGAAAAGAGATTTAATGAATTTGATCCTTCTTTTAACTTTTTTACAATTATATTTGCTACATGTGTTAAATATTTTAAAATTCATTATAAAATACTATCATGTAAGAAATATGAGTATCAAATGAAAGACTTGAATCTAAATGGTATGATTAATGTGTTTAAAGCTTATGCCTCTTTTATAATTGAATTGAGATGTGAAATATGAACCTACTTAAAAAATTATGTGATAAGTTAAATCTCAATAGAATTCTTTAGAAAATTGAATCAAGAGTAGTACTTATGAGATAAGTAAATTTAATTGAAAAAGTATGCACATAAGCGAAGTTAAAAAAGAAATAAGGTGTATGCTTAAGAAATGTCTTAATGGTAAATTGTATATAAATATGATGAAGTTATGAGTTTCCTAGTCAATTTTGGGTAAAAATGATAGCTTGAAAGTTAAATAGACAATATATATTTAGAAAGGAAAAAAACTAATATTAGGTTATAAAAAATAAAATAAGACCATAGATTGAATAGAAGTATGAAATGAGGTCAAGCATAGGAGTTAGATTTCCACAGGTTTTCAACCTTAATTGAGAAGCATTGTTTAACATGTGACATTGTCTCAAATAGTAAAGAGACAATTTTGGCACCAAATCTTGTGAACAAATCATAATTAATTTGTAAAGATAGATCATCATGGTATATATCCGACAACATAGGATCATATCTATCTCCGGAACCCCACAAAACTTGTCTCAACATTTTTTAGTTTTTGCATGCATGCATACTTCTCTCCCTCTCTTTCTCTCTCCCTGGTGTGTTGTGTCTTTCTTATATTCTTTCCCCTCTCTCTCTCTCGTTCTCTCTCTCTATCTCTCTCTCTCTCTCTCTCTCTCTTTCTCCTTCCACATTGATAGAGAGAGAACACCCTTCAATTTCTTGAATCTAGATTCTGCGGTGGCCACTTTTTTCTTTTATATTTTGCATTCTTTTCTCAAAACCTGTCACCCTTCTTCCTTCCACCTGCAATCATTTTGTTGTTCCTCTAATTCTTGAGGGTCCACCTGGACCCGCAGTTCAAGTAAGTCTTCCATTTCTTCATTGTCATATAATACAAAATAAAATGAAACATGTTCGTCTCGAAAAGGCAATTGAGTTGGAAGCTGTGCATGAACATCTGCAGGAACATTGCATTACAGAAGACACGGGTTTGTCGTGACATCTCATTTATTCACCTTTTAAGAGATGAAATTCCAGCCACTAGGCTGGGAAACCCAAGAAAAAAAATGAAACATGTTAATTAGTTTTATATATATAATTTTGCGAGTTGATATGTGTAATGTCTTGTTTCAGGTATGGACACATTTAGTGGAATAACTCAAGATTTCAAAGGAAGAATAGAATGTTACAAACATGATTGGATTTGTGCAATCAATACTGGCATCAGGTAATTCTAATCTATCATTATCCATTCTTTTGTATCACCTCATCACTTCTAAGATTTGGTAATTCTTTCAACAATGTTAGGATACTGGCTCCAACTTTCTACATATTCTTTGCTTCTGCACTTCCAGTCATTGCTTTTGGAGAACAGCTTAATAGAGATACAGGTAAAGCAAAACCTTGCCAATACCTTCAAAGTCCAAATCTTAATGTTATGGATTTAATTAATCCATACACACACTGTCAATCAATCGTAATCGTCAGATCATTAAAAACGTTTGACTTACGTTAGCCGTAATGTTTTTACAGGTGGAAGCTTGAGCACAGTTGAAACATTGGCATCAACTGCTATTTGTGGAGTTATCCACTCAATATTTGGTGGTCAACCTTTGTTAATTGTAGGAGTTGCTGAACCAACTTGTCTCATGTACACCTATCTATACAATTTTTGCGTAAAAACACCAGAGTTAGGTGCTAAGCTTTTTTTGGCTTGGGCTGCTTGGTAAGTATATATATATATATAGATATATTTTGGCTTTCTCGTCAGGGCCGTTTTTGAGAACGTGTAGGACGGGCTACCGCACATGGCCCAAAATTTGATACGTTTAAACTGTTGCTAAAAAGGGTCTTGCAAAATATTTGGCATGGATAAACCATGATCAAATCGGCCCCTATTTGATTTGACATACTTAAACTGTGGTTAACCTACATAGGGTCTCCGAAAACTTTTAAGACGACCCTGTATCTCATTAATCTATTATATATATCACAGATAACTTGATGGTTATATTTGTTGCAGGGTCTGTGTCTGGACAGCATTGCTGCTGATTCTGCTGGCAATTTTCAACGCGTGTAAGATTATAAGTAGGTTTACTAGGATTGCAGAAGAACTATTTGGCATGCTAATTACTGTGCTTTTCTTTCAACAGGCTGTAGAGGTATGTATCTATATATGGATATAGATATAGATATGTATCTATATATGGATATAGATATAGATATAGCTGACTTTTACTAGCAAAATGGAAAGTGAATTCTAACTTCACAATGTTTGTGATCCACTAGGGAGTCCTAACTGAGTTCAAGATACCGAAGGCTGCAGATCCCTCGTTAGAAGAATATCAATTTCATTGGCGGTATATAAATGGATTACTTTCAATCATTTTCTTTTTCGGGTTAATTTTCACTGCCATGTTAAGCAGAAAAGCAAGAAAATGGCGATACGGAACAGGTAAATCACTCTAAAATCCGAAGATATAGTACTTAAATGTTTTAAATTGTTGTATGCATCTTAAATTGCACTTGCAACAATGTCACAGTTTTCTGAGTTTCCGCATTCGCAGGTGGCTTACGAGCCTTGGTTGCAGATTATGGTGTTCCAATGATGGTAGTGCTTTGGACTGCAATATCTTATGCTGTGCCAGGCAAAGTTCCACCAACAGTCCCTAGAAGGTTGTTTTGTCCATTTCCTTGGGATCCTGCATCTCTCTACCATTGGACAGTAATGAAGGTATATTCTTCATTTTCTTAAGGAAATGACTAATTTCATGTTATGGAAAAGTCCTAAAATCCATCTAAAGCTACTACTGAATGCAAACTGTAGGATATGCTAAAAGTACCATTGTTGTATATCTACGGAGCATTTATTCCGGCAATCATGATAGCGGGTTTATACTTTTTTGATCATAGTGTAGCTTCCAAGATGGCTCAACAGAAGGAGTTCAACCTTCAAAAACCATCTGCATACCACTATGATGTTTTTCTCCTTGGAATAATGGTACGTTACAGTGTTGCGATCGTTTTGTTTTATGTAAATTCCATATCATAAGGTTTCATGACATGTTTATCCTTTTGATCCTTTAGACTCTTATTTGCGGTCTTCTCGGTCTTCCTCCATCAAATGGAGTCCTTCCTCAGTCTCCTATGCATACAAAGAGCTTAGCAATTCTTAGGAGGCAGGTCAGTATCATATTTCGCAATAAGGCCGTGTTGGGATAAACTTAATTCAATGCTTATCTATAAGTTATTTCTATTACGAATTCGCAGATGATTCGAAAGAAGGTGGTGAAAGGTGCCAAAGAATGCATTAGGAACCAAGGAACGAACGCTGAATTATATGGAACGATGCGCTCCGTGTTTATAGAAATGGATGCAGCGCCTACCGTAAGTATTGTTGGCTTGACAAAAAGTCGTATATCTATGTGTATACATATCAAAGAGTTATCTTTTTTTTTTCATTTCAGGCTAAAGAGTTGGAGAATTTGAGGGAGGCTGTAATGAATACTAATGCTGGTTCAAAGGAAAAGTTTGATCCTGTAAAACATATTGATTCCTATTTGCCTGTTAGAGTCAATGAGCAAAGATTGAGCAACTTGTTGCAGGCTTTCTTTGTTGCCTTATTACTATTAGCTACATCTCTTATCAAAAGGATACCGACCTCGGTTCTTTGGGGATATTTCGCCTACATGGCAATTGATAGTCTTCCAGGGAATCAATTTTGGGAAAGAATTTTGCTTCTTTTCATCACCCCGAAAAGGCAGTACAAGTAAGTATCCTAAATGAGTATTCCTTAATACATGTCCATAAACTGTTTTCAGATTATTTTCATAACACGCTGCATGATAACTTATATAAACAACTTATAACTTATATGAACCAGTCAGTGCCGTCTTTAAAGGCATGCAAGACGAGTTACCGCACAGGGCCTAAAATGTTGAACGACTGAACCATGGCTAAAAAAGGCCTGTGAAATTTTTGTCACGGTTAAGCCGAGGTCTGTCTATTGTTCTAAAAATGTGTATCTGTGCAGAGTTTTGGAAGGCTCTCATTCATCATTTGTGGAGTCGGTACCATTCAAGACAATAGCAGGATTTACAGTTTTACAGCTTCTATACTTTTTCCTCTGCTATGGTTTAACGTGGATACCTGTTGGTGGAATATTGTTTCCATTGCCTTTCTTCCTTCTCATAATGCTAAGAGAGAAATTGCTTCCAACATTATTCAAGGCAAGCCATCTTCAGGAACTAGACGCTTCTGAGTATGAGGAAATTGTCGGTGCTCCACTTGGACCGTACAATATACCACTAATCGTAAGATTTAATAAGAATTGGTTACATTTTATATTACTCTCTCGAAAATTCATTCAATGCTTATTAACGAGTGACTCGTGTTGAAAATGTTTGATCAGGACAAAGATACGCGTAATAGTACTGACAGTGATAGCGAAGAAGAAAATGATTATGACGCGGAGATTTTGGATGAGATGACAACTCATAGAGGAGAGTTGAAATTTAGAACAATAAACCAAAATGATAATAGAAGCTTCAACCGTAGCTTCAATTATCGCTACAATGATGACAGAAACTCTCAGGTAAACGTCTAACTTTAATCATAATTAATTTAAAGTTGCACATATTATTGATTGTGATTTGTTAACAGTTGTACAATTAACTCTATATGTTTATGGCTTGGACTTCGACAGGGTTACCCTGATGAAACTATCCGTATATGATGAATTAGTCTCACTCCATTAACCTTTTGTTAGAATGTAGAAAAGGTTTTATGTATGAGTGAGATCCTCTTGAATGTCATGCTCAAGATTCATGTAAGGTCGGTTACAGTTGAATAAGATGAGACTCAATAGGGGGAGAGTAAGATGTGGAGTAGAGATTATATGATAAATATGAGAATAAAAAAGGAGAAGAAAAGCAACACTTGTTCTTTTAGAAGATTTATAAACAAAATATTTGTTGAGTCAGTATTTTGATCTAATGGTAAAACCAGCCATAGTGTTGTACATCATAATTTCTTTTTGTTCATGATATTTAACATGGTGCAATAGTACACCTGCTATAAGTAATTTTGTTTTGATTAATGCTTTTGTTTTGATAATTCAAAGGAAATATACAATAGTTACAATATTTACTGCTAATAATTATAAATTAAGGAGAATAAATCACTTCTCCACTGGTCTATAATTTGTCTAATTTATTTTAGAAAAGATGATAAATATAATTAGACTATTATTTCTTGATTGACATCCCCCTTAAATTGATGTAGCTAGTTAACGAACATCAATTTACTAATAAGAAACTGATGATGTGGACACGGAACACACTTGGTAAGAATATTTGATACTTGAAACTTAGTGCTAACGTAAGGAAGTGACATAATTTGGTCATCATAGGTGTCTAAAATTGAATGGAAATCAACTTCAATGTGTTTAGTGGGTTTATGAAAAACAAAATTTTGCAACGAGCAGGATGACACTTGTATTGAATATGTCGCATACACGTCCTTTACCGATCCTCTGAGTACCATAAGCAACTGTCACTGTTTGACAGCCTTATCCAAAGAAGCAACAGTGTTCCTATTCACTAAAGCACCTCTAAAAACGTCAAATTCTTTACAAAGTTCCGTGAGTAATGAATCCAGTCTACTGGTGTTGTAGACTTCTTGGACACGAGAGAAGCCTTGGAAACATTGTTATTGATAATAAGAGTGTTTTGTCCATAAATTTAAAAAAAAAAAACTGAATAATATTCTTGAATAGGAAAGTTAGTTTATTTATAATTGTCTATCTCTAATTCTAATTGAAAACTTTTGACTGCATTATCCTAGTTGTAAATATGTTTTAAATAATTCAAAGTTTCTTGAGCAGTTTAAAACGAATGCAAATGTGAGAATCAAAAGTACTTAGAATTTAAATTTAAATGATAATTTGAGCATCTTAACTTCATCAAGTATTCAAATCAGTTTTCTCAATTTATGCCTCAAAAACATCGTCCAACCAACCTCATAATCCTTTCCCTTTGACATATTTTTTTAACTGAAATTTTTAAGTAGGATAATTCCTGTCATTAAAATGGACAGAAAAATACTCTTTCATTTTCCAAAGCCATGAATTCAATGTGAATAGAAAACAATAGAACTTGAGGACAAAATAAAAAGACATGTATTCCCGAAGCCAAGAGAAAGACATTTGGTTCAGAAGAAAAAAAAGCAAAGAAATGAATTGTAATTATGAATTACAACCTAGAACAATGAATTGCGATCCAGAACAAACAACAATTGGATGCCAAGAACAAACAACGGCAACGGAATCATAAGCAAAAACCAAAAACACAACAATCAAGAATTGTAATTACCATTTAGGATGAAAACACAAATTAATTACGACTCAGAGCAACCAAGAATGATTCAACGAAAAATAAAACCTTGATGGTCCACAAGGAAGTGGCTTGACTTATAACAATTTCAACACTAAAGATGATAAGTTTGACATTTTAACATTATTTTTCAGCATATGGTATAATACAATTAGAAACTGAATTTCATGTATGAAAAACTGTTTTAAAGACTAGAAGTTACTCCAATTTGAAGGTGTCAATTAAAAAATAATATCGTGTAATTATATTTATCATTTATCACATTTCAGTACAAGTTGAAATTACTATATATTTAGTGAAATATCAAAGCAAAAAACATTAAGGCAAAATTACTTACATGATATTAGTAACAATTAATATCTAATTAAGAAAGGTGTTAACACACCAGCTTAATCAGCTAAAAGATTAGACACCACTACTCTTGAATGAAGCCACAGTCTAGCCATCTTCAAACCTTCACACACTCCAGATAACTCTGCCAGTATGCACTACACACTGGAACATTAAATCCTTATATGACATTAAATCCTTGTATGACAAAATTCTATGTAAAGTGAAAAAACTTACTATATTTGAGAGATCAAAAACATTATGATTGAACAAAATAATTAATCGATGTATCTATTATATCTTCTAATCTATATTTTTACATGTGTATAATACTATAATTTGTGCATCCATTCCTAAATTCTAAATTTACAAAAGGGTGTAGAAACCAATTATAGTTTCAATCCTTAGTCTCGTCATGCAAGAGTGAGATGGTCACCCTCTCTTATCAAGCATATGTCTTCGACTTCAGCTCCATCTTCAGTCAAAATTATTGTGGGAGAACAGTTAAACTTTTCAGCACCAATATGTAGCAACTCTTGAAGGGATTTAGGTAGAAAAACAAGCCGTTTAGGATATTCACTTTTTCCTTGACAACTAATCATTACTCTAGTTGGTAATTCAGTCACACTTGGAGTAGGAGTAGTTGTAGTGCGACTATTTTCCAAAGTAGGAGAATCAATTTTCTCTAACAAAGAAAAAAGAGGCAAAACTCATTCACTTTTTCAAAATCAAATTTATGCAGCATGGCAATCAATGAATCAATACATATTAATGAAATGAATTTCAGGATTATTGTACTTCTACTCTTTTGGTTTGACCGAATTTAATTGTTTGACTACTTATCACATGTTTGGATAAACAACTTAACTACATGTTTATCATATAAGTGCTTATGTATAAGCTATTTCTATGATAAAAAATAAAATAAATTTAAATTGTTGGCATATAAGATATAAGTTTATGTGAATAGTTTTCGTAAACAAATTGTATCTTATATGCAAACAACTTAATATGTGTTCAAATATTCATTAATCATCTACTAGACGTGATTAATATTGTAATAACAATTTATGTGAATAGTGGCATACGATGTCTCTACGGGTCAACAAATTGTGTTAGAATAACATAGCTAGTAGTCATATAAGCTAAAATCATCAATTCATTTGAATTTGGAACTTGGAAGATAACGACATATATGAATTTACCTTGACTAGGAACTGAAAAAAAGGAATTTCGAAAAGGGGTAACCCTTCTTCTATGATGATTATCCAACCATGTCAACTCTTGATTAGGTGGCAAACTGCCACTTTGAGGAATAGTTGGTAGATAAGATTCACTTTGACACTTTTCAATACGAGATCCTTCGTTATCATTTAGCATCGAAGAAATAACATGGGGAACTTTGTCATCTTTTTCAATTTCTTTGAAAATATTTTGTATTTCTTCATGACATTGATGATCTGCATAAGCTCTTGCAGTCCAACCAAAACTATCTTGCATATCAATATATGCTCCTTGTTCTACGAGAAACTTAACCATTTCAACATTCCCTTGACATACCGCAAGATGAAGCGCAGTGGTTCCATTTGCGGACTTTTTCACATCACCACCATATTGAGCAATATCTTTGAGCATTTTTATGTCCTTTTTCTCAACAGCATAGCATGCTAAACGACCTACATCAGTTAAAGATATATCCGCACCATTCTCTACAAGTAGTTTTGTCACTGATTCATGGTTACTCAAAATTGCTTCCCCTAGTGGTATATTTCCATCAAAATCTGTATAAATAAATATATAAGAACAATTCTTTAAAAAAATTAATAATTATAACACCAAAAAGTATGCCAAATAAAACAATAATTTAGCATTAACAATTAATTTAATAACAAATTGGTTATTGTTTGTTTAGGACATGAAACAAGTTTAGAGCCGGTCAAAATCAATTTTGACGAAAGCATGTGAAAAGGAGCTTCTCCGAAAGCATGTGAAAAGGCGCTTCTCCAAAAGCATGTAAGAAGCTGAATTGGACTCTCCAAAACCAAAAGCTCAAACAAACCAGCTATACTATTGGCTGAGATTGAGCTTGAGTATTCCTTGTACTCACTTTTAATATTATTTGTCATTCAATAAAAATTTAAAAAACAAACAAGCTAGATGCCCGTGTGTTTAAGCTTTTGAGAGATCTCAAACAAGATTGTGGGGAAGCAAGAAAAGATTTCTTTTGGTAAAAAAAATGTGTATAGAAAAGCGTTTATTACCCGTTTGCTTGAAATATTAAGAATTAATTCAGTGTTTATTATGTACTAGTGCAGCAAACTACTTGATGGAAAAGTTTTAAGGCAAGTATTATGACTTGATAATTTAAATGAGGAAAGGCTACTCTTAAACACTTCTTTTTGTGTGTTTATGTTTCAAAGTTAGAGACAAATAAGCATCAATCTTCATACTCTAAGTTTTTTACTTTTTAATAGTTACTGAATTCACAAAAAGCTCTAACTATACCTTTTATGTTAGGATCAGCACCAAACTCTAGAAGCAAAACCACACAATGGTCACTACCTTTGGAAGCTGCTGAATGCTATATAAAGAGTTAAAGTAGAGTTGTAATTTGTGTCTAGTAGTATAGTATATAGAAAAAGAAAAGAAAAAATAAACAAATAAATAAAAGATGTCTGAACATTAGAGGAAATAAAATTCTAACCAGTGCTGTCTTTCCAGTTTTATTATCTATTTCATTTGGATCTGATCCTTTCTTTAGCAATTCATGCAACATCATATCATCACCTTTGTGAGCTGCAAATATTAAACTTATAGGCAAATCCATTTTCCCTCTTGCCAATAGTGTCTCTATTTCAGTCATAACTCCATCCAACATTCCAAATTTTGATTTTTGGACATACTGCAATACGGTAGAAAACATCAACATATACTTTCTTGCAGAATCAAATCTAGAAGAAAAAATAAGTATAAAAAAATCTCAAATATCTTCTTATATACATTGAGAAAATTGTTCATCATTATTGCTCCATCTTCAACATTGTTATGAACAAGGTTTAGAAATGCTGATCGACTCAAACGCAAGATCTGGCTAAACCGCTTGGTGCGAACTGTAAAAATTTGGGGCCTATAACATAACACTCCTATTTCTCCAAAAACATCTCCTGTATATGCTTCGTGAATTGTCTAATATAATTGAAAAGTTCTGTTAGTCATGAAAACAATTTTTTTCATGATATCAATTAAAGGAATGCAGATGAAACTTGCCCGATCCATTGATTTCTCGTGTACGATAAGATCCTGTCAGTTCAAAGAAATTAGAGCTATAGTTTGTCAAGTCTTTCTTTGGAAGTAGTTCAGTGGAGTATAGAATATAACAAAGAAAATGAAAGTAAAGAGAGAGACAAAAAATCTTACAACAGCTCCAAAAACCACTATATAAAAGTCTGTTGGTGTTTCATTCTGTAAGATTACATCTTCTTTTGGCGGAAAAAACTCGGACTTTAACTCTGTCACCTTCAAATTTTGAGATTTCAAAATATGCAGGTTAAATAATCTATTCTTTCAAAACAGTGTGAATAACATGATGTAAACATGCAAATAACAAGTTAGAGACATTGCATTTACATGTTTTGGACTGGTCTTTAAACTTAGATTTTAACCTGAGTACAAAATAATCTATTCATTAAAAACAGTAGGACTAACATGAAGCAAACGTGTAAATAATTGTTCTTGGAGATTTAATTAGTAAGAGACATTGCATATATTTATTTTGAAGTGATTAAAAGTAAGAGAGAAAATCTTTATTTTTTGCATATTTTTTAATCAATGGAAAGATCTTATCAACATCCATAAATCATTGCATAACTTAAACTAAACTACAGAATCGGAAAGATGGAGTGTTATCATGTAGTTATTTATCATCTAAGTTCACGAGTTGGAGATAAGAGAACCCGAATTGCTGACGCAGGCTTACAAATCAAAGGCATGCTTTAACATAAGTTATTTCCAATGTGCAGATTGGTTAAACATAAACTTAATGGTTTTCTTCGTCAACAAAGCAGGGTTATAGAGACAGAATAATATTACCAATTGATATAGTAGGTCCCTTGACACTCCACTAAACAAGTAAACCTGTTTAATAAGTTCAAAGAATCGGTAGTGTGCGATGCTCGACTGAATGGCTTTTGGAAGTGAATCAATTATCTCTTGCTGCTCCAATCCTTCTAAATTTGTTTTGTACTTCATATGAAAATGAGCATACATCTGTTCTTGCAAACGTTCAGGTAACCGATTCCTACGAGCAAAATGTGATGCAGCTTGAACAGTTTCTCTCTAGTGCACGGAAAAAAATAAACCACATTCAGAATTGAAATTAATAAGCATGTCTAGTACACTAGAGGTGGCAATAGGATCCATTAAGACAAAATTCATTCAATCCATCCATCAAAAAATCCATCCATCAAAAAATTCATCCAATTCATCCACCACATAAAAAATAAGTTAATGGATTGGATTAAATCCATCCATTTATATGCATGGATGAATTCAATTCATCCAACATATTTTAAAAATCCAATGGATTATTTTATTTTTGTTATATTATTTTTTTAAAAATAAATTTTTCAAAAGAAAAAAAATTATAATTTTTTCAAAAAAAAAAAAGATCGATTTTATTTTGCTGGAAAAAAAAAGATTTTTTTTTTAAAAAAGAATTCATTTTTTTTCCGAAAAAAATCAGTTTTTTTTTCTGAAAAAAAAAATTGTTTTTTTTCTGAAAAAAAGTCTGCTTTTTTTTTTTGAAAAAAAAATCTGTTTTTTTTTGTGTGAAAAATCGATTTTTTTTCCAAAATTAAAAACTGATTTGTTTTTCGAAAAAAAGTCGATTTTTAAAAAAAATATTTTTTTAAAGAAAAAAACAATTTTTTTTCGAATCCAAAAATCAATTATTTTTTTAATAAAAAAAAAATTTTCCGAAAAAAAGACCGACTTTTTTAAAATATAAAAAACCGACTTCATAATTTATTTTTAAATACAAAAAAATGAATTTGTCAAAAATAAAAAATTTATTTATTCCTACATAGTATAAAAAAAAGTTGGATGGATAGATATCCATCCATTAAAAATATGTTAATGGATGTATTGGATGGATTTTATTTTTAATGGATGGATTGGATTGGATAATTTTAAGAAAATTTTAGTGGACTGTTAATGGACTAATGGATTGTTTTAATCCATCCATTAACAATCCAATCCACATCCATCCAATCCATCCATTTTGTCATCCCTACAATACACTATAATATTGATGCAGAATATTCAAATGCATGATGCTTCAAAACTTCACAAATTGCTAATAAGTATATACTTACATATGTCTTAGTTTTTTCACTCCAGTTAACAACCAAGTTGGTCATATTTCCTATCAAATATGCACCAAGTCCAAAATTGAAAATCACAAATAAAATGCAAAAACACATTTCATCTGAGTTTACCGGGTGAATATCTCCATAACCAACCGATGAAAGTGTCACTAAGGACCAATACATTGATGTAACATAACCGTCCAACATAGTTAGGTTGGAACCATTCGAGACAAGTGATAACCATGTAACTTTTGTATGGTTGGGTCTTGTAGCAAGAAAATAGAAAGCGCAAGCGGCTACATGTGTCGAAAATAGGGTTACCTACAAACAGATTCAAATTTGAACTCATAGGTTAGGATTTTTTAATACTTTACTCCTTCTGTTATCAAATATAAGCAAAAAAAAAAGTATATGTATATGATCCAAATTTAACTAGATACATAAACTTCTTTTACTTAGATTTGATAATAGAGGAAGTATAAGCCATAACTAGACAAACTCAAAAAAGAATCACTATATAATTAGAAAGTACTTACACAAATAAGTTTTAGACAGCGCACAAAAAAGTAGTTATATTTCCTATTCTTTTCTAACCTGACACAAGGAACAAAGAAGATAAATAAGCAACACCGTGTTTGGTTTTGAAGGAGGCAAAATTGATTTCACAAGTATTATTAAATTGTATTGGCATGTTTGAGTATTCTCGAGTAGAACTGATTTTTCCTCAATAACTAATTCAGGAGATTTTGCCTATACAATTAATTTTTAGTCTTGAATTTACTGTTCAACAAACTTTCACTTGAATGTTCTAAACGAACGTTCAACTCACTCTTAAACCAAAATCAGCATTTACCAACGCAACAAAAGGGCCACTATTGAGAATAATTTTCTAGTTGCGCATGGAAGTAAATTTCAATAGAAAGAATCAAAATTTTGAGGTTAGAATGTTACCTTTGAAACAAAGCACCCGCTCTACGAAGGCGCCAAAGGCGAAGAATATTGAAGTAACCATAGGTCCGGAGAAAAGGCGGCAACACACGATGAAAAACCTCATAAGGTATGGTAGACATGACATCAAAGAAGAACCATGATCTAAGATATCTATAAGCAATTTTCTTTTTATCGACGACGAGAAGATAATTCATTTTCTCAACATAAGCAACAAAGAATGTGAGAACAATGTCAATCAAGAAAAATCCATTCACAACATTGTCTGCTATTGCAAATGGACCTTTTGAAGTCAAAAGAAACCCAAATTCAAAAGGACATACAATTGCAGTGTATAAAACCCATATCATGAGAAACGTGTTCCAATTTCTGCAATATCAATTACAAAAACATCATTATCATTATCATAATCATTCACATTATCGTAATTAGGTCAATTTCGCCGCGAATTCAATACCATAACTATCGATAAAAATGGAATAAATCTTACTGATAACGGTAGTTGTAAGGGGAGATGATGAGGTGACCGAGGTCGTTCACATTGCTGTCGTAAACGCTGGTGGCGCCGAGAGACGGAAGAATGATTCCAGTGAGACTGCATTGGCTGTAACCGTTTTCGTTGATGTGACCGTGTTGCTCGTAGTTATGTTGAGGCTCTGATGGAAACTTCTTCATGAGGTTTCTTTTGCGTAAGCATGCATGTGTTAATTTTGATTTTGAGAAAAGCGATTAAATGGAGATTATTTTCATAAGTCATTATACCCATAAGCTGGAAATGGAAATGAAACAATACTATATTTAGCGATGGTTTGAGTTTGTTCGTGTGATGATACAGCTTGGTTGGATAAATTCTGCACATTTCTCTCATAACTATCTATTTATCTTAATCGTGTTCTCCTTTTTCGATATAAAAAATGATTAGTGAGAATAAGTTAAATAAGAAAGTATGAAAAGAAGTAAAGAAAAAAATAATAGAGGTCGCGAGATTTTTTTTTTAATAAAAAATTGAGTTATACAGAGTCAAATTATAGAAAGAAACTCAATTGTTATTGTTTTTTTAATAACAAACTCAATGTTTTATAAAAAAGAAAAAATAATAGAAACTTAGTTTTTGTTTTTTAATGACAAACAATGCTAAGATAACTTTTAATAGAGTCGAAATTTACATTTTAATACTTACATTTTAATACTCTTTCTCATTGGAGAGTGGAGACGAAGAATGATGAATTTTTTGTCAAATGGAATTTTAAAAGTGTTTTAAGTGGATTATTTGATTTGAACTTGTTTCACGTGGGAATTAGAATTGATGTTGATTAATGATGTTGGACTCTTAAAATGGTGACGTTGATCTCTGATATGGTGGTGCGAGGTAAACTTGCAAGGAGGTTAGACTATAAGACTCAAGTTTGTTACAAAGTCTAAGGGGGAGTGAAGTAAGAACTGGAGATTAGATAAAATGAAAATTGAATCTCATCTATTATGATTATATGTGTTGGATAATTTTAATTGGACTATGCATAGTTAGGCTAAACATGTGGATATCGTGTATTGGGTCGGTCCGAAACATTTGCACCTAAACCTTGTTGAGTGTTTTATTAGCCAACAGGTCTTTAGAGGTCTTGTTATCAAAATCGACAATAAGGGAAAGTGGGACTGTCGTGAGGTGGTTGCAAAAGTAGTGGAGAACAAGCACATTAAGTGCATTTCCCATCATTTAGGCATTTCGTCCATCTTTTTGGTGAGTGTCTTTAGACTTGTAGGTTAGGGTGCGATATTCCTCTATAGGGCACTTAAGTGTCTCTGAATCGCTTGTATTTATAAGGAAATATCAAACCATCACCCCTGGGCTTCCACTTTCTTCTTATTTGTGTTGTTGATTTGTTACTAAAACCTTACAAAAAGTCGGACCCCCCCCCCCCCCCTTTCACGTTCGTCTTACATCGTTTGGCCCTTAGAACTTTTTCCCCTTCCCTGAGTCCATTTTATCGTTTGTTAGTTACAACAATTCTAGTCATTTAACATCCGTTTGCAGATCATTCCTTTTTCCTCGAGATATTTCTTTACCCCCCTTTGCATATTGTTATGGCCAACCCAGAGAATGTATTTGTAAATATGCCTCTTGAACCTGATAGTGAAGAGTCTTCGTCAAGTGCTGGAGTTGATAATATAAAACTTTGGATATTTTCCATGGGGTTGATTCTCTTATTCTTG
Source organism: Lathyrus sativus (assembly GCA_963859935.3). Lineage (NCBI taxonomy): Eukaryota > Viridiplantae > Streptophyta > Magnoliopsida > Fabales > Fabaceae > Lathyrus > Lathyrus sativus. Next base: position 21,608,107 of record OZ012740.1, on the reverse strand, counting down.
TCCAGAATGTGCCCAACGCTAGCTCTGGGTTTGGGTTGGACTCTTTAGATAATAAGAATGATATGCCTATTGTCGTACCTCGAAAAATACGATCCTCGCGATGGACGCGAAAAAAAAAAACGTTCGAACAGAGTCGTCATCGAACTTTATTCATTCCAAGAGAGGAATAGGAAAATATTGATAAAATCTTTAAAGAGATAAAAACATGGTCATCGCAACCAAATTCTAGGTTCGGGAGTCGATTACGCAAAGGGAAGGTATTAGCACCCTCTACGTCTGTTGTACTCAACGGGAACCTCTTGATTCGATTCGTGAGATAAAGTTAACTACGCTTGTTTATCTTCTAAAGGAATTGCTTACTAAAAGGGAAAATGGGTGGTTTATACTATGGGTGCTCGCCAAGGATTGGGGCCTTTGTGTCTACGTATCTTCATTTGTAAGAAGTGGAATATCAGAGCATTCGTAGTTCGTGGGACTACGGGAAAAAGAGGGAAATATGGAAATGTGCTCGCCAAGATTATCGCAGTCTTGTGTCTACGTATTTTACATTCAGAAGAGAATGAAGAATCAGAGCAGTTGTAGTTCGGCCAACTACGGTAAAAGGTTTGTGTAAACGAACGAGTGTTTAGGTCGTATTCTAACTGCTAAACATTGCCTTGTCTGCTCGCTAGGGGAGGTTGAAGCACTAGTTTGTTATGCGCGGAAGAAGGGACAAAACAATGTTCTTTGGAAAAGGTGTATTGAACTGTAGGTCGCGCGAGGGTGATAAATTAGGTTTTGAGAAGTGTCAATCGCACGGGGGCGAGAAATTAGATTGGTTAGATGTATCAGATGTTTTTGGCTAGAGGTGACGATTACCTGAAGCTTAAGAAAGACTTCTCGAACCCAAGTAATCGGGAGAGTGAACCAAAGACTTGGAGATCTCTCTTTTTCAACCTCAAATACGAAAGGATAGGATGTAGTTCAAGTAGGTTAATCGGATGACGATTACTTGAAGCTTAAGAAAGACTTCTCGGACCCAAGTAATCGGGAAAGTGAACCAAATACTTGGAGCTCTCTCTTTTTCATCTTGATGGTGAAAGAGTCAGATATAGTTTGAATTGATTAATCGGATGACGATTACTCGAGGCTTAAGAAAGACTTCTCGGACCCAAGTAATCGGGAGAGTGAACCAAATACTTGGAGCTTTCTCTTTTTCATCCTCAAATATGAAGGAACTGAGTACGGTTTGAATAAGATGATCGGATGACGATTACTTGAAACTTAAGAAAGACTTCTCAGACCAAAGTAATCGAGAGAGTGAATCAAAGACTTTGAGCTCTCTCTTTTTTTCATCCCAAAGAGTGGTTGTGTTTGGAATGTATTTTGGATGATGGAATATGGTTGAAGTGTTTTAGCGGATGAGGATTATTCAAAACTTAAGAAAGACTTTTCGAACTTTAAATAATCGGGATGAGCCAAAGACTTGACTCTTTCTTTTCTCATCTAATATTATGAAAAATCTTGGATATAATTAGAGTGCATTAATCGGATGACGATTACTCAAAGTTTAAGAAATACTTCTCGGACCCAAGTAATCGGGAGAGTGAACCAAAGACTTGGAGCTCTCTCTTTTTTATCTAAGTGTTTAGGAAAATAGATTTGAATTCGTTTATCATTTTTAAAAGACAATTGTTCGAGCTTAAGAAAGACTTCTCAGACCCAAACAATCGGGAGAGTGAACCAAAGACTTGGAGCTCTTTCTTTTTCATCTTTTATTGAAATTGTATTTAAGTGGTTATTAAGTATTTTAATTTGATTTGAAGAAATGCTTGATATTGAATCAAGGTTTGAATTAGTCTTAAACGTGTGCACTAGCAAAGTGGGTTAGTCTTCTAAATGACCAACTAGAAATAATTGATCAAATAGGTCTCACTGTAAGGAAGCTCAGAAGTAAGCTCTAAATGTTGTGTATGGTGATCAAAAGTTGATGGCTAGACTTTGAAAACACTCAACTTACAAGGGTGGAAAATGGCTCGACTAATCGAGAATTATTTTTGAAAATGGTTTTGAAGCATTAAAGCATAAATAAAATAAAAGCGATAACAATTATTACATTTTGTGGGAGTTGGGGTACATTTTATCAAATAGGGATAAGGTAACATGAAAGCGAGCACATAAGGTGAATCGAATCGAATTTGTCACAATGTGCTACAAAGCCAATTTTTGCATAACGTCCACACAATCGAAATACCAAATTGAGATATAAAATTTTCGTGTGGCATAATGTATCAAATTACCAAATCCATGAGTTTAAACAATTTAATTTTGTGAGATAAAATAAAAACACACATAAATATCATTTTTCATACATATAATCATTGTAACATACATTAGCCAGCTACAAATTATCCGAATTGAGGAAGCCACTCCAACATGAATTGAAAGGAAAAACATTAACGGTTTTTTTTAGAGTAACTTGAATGCAATTTTTTAAAAAAATAAAAAAACTCATTTTAAGATTCAGTTTTTCGTACATATGATTATTCCCTTCTAACAAAATCAATTGAAAATAATACTAAGGAACTAGGAGGCAGACAGTAATTTGAAATCATCCTCATAAAGCCAACAATACTTTCATTCAAGTCTCACCAAAATTAAAGTCTTCCAAACCGATTGTTTAATGAAATTATAAAGCATTAGTCTAGTCATTATATGTTTAACGCATAGAAATAACGGGAAGAATATACAAGTACAACATGACAAATTTCAAACCAAAAAGAATAAAATAAGAAAACAAAAATGGATTCAAAACTAATTAATCAAATGAACATAGCAAGACTCAACATATCAGTAGTAAACTCGGTTCGAAAGATTTACTCCTATCACGGTTTATTGTTGCAGAGCCAAACCGTGATGAATCCCGGAAGTTACTATTGTTGCGGTTGTGGCTTGAGTTTATCGATGGAGCTTGAGAGTGGATCGTATGGCCGCAGAATCGAGTTGTTGTTGCGGCTGTTGATTCAAAACATGGAATCTCGGCGAAAATTTCGCTATGTGAGCTAGAGGCGCGACCTTTATTATTGTTGACAAAATATCAGTTTCACCGCTAAAACGTATTAATTTGTTCCTCCCCTTTTTCACTTCAGTTCTGTCGGTAGGATGGCAGCTGCAAGCTTAGGGAATCTCAGTTACAGTTGTGTTGTTGACGCGTGGCGAAACTCGTCTCAACCTGTCAAAGAGAGAACAAAGCAAACAATACCCAACAGCAGCATCAAGAATAACGTTCCACCATAGAGAAGAAAGTCAAGGGCATCAACTAAAGAAACCCCCTTTGAACACTCGGAAAGAAGATGAAGACTAAACATCAAACAAAGAATACGGCGAGGATGTAGAAGATGCGGTTCTACCACGCCGGAGATTTGTCGATGTCACACCACCAGCTGGAGGTATCAGTAAGTTCAATCGTCGTGATCCCCATCGTGCCACTGTTGCGAAATGCTCTGTTCGCAACTTGAAAATTTGAAACGTTGAGGTGGAGCACTTCACAGTATGAAGAGTAGTGCGGACGGAACCAAAAATGGTGGAGATGTCGCATTTAGTGGTCACAAGCTGGGATGTTGCGACTGAACTTATAATGTCGTTGTTCTTGAAACGAAATCAACAATGTTGAGATTACTTCCGTTAAGCGTCGAAGTTGCTGCTATTGATGTCGATACCTTGCATTGTTGTTGGTGAAGAAGTTATCACAGTCGTAGCTGTCAAAGCCTTGCCTGTTGTTGTAAAAGCTTTGGTATTCGTCGCGAATATTGCCGGAACTTTTACAGATGTGTTATACCTTCATGTTCGTTTCCTGGAGCGTGGTTCTTGTGGAAGTGTTTGTTGTCATGTACGAAATCAAGGGCGAAAGGTGACGCGGTAGATCGAAAGTGAGGTTTTTGGAGAAACAAAAGGTGGTGATGTTAGGTTTTCATGGCGAGATGAATAAGATGATGATGATGGTGGGTTTCGAATATTTCGGAAGAAGAAGAGGAAGACTGTGAGGTTATGATGGGTATTCTGCGGCGAGCAAAAGAGAAGAGAAAAGCTGGAGGAAGAAGATGGTGGGAGGTTGAAAGGAGAAAAGGGGAAGCTCGGTGGCAGATGGTTTTTTCGATTGAGGGGAGACGGAAAAAAATGGAGTTGTTGGCTGGTGTTTGCAGAGGAAGAGGAAAGAAGAAGGAAGGCGTGGTGGCTATGTTTGGGAGAAAGATGAAGGGGGTTGCGTTTTCCGGTGGCTGGGTTTTCAGAATAAGAAGGAGAATGAGGTTTCGAGGTTTGGGTTTTAGAGAGAAAGAGAGAAAAAAAATTCTAGGGTTTTCAGATTTGGGGTGGCTAGGGTTTCTCATTGGGTTGAAGATAGGGAACAGTAAATGCCCCCTTATTTATCCCAAATTTTAAACCCTAAATCCTCTTAATTTTCCATCTGTGTTTTTCAATTTTCATCTTTTTGTTTTTTTTTTTTAATTTTTTTAGTTAATTAATAATTAATTCTAACTTAATATTCTAACTTAAATCCTAACTAATTAATTAATTCTAAATTAAAAAACTCTAATTCTATTTTTTATTAATATTAAAAAAATCTAATTTAATTAAAATTAAAATTCTAATCTAATTTAAGACTAAAATTCTAATCTAATTCAAATTAAAAATTAAATTCTAAATTCTAATCTTAATTACAATTCTAACTTAAATTCTAAATTAATTTCTAATCCTAATTAATTAATTAATCCTAATTCTAACTAATTAATTAATTTTAATTCTAGCTAATTTTTAATTCTAATTTTAAATTCTAATTCTATTATTTAATATTAAAAATTCTAATTAAGTTCTAATTTAAATTTTCTAATTTTATTCTAATTAAAATTAATCTTTTCTAATTCTTAATTCTAATTTAATTTCTAATTAAAAAAACTAATCTAATTTAATTTCTAATAAAAATTCTAAACTAATTTTTTAATATTAAAAATATATTATATTAACATATTATAAAAAAAATGAAATTATAAAACAAGAATAATGATAAATATAAAAAAATATGCCACGTGTCACGTTCCTATTGGGCAAAAAGGAAAGAAATTTGAAAATTCACCATTTATCAAATAAGTATGCTAAAAAAAAAGAAGGTTAATCATTCTCGACGTTTTCACGAAAATATAAAAACAACTCGGATGAAATTATGAAAACGAACAAAAATCGAGCAACAGTGATACTTGAAAGATTAGTTTATTTTCGCTGAAAAATACGTCACGCTATAAAAGCGAGGTAAATCAAAAATAAAGTCGGGCGAATGAAAATTTTGAAAAAGGGTATGACAAATTTGGGGTATGACACCTATCTGCATTACCTTTCTTGCACGTGCCGAATTTATTTTGGGTATTGCTTTATCTAGGCTTGTAGAGCATGAGACTAGTTGTTTCATCCAGTCTCTCAAAAAAGATTCTTTTTGTAGGCGTCATGGGGTTTGTGTTTCCTTTCAGAATTGTTTTTTTTTTTTGCTGATTAGGATGACCCATTTTATGACATAAAAATGGATACGGTTCAACCTAAAAGCTTGCTAGAGTCAATTGATGCATATCTCTATCGTTGGTTGGATCCTGTTACTTGGGGACGATTTCCTTTTACACCCGAGAGAGTGCTATTGAGAATGTCGTCATCAAGGTAGGGTAGTATTATGATTGGTTTTTCTCCATCATCCCCACTAATAAAAGAATTTGTAACAAGTTTAATGGATATTCTATTCCATTCTACAAATGCATCTTTTAAAAGTTAGGCATAAGGCTGTCTCTGACCACTTTTGAGAAAGAGATGTTGGATCAGCTACGTGTAGCCCCCTCTCAACTCCATCCAGTTGGCTAGGCTTTTGTAGGAGTATTTCAATAGTGATATGAGTATAAAGGACAAATGAAATATGTTTCAAAAAACCTCTTGTTCCATCTTTTTTCTGTCAACCGTACTACGATGAAAAATGGCATAATGTATATGGGTTAATGTCCCTCTGTCAGAGCGATGACAACAGATTTTTCCTTGTCTACACTGAGAGTTTGAAGAAATTCAAACCTCATTATTTTTTGGTAACTCCCACCTTCCAGAGGCTCATTCAGAATTCTACGAATTCCTGATTTCTACTTTGGGGCATGTTGGTTGCACAGATAGAGCCTAAAGGTTTTGGTCGCCTAATCACTATGATCAGAATGTTAGTTTTTACTCTATCCCTTACAAGTCCATTATTGTCAATGAAAAGAATATGAAGGTTGTTTTACTTTTATTTTTTGACAATTTGATAAGTTGTCGGGACTTCACGGATGTACGTTCCGCCGAGGGTAGGAAGAAACTCATTTGTAATTGATCTCACTTTGTTTTCTTTAAGATGACATCAAGGAGGATGGAGAGAATGGTTCCCCGTCTCCATCCAAATCTACATATTCTCTGATTAATACATTGATGAAGATACCCATTGAGCCTTTAGAAATGGGCGGAGCGTCGTTGGTTGAAGCAAGGTGAAGTCCTTGGAAATGAATTAACAATCATTCGAACGACCAAAGTAAGAAGAACAATGATATGGTTGCCACTTTTGGGACTAGGAAAAAGTGCGACAAATATCATATCTAGGAGGAAGTCCCACCTAAAAGACCAAAGATATATGTACAATCTTATGCCATTCAGCTGGCTGATCATGACAAGATCCCTCTCATTCAGCTACCATGTATCTTTGACCGTCAGATGCCCTGCACTGCCTTGAAAATAAAGGTGCATGTGTTTGTTGATGATTATGCTTGTGTATGCAAGCTCTTTGAAATAATAAAGTGAGGCTTATTAGCAGAGTCGACCTTTTAGATGCTCAAATAACCTTGATCAAGACTTTAGTCGCGGCTGGCCATGGGGAACTTTTGGTCCAAGATGTTCTCCCTCAGGAAGTTGAATCTTTACAAACTGATATTGTCAATTCAAAAGTTCTTCACTTTCAATAAGACTCGTATGGGCTTCACCATAAGTTAGATCAAATTTATCCATTTCTAGACGAGGTAAACTTGCACAGAACCCCTGCAGAACTAGTTGGTTGAGGGGCTGATATAGAGTTTATGCTTAAAGAGGAGAAAAAATCTTCCCACGAGGCAAAGTCTTCTTTGGATAATTCATCATCATGTGTCTTGGCTGCCAAGACCAACCTCAAAGAGGAAAAAGAGACACACTCGCGTGAAGTGATGATTTTGTAGGACGAATTGGTCGATCTTGATAAACAACTAAATAATCTTTCGATAGAGGGTCTAAAAGTCGCTGGTTTCAAGAATTTCGTGGATAAGCTGGAGTTGTTCATCTTGAATGTTCAAGTTCTCCATGATGAGCTAAGGCTTGATCTCAAAAATATTTTTGTAATATAAAGTTATCCTTTGCCTTATAAATTAAAGAATGCTTTGTTGCATTGTTCTTGACTGTGTTTTTAGTCACATTTGTTCTATTTGTTGGGTTGATGTGTCTTTCTTCCTTTAATTTATGCATATCCCTTTCATGGTTTTTGGTATGATTTGGTAAGGTGGACTTTTGCGTTTACTTGTCTCGATCGAGTGGAGCCATGTAACTTCTCTGCTTAATAGGGGACCGTCTCTGACCAAAGATAAGGTCTATGTTCCTACCCCCAGGTTTTGGCATGGATAAAGGTAGATGTCTCATAGGCTTTATCATCTGTGTTCTTGGAGTGACTAGCTCATAATAGGGGGTGCTCCAACTGCGTCATATTGCACATTTTTCCTTCTCCCTGCTTCCTAAATGAGAAATAAGGGAAACATGTGCAATCAATACGTAAATGAAGAAAGAAAATTGTAGAAGCATGCTTCAGTCTCAAGTTTTGATGATGTCAATGCTACTCAAAGTTAATATCTCTTGATTGCAAAAAGACAAGCTATTCAAAGTCATCAAGATCAAGTCAAGCTATCTTTCAAGTCAAGCTATATGGAACTGATTCTTCCAGACTTGCCTGCATTACTGGTATATCAAATCCACCTTTTTAATTTTGATATACAAGTGTTCAAAAACATCAATCTTTTGTGCATAATACATACACATGTTTTTGAAACTTTAAAAATGGTATTACATTAATTTTAAAAAGCATTTTTCTGAAAATTAGCAGTGTTAACCGATTAACCATATGGGTTAACCGGTTAACCATTTTGAATTTTGAATTTTCTGGGCTAACGTACCAGTGTTAACCGATTAACCATATGGGTTAACCGATTAACACTGAACGTGCAGTGAAAAATTGCTTTGTTTTGAGTTCAAAATTATTTTTTAAAATCATACCTTTTCATGGTTTGAATCTTTTAAAATCATACCTTTTGTGAAAGGTTATTTTACTCATATAAATTCTGAGTTTTTCATTTTGAAAAACACACCAACAAAAAACCAATACTCATTTTTAAAATTGTCTTAGAATCAAATTCATTTTTCAAAAGTGTTCATACTTGCATTGAAAGTTTCACATTCATTGAACACTTGTATTGAAGAAATTACAAAGAGTGAATTTTGATTCATTGAAGAAGATCACTTTGACAATTTTACTCAATCCAAATTCATTACAATTATTTTGTATTTTGACTTGTGATCCAGGATTGTTGGACACAAGGGTGAGTGTTTACAAGAGGATTGTTCTTGTACACTTGTGAGTTTTATTGTTTGATAGTAGGCCTCACCGGTTGATGGTGTGATAGGTTGTACTGTTTTAAACAATAGTGAAAATTCTCTTTCATGTTGAAAGGGGAGTGGAGTACTCTCGGATTGTGAGGGGAACCACTATAAATCCTGTGTCTTTTTTCTTTCTGTTGATTTACTGCTTCCCATAACCAAGAACACCATCCAGTATATTTCCAAGAACCATATAAAAACCGGAAAAATTTCAAAAGTCCTAATTCACCCCCCCTCTTAGGCATACTCTGTTCTTACAATTGGCATCAGAGCAGGTTAAGGTAACCTGTTCCTAACGATTCAGTATGGCTTCCGCAAGTACCAACCCGGTTTTCAAAGATGGTGGAAGTAGTAACAAACCACCACTCTTTTCTGGAGAATACTTTGATTTTTGGAAAATCCGTATGAAGGCACATCTTGAGGCTCAAGGAGATGGTATATGGGAAACCGTTGAAACTGGTCCACATGTTCCTACAAGTGTGGTAAATGGTGTTGGAACCCCAAAGATCAAATCCTCATATGATGAAGATGACAAGAAGAGAATCTTGAATGAGAAGAAAGCAATCAACATACTTCAAAGCGCTCTCAGTATGGATGAATTCTTTCGCATATCACAGTGTCAATCGGCAAAACAGATTTGGGATACCTTGGTAGAAACGCATGAAGGAACAGCAGAAGTAAAAAGATCAAGACTTAACACGTTAAGTCAAGAATATGAGATGTTCCGCATGCAGCCCGGTGAATCTATTGTTGTCTTGCAAAAGAGGTTCGTTCATCTGACAAATCACCTGATTGCTCTTGGGAAGACCTTCACCAATGATGATCTCAACTTAAAAGTCCTAAGATCCTTGACAAGAGAATGGCAACCAAAGGTGACCGCCATTTCGGAAAAGAAAAGTCTTTCAATGATGACATCCGCTTCATTATTCGGGAAACTTCAAGAGCATGAACTGGAACTTGGAAGGCTTGAGAAACATGAAAGTCAAGACAAGAAGTCCAAAGGAATTGCCTTGAAGACTGACACAAAGGATGACAAAATTGACGAATCTTCCGAAGACGAAAATTTCATGCTTCTAGTAAAGAAGCTTGGTAAGTTTTTCAATAATAATAAAACTTCTTCTTTTCCTAAAAAGAATAAACATTTCAGGAAAAAGGAAGCATCCACATCAAACCAAGAAATTACATGCTATGAATGTGGAAGACAAGGTCACATAAAGCCAGACTGCCCAAAACTCGCAAATAAAGGAAAATTCAAGGGCAAGAAGGATTTCAAAACAAAGAAGGCTTATGTCGCATGGGACGACAACGAAGTGAGTTCATCATCAGAATCAGATAGTGATGAATGTGCAAATATTGCCTTAATGGCCTCTCACCACTCCGATGACGAAAATGAGGTTAGTAGTAATTTTTTTGTCTATGATAATGATGCACAAGAAGTTATAGATGAACTTCTAAAAGAGTGCAAGACTTTGTATAAAGACATCTCATCACAAAAGAAAAGAATTTTACTTTTAGAAAAACAAAATTCTGATTTCTTGAAAAATATTGAAGATGAAAAACAAAAAGTGATGGATGAAAAACAAAGTCTTGTATGTAAGAATTGTGAGTCTTTGTCTTTTCAAATTGTTCAACTTAAAAGAGTTTTAGAAAGATACGAAAAGGGTCAAATTGGCTTGGAAGAGATTCTTAAACATCAAAGGTATCCTAATGATAAAAGTGGATTGGGATATTCTAAATTTTCAAAACCAAGCACCAATAAGACCATTTTTGTAAGAGCAAGTGAACAAATTGTGAAGAAAGAGACAAGCACTTCTAAAACTCAGCATCAAAATCATAACAAGAAAAGAATTAATAAGAAAAAGAATTATATTCCTAGATATAGAAGTCATTTTCAACCTACATGTTTTTATTGTGGTATTAAAGGGCACACACCTAATGCTTGCTATGTACGTAATATTGGTGTTGCAAAGGGGCATTATGTGTGGGTGGAAAAAGGTACTAACTATCAAGGACCCAAAGCAACTTGGGTACCTAACACTACCTAATTTTGTTTTGTAGGTATGCTTGAAGACAACCACAAATGAATGGTATCTTGATAGTGGTTGCTCGAAGCATATGACGGGAGATCTAAACAAATTTTCAAGTCTATCATTAAAGGCCAAAGGATACGTCACTTACGGTGATGATAATAAAGGAAAAATTCTTGGAGTTGGAACCATTGGTGCACCTCCATGTACCGTCATCGAAGACGTTCTTTTTGTTGAAGGCCTTAAGCATAACCTGCTTAGCATCAGTCAACTGTGTGACAAAGGGTTCAAAATCAACTTCACAAAGGAAGAATGCTTGATCGAACACGAAGTCACTCATGAGATTCTGCTAAAAGGTAAAAGATACAATAATATTTTTATGATTTCTTTTGATGATTCTTCTTTGAAGGTAAAATGTCTTATGGCGAACAACAACGAGGCATGGCTTTGGCATAAAAGATTTGCTCACATTCACATGGAGCATTTAAACAAATTAATCAAGCATGATCTGGTTGTTGGGCTTCCGAAGATAAAATTCATCAAGGATAAATTATGCGATGCATGTCAAAAGGGAAAACAGACCAAGACAACTTTCAAATCCAAGCAAGTGGTTTCTACATCAAGACCACTTCAATTGTTGCACATGGATCTTTTTGGTCCATCAAGAACGAAGAGCTTTGGAGGTAGTATTTATGCTTTAGTTATTGTTGATGATTTCTCTCGATATACCTGGACAATGTTTTTAGTGCAGAAAAATGATGCGTTTAAAGCATTCAAAAAGTATGCAAAACAAATTCAAAACGAGAAGTCACTCACTATAGCCTCCATAAGAAGCGACCACGGTGGAGAATTTCAAAATTCAGACTTTGAAGAATTTTGCGAAGAAAATGGAATCTCTCATAATTTTTCGGCACCAAGAACTCCTCAACAAAACGGCGTCGTAGAACGGAAGAATCGCTCACTAGTTGAACTTGCTAGAACAATGCTCAGCGACACAAATCTTCCAAAATATTTCTGGGCAGAAGCAGTAAGCACGGCATGCTTTGTAAGCAACCGCGTGAATATTCGACCGCTACTCAAAAAGACTCCGTATGAGTTGTTCAAGGGAAGGAAACCGAATATATCATTCTTCCACATATTTGGCTGCAAATGCTTCGTTCTCAACAACAATAAGGACAATCTCGGTAAGTTTGATGAGAAGTCCGACGAAGGTATATTCCTTGGTTACTCTTCTTATAGTAAAGCTTTTAGAATTTTTAATAAAAGAACTCTTACCATTGAAGAGTCCATTCATGTTTCGTTTGATGAGACTAACCCCTCGAAAGAGGATAATATTGTTTTGGATGATGATGATGATTTTGTAGATACTTCACAAAATGAAGAAATTGTTCCAAAAGATCAAACAATATTACAAGAAGATGTTACTCAAGAAAATCAAGATCTTCCGAAAGAATGGAGAACACACAGAGATCACCCAATTGATAAAGTTATTGGTGATATTAGTCAAGGCGTGGCAACTCGACTTAACTTAAAGGATGCGTGTCTCAACATGGCATTTGTATCTCAGATTGAACCATCAAAGATCGATGAAGCTTTAGGCGACGACCAATGGATTATAGCAATGCAAGAAGAACTTAATCAGTTCGAAAGAAATCAAGTTTGGACCCTTGTACCAAGACCGGACAATAAGCATATTATAGGAACCAGATGGGTGTTCAAGAACAAACTTGACGAGAATGGGATTATAGTTCGTAACAAGGCTAGATTGGTCGCACAAGGCTACAACCAGGAGGAAGGAATTGATTTTGATGAAACATTCGCTCCGGTAGCAAGGTTAGAAGCAATTAGATTACTACTTGTTTACGCTTGTTCTATGAATTTTCAGTTATTCCAGATGGATGTCAAAAGCGCTTTCCTGAATGGGTACATTAATGAGGAAGTCTACGTCAAACAACCTCCGGGTTTTGAAGACTTCAAAAATCCCTCACATGTTTTCAAACTGAAGAAGGCTCTCTACGGTTTAAAACAAGCACCACGAGCATGGTATGATCACCTTAGCAACTTCTTATGTGAGAAAGGATTTACAAAAGGAAAGGTTGACAAGACGCTGTTTATAAAGAAGATCAAGGGTAACACCTTGTTAGTACAAGTCTACGTCGACGACATCATATTTGGATCAACAAACAAAGAACTGTGCGAAGAATTCTCACTCATGATGCGAGAAGAATTCGAGATGTCCATGATGGGAAAGTTAAATTATTTTCTTGGACTACAAATCAAGCAAACCAAGGATGGAATCTTCCTCAACCAATCCAAGTACTGTAAGGAATTAATAAAGAAATTCGATATGGATAGTTGCAAGATGATGTCTACTCCTATGGGATCCGGAACGTATGTTGATCAAGATGAATCTGGTACTCCAGTTGATATTACTAAATATCGAGGTATGATTGGTTCATTACTATATTTGACGGCAAGCCGTCCTGACATTATGTTTAGTGTTTGTTTGTGTGCGCGCTTCCAAGCAAATCCGAAGGAATCGCATCTCACTGCTGTGAAGAGAATTATCAAGTATCTCAAAGGAACGACCAACGTTGGATTATGGTATCCTAAAGGTAGTATTTGTTCTTTAGTTGGTTATTCTGACGCTGACTATGCAGGATGCAAAACCGATAGAAAAAGTACAAGTGGTACATGTCATATTCTTGGAAATGCTCTAGTATCATGGGCCTGCAAGAAGCAAGCTTGTGTAGCACTCAGCACCGCCGAAGCAGAATACATCGCCGCAGGAAGTTGCTGTGCACAGATTTTATGGCTGAAACAACAACTTCTGGATTATGGTGTTGACCTCGGTTGCATTCCTCTACGATGTGACAATACTAGTGCCATAAATATCACAAAGAATCCGGTTATGCATTCCAGAACAAAGCACATTGATATCCGACATCATTTCCTTCGAGATCACGTATTAAACAGAGATGTTGATGTTACTTTCGTCGACACACACAACCAACTCGCCGACATATTCACCAAGCCTTTGGCAAAAGAATCATTCTACAAAATTCGGAGAGAACTTGGGATTCTTGATGAAGGTGACATCTGATCCTTATCTCTATTTTATATATGCATTAATTATGATATGTTTTCATGTGTATGCATTCTGTTTTTATGTATTTTTCAAAAATTCGAGCATGTTAATCGATTAACCATATGGGTTAACCGATTAACACTGTTAAATTTTCAATTCTGATTAAATTTTTTTAATGTGTTAACCGATTAACCTATATGGTTAACCGATTAACACTGTAAATTTTTTCAAAAATCAGAAACGAAAATTATATTTATTTTTTTTTGAAAATTTTATTTTTTTTCTTTATATATTTTGTGTGGTTCATATTCTTTTAAATATCCACATCCAATCCAAAATCCACATTCCCTCTTAAATCCTAACTTCCCTCTCCCACTCTTAAAAGTTGGAAAAACTCCCCATAACTTCTCAAACCCTAACTTCCTCAGAACCCACAACCCCAGTTTCTCTCAAACCTCCATCCATGGCTTCAGCATCAAACCGCGGCAAGGGAAAACTTCCAGAACACCATTCTGCATCAGAATCAGATGACGACAGTATTCCAATGGAAACCACCAAGAAGAGACGGATGGATTTCAAAGTGCGTGTTCGTCAACTTATGCCGGTAAAGTATGTGAATCTTCGAGCTTTTCCTGCAATATCTTTTGATTTTCCTACTCTGTTGGAATATCAGCGTATCGACAAGTTCGTCACCGACTCTGGTATTATCTATCCTGATCTGGTTAAAGCTTTTATGAATAAAATGTCTGTATATCTGGATATGGATGAGAACCACATGATCCGGTCCACCATTAGAGATCATGAGTGTGTTGAGAATTTATCCACCCTTGCTAGACACCTTAAGATCCCATCAAAGGGATGCTTTCTGAGAAAAGGTGTAAACCATGTAGATGGACCCTGGGCAAACTATGATAAAATGGAGTATTACTATCAGATTTGCAGGTTCCCAAAAGAAACCGTTATTGCAAACTCTCGCACTGCTCGTATGCTATGCTATGCCAAGAATCTGACAGTATCTGATCGAATGCTTCACTACATTATCTGCTATGTCCTCATTCCAAAGGACTCAAATCACTCTCAGATCAACGACTTGGAAATGCAGCTGATCTTTGCTATTAAGAATCGCATCAGAGTCAATTGGATTTTGACTATTATGTATCATCTGCAGCAACAACTTCATTGCATTACCCGGCTGCCGTATGCTCGCTTGGTTTCTAGAATTCTGGAATTAACTGAACTTGACCTCAACAGAGAACCATCCTCCAAGATGAAACCTACAACGAATGAGATCAATGAGATTAATATTGTGAAGAATACTGGAATCATCAAGGCGGCTGACGGTACCTACAGGTATACTGATGATGGTCCTGTGCATCACGCTTATCCATTGCCTGAAGGGGGTCTGACCAGTGAGTTTCTCTACACAACCATGATGAACCAGCATCGAGAATCCATGAATATGCATAGAGAGACCTCCCGAGCAATTGCCTCCCTTAGAAACCTCATACTTAACCCTCCTCATTCCAGCACCCGAGTTGTGGACGACGAGATTGAAGAAGAGGTTGATAGTGATGAAGAAGAAGAGGAGGAGGATATGGCGGATGAGGATGTTTAGAGAATATGCTGCTGCTGTTGTTTTTATTGCTTTGCATTCTAGTTATAAGTTTTTATGCTTTCATTTGAACTATGTTTTATTGTAACTAGTACAATTTCCATTTGCTGCATTTTATATGTACTATGTTTGTGTCTTGTGTTTACTTGGCTTTGCATGTGCTTATTACTATATACTGCTATCTTGTGATTTCTTTGAAAGCTCGTCCTTTTTGCTGATGTCAAAGGGGGAGAAGAGCTTGGTTCTGTTAATATCTCTCTGTGTGCAGATTTTTTTCCTCTGTTAAGATAGGGGGAGTTGCTAGACATAGGGGGAGAACCAGATCAAGAACCAAGAGATATCGCACAACATTTTTTGATTGCCATCATTAAAAAGGGGGAGAATGTAGAAGCATGCTTCAGTCTCAAGTTTTGATGATGTCAATGCTACTCAAAGTTAATATCTCTTGATTGCAAAAAGACAAGCTGTTCAAAGTCATCAAGATCAAGTCAAGCTATCTTTCAAGTCAAGCTATATGGAACTGATTCTTCCAGACTTGCCTGCATTACTGGTATATCAAATCCACCTTTTTAATTTTGATATACAAGTGTTCAAAAACATCAATCTTTTGTGCATAATACATACACATGTTTTTGAAACTTTAAAAATGGTATTACATTAATTTTAAAAAGCATTTTTCTGAAAATTAGCAGTGTTAACCGATTAACCATATGGGTTAACCGGTTAACCATTTTGAATTTTGAATTTTCTGGGCTAACGTACCAGTGTTAACCGATTAACCGTATGGGTTAACCGATTAACACTGAACGTGCAGTGAAAAATTGCTTTGTTTTGAGTTCAAAATTATTTTTTAAAATCATACCTTTTCATGGTTTGAATCTTTTAAAATCATACCTTTTGTGAAAGGTTATTTTACTCATATAAATTCTGAGTTTTTCATTTTGAAAAACACACCAACAAAAAACCAATACTCATTTTTAAAATTGTCTTAGAATCAAATTCATTTTTCAAAAGTGTTCATACTTGCATTGAAAGTTTCACATTCATTGAACACTTGTATTGAAGAAATTACAAAGAGTGAATTTTGATTCATTGAAGAAGATCACTTTGACAATTTTACTCAATCCAAATTCATTACAATTATTTTGTATTTTGACTTGTGATCCAGGATTGTTGGACACAAGGGTGAGTGTTTACAAGAGGATTGTTCTTGTACACTTGTGAGTTTTATTGTTTGATAGTAGGCCTCACCGGTTGATGGTGTGATAGGTTGTACTGTTTTAAACAATAGTGAAAATTCTCTTTCATGTTGAAAGGGGAGTGGAGTACTCTCGGATTGTGAGGGGAACCACTATAAATCCTGTGTCTTTTTTCTTTCTGTTGATTTACTGCTTCCCATAACCAAGAACACCATCCAGTATATTTCCAAGAACCATATAAAAACCGGAAAAATTTCAAAAGTCCTAATTCACCCCCCCTCTTAGGCATACTCTGTTCTTACAAAAATGTTATTATATATGAACATTAAATAAAGATAATAGTTTGATCTTTTCCTTTTTCTTTTTTTTTAACTGAAGTATCACTTTAGCTTAGCGATATTCTAGGTCCTTGATATTCACTCCTCTGCTAAAGTTTCCAAGGTGTAAGCCCTATTTTCGATGCCAACTAGAACTATGTAAAACACTTCCCAATTCACTGCTAGCTTGTAGTCTTTGGCGTTTTTCCCCCGACATTGGTCTTGTGCAGTACAAAGTATATGTTTGATATTCTTTGGGTCTGACGTGTCAATTGTATATGAAGGTCGTGGTTTTCCTATCGATGGCACTAGCGAAGGAAGCATATGCCCTTTTTTCTTCCAATAGGTCGATTTCTTCCCTAATCGTACGGTTGTTTTCTTCCTCTGAAAAAGGATGAGCCGTGCTCCAACTCAGTTCTTCAATCTCTACTAGAATAAAAACTTTGGTGTTGTAAGTAATGCAGGAAAATGTTTCACTGGTTGTTGAATGGAACATCGTTCGATAATGCCCATAAGACATGCAGTAGTTCATCAACGAAATTTCCTATGGCTTCTTTAAGGCTCCGCTTTATCCCTTTAAGTAACACTCGGTTAAATCTCTCTATTTGCCTATTTGTATGCGGATTTCCACCGAGGCAAAATGTTGCTTAACCTTTAACTCTTTTAACAAGCTTTTTAATTTCCTGACTGTAAATTGTGTTTCATTGTCTGTGGCAATGACTTGAGGAACTTTAAATACGGCTAGGATGTTCCGCTTGAAGAAATTCAAGACATTCGTTGCTATGATATTCGTCAGGGTTTCCACTTTGACCTACTTGGATGTAGTCCATTGTTACTATTAGATATTTGAGTTAGCCTGGTGTATGCACAAATGAACCGAGGATGTCCAAACCCCACAACAAGAAGGGCTAGGATGATGTTAACATGTGCAGCTCTGTCGATGGGGCATTAAAGATGTCTCTATGTCGCTAGCATTGATCATACTTCTTCACATACTCCTTTAACCTTGGACGAAGATGGCCAATAATACATTACTCTCAAAACCTTTTGGCTATTGCTCGAGAACCCGGATGTTTCTCGACTATCCTCTTGTGTACCTCCAAGAGTGTGTAAGAAACATCTTACCTCTACAAGAATCTTAACAATGAGATGGATATGTCATATTTGGAGATATCATAAGGGTTGATTAGTGTTGCTTACGACCAACACCACGTCTCACGAGGCTCCCATGCTTGGAACCTTCATAGGTTATTCGACAAAAGAATGACTAACCCCATAACCTTTTGTACTTGCTAGTCTATATAATACATTTGCCCGAGTGTTTTCTTCCTGCGGAACATGTGTAACATCAAACATCTTGAACTTTTTCCAACTTCTCTCTAGATATTTTCAGTCCTTAATAGTAATATAATCTCATTAATTGTAAAAATAAATAGGCAAAATTATATTAGAGATCCTCTAAAATTTTTTTTAACAGATTGGTCATTTAAATTTTCTTTAACAACTTGATCGTCTAAGATGATTTATACAAATTTTCTCACATTTTGAACATTCATAAACGTGTCACAGTTGTATTTTTAATTGCACTTCATCATTTTCATACAATTTAATATAATTGTATTTATAAATTAGCATTTTTACTATATTAAAGAAAAGTAACTCTGCACAGATCTATAATTTTAAAAGATGAAATTGTTAAAAAAAACTTAAAAAATCTTTAAAAAAAAAAAACTTAAAAAATCTTAAAAAAAAAAAAAAAAACTTAGATACCTCTTGATGTAATTTTGCCAAATAAATAAATAAATCTCTTTAACTAAAGTAAACGACACGTCGTTCCCATGGAATTGGCAAAGTAACGCGAGTAAAATCTAGAGCACTCTTAGGCCGAAACGAAAAATAAAAAGGCACGTTAATCCTTTCCTCCTCGATTATTCGAGAAAAACAAAAAACTGCAACGAAAAAAAGCGAGTGAGAGAACAAAGTTCAACAATGGCGTCGTTGCTGCAAGCGATTGTAGATCCAAAGAAAAACTGGTTCGCCGCTCAGCACATGAAAGCCGTTTCCAAACGCCTTCGCAAATACGGTTAGATAACCTAAATCTTCCTTTCATTTCTTTCGTTTCTCAAACCCTAATCTAATTTGCGAACAAACTATGTTTCATTGATTCGTGAAATTGTATTGTTTTTTTCGGAATTAGGTCTCCGATATGACGATCTGTACGATCCATATTACGATGTTGATATCAAGGAGGCTCTGAATCGGCTTCCAAAGGAGGTTGTAGATGCACGCCATGCGCGTCTCAAGCGCGCTATTGACCTTTCCATGAAGCACGAGTATCTCCCCGAGGATCTTCAGGTTAGTTAGGGTTTTTAATTGATTTTATTTATTTATTTTGGTTGCTGTTGTGAAGTTTCAGTTAGGAGCAAGATAGAGCTGGATCCTTTGTGTTATGTTTTGATAAATTTATTGAAAATCCTTGTGGATGTGTTTATACTGATAAGAATAGGATGAAATATAGTGCAGTTGAATCCAATTGCGAGTTAGGATTATTGTTTAGATTGTTTAATTTGGGATCTCATTTTATATCTATGATTTTTAAATTGCGTAGAATAGTTGTTATGCTATGCTGTCTCAGTTGTGGTGGCATAAATTTTCATTTTGAACCAGGGTTATGTATTTCATTCAAAACTCTAGATTTTACTTCCCTATTGTTGAGGTGTAAGACTGTATTTGTGTATTTTTTGTTGCATTTAATTTCATTTTTTTTTTACTAAATTATCCAAATAATGAATTTGAGTTTTATTTTACTTCATTCTACCATCAATGGATATCTAAATATAACCTCTATGTGACGGTTGAGTTTTTGCTAAATGTCCATTGTTTGTGTCTTTTCTTTGAATATACTTTGATTTGATAGTTGTATATTGTCTTTGCAAACATGTCAAAGAAAATCTAAGTCTCTTGCTTGTTATGTGCTTGTGTGAAGAGCATGTTTCTGACTGTTCTGAACATAAATATCAAGTTTTGAGCACTCGTATCCTCTGTTTCATTTTTTTGACAGGCAATGCAAACACCATTCAGGAGCTACCTTCAGGAGATGCTGACCTTTGTAAGTACTTTTGTTATATAAGTCACTAATTATGTGATGGTGGGTTTGCGTTGGTATTTTACTATAACATCTCATGGAGGTTGATTCTATACTGCTTGTTTGTCTTTTTTTTCTTCTTTTCTTTCTATTAAACATTTCTGGGTTCTGAACTTGACAATGTTAATTGGTGTGAGTTCCTTTACCTGTCGCAATTGTCTTGTACCCTAATATACTTACAATCTTTTTTAAATGTGTTGTTTAAAATGCTACTCTTGGTGTGAATGAAATTCAATCATTTCAACAAATATAGTTGCATAATTCAGGATTTTCTTTGTTTTCTATAATTTTAAAAGCATGAAATATCTTATGTTTCAATTCATTTTCCTTGTTCCTTTTGTTAGTTCATATTTACTGGAATGGATGGATTATTAGAAGTTATTTTCTATCTAAGAGTATAGGTTGGGTCCGTGTTTCTGTTTTCATTGTTTATTTTCATTACTCGTTTCCACCTTTTTATTTACAAAAATGTTTCCTTATTTTCGGTTTATCACTTATTTTCAAATTGTATGGAAACTGCAATAAGAATTTGTTTTTATTATATCCAATACAAAGCCTTATAAATTGAAATCAAATGAAAAAATAAGGAAATTTTTTTTTAATTCAATGAGCCCACATGTAGATGGGAGTTAACATGGTTTCCCCATATCGGTGGCCTAACACATGTACATGGGAGTGACATGGTAAATGACCCAAAAAAACTTCAAATTTCACCCAGTCTAGAAGTTTAACTTCCGAACCAAGACAAGTCCTGCTACAAACATTACAATCATAGGCCATGGCAGTTTGATTGTGAGGAGGGGTTCCAGATCCCACCTTTGAGCTGAGTTACTGGTGGATACTACAAAAGTCCAGGCATGGTACCAGCTGATACTGACTCTAAAGCATTGATAGGTTGGAACAAAGTTCTAACTTGGATGGCTTGCTGGGTTGTTTTCTTCAAGAGTTTCTGATGCATTTGGGTAACAGATTGTTGTTAATTTACAATTATAGAGCCACTCTTTTTGCGAAGGGAAGTTGGATTCAGTTTAGGTTCCACTTTCCTATCTTCTATTTCCATCCCTTGCTATCTGTGTTATTTTCTATCTTCGTAGTTTGAGAGTCCCATAGAGAACCACTCCCAGTTTAAAACCTTTAGTCATGCCTCCAAATTAAACACTCTCTGACACTGTTAAATGGGAGCTATGGTGCCCCCATGTGGGAATGGTGTGGCAGATTTCGGACAGCAACCTTATGCAATTTTTGTTGGGATATCTGTCATGGCTGCACCATTGGTCCGTCCCTATGCTGCGTTTCTGGGTTATTTTGCCTTCCTCTATCGATAACACTCATTATCTCATTTTCTATGTGCTTTACCCAAACAAATATAAAATCACCTCATTGTCTCTTTGCACTTCCTTCCATTTTCATCATAATCCCAACTAAGTGTGAGAGTAATATGCCAAAGAACATTGCTTTAAATTGAAGTGTTATAAAATCAATCTGTCATTGGTCCAGCCTACTTGTCAGGTTTTAATTTGATGAATAGTGCTAGCAAAACTAACTATAACACTCTTTCACCCAATAAGAGGATCGGTATTAAATAATGTGTTGTTACCACTTCTCTTATTTTAATGGCATGAATGTAATTTACTTTCAAAATTGGAAGCATGTGGCAATTTCTCATCTGTGATTGGATGACTGTTGTACAGACTTGGGGAAATTATATGTACATGTAGCAGAAAGTGATACTTAATGCTTTCCGTTTCTTATTTTTCAGGTGAAGAGGGAACGAACAGAGCGGGAGTCATTGGGAGGTTTGCCCCTATATCAACGAACCCTTCCATAAGTGCATTGAGGATTGCATGAAGCTATTTTGATTGAAATTCGATGTTGAAATGTATTAGTATTGTGGTAGAATGTTTTCGTTGAAGAAGAAATCTTGGACAGCTTTGATGAAATCTTATATGGACCACAATTTTTCACTACTATAAACCTTGACCATTTTCTAATAAGTGGCAACAATAAACTGGGTTGCCTTCATAATTTATGGATTGCATATTCGTTTAGCCTCATCTTTATTTGGATAATTTATTGCTCCTAGATATATATATATATATCTGTTGCATATTTTTTTAACAGGCATTGCATTCCCACCTGCCATAAGTTAAAGTGAAGCTATTACTTATGAGAACTTCAACAATATATATATATATATATATATATATATATATATATATATATATATATATATATATATATATATATATATATATATATATATATATATATATATATATATATATATTAAAATGGTGATTTTTTCGTTAAATTATGTTCAAACGTTTGAAATGAATAAATTAGAAGTGATATTTTATATATTAAAATATCTTATGTTAAAAATTATTAGGTGTAGTTATTTGATTTTGCTATATTTTATTGATAATAAAAACTATTTTCTAATTTATTTGTTTTTGTTGCATATGTAGATTTAATATTTTGAAATGAATATTTTTATTTACATGAATAATTTATATGAATTTAGTATTTTACTTTTTATTGGAGAAATATATAATAAAATTAGAATTTAATATACAAACATAAATTAAATGGATTTTGTTGAATTGATAATGATTATGTTTTTAGTAATTAGACTTTTTTTTAATTAATAAAAAATTAACTCTAATTTTTGTATTAAATTTTAAAATTGTATTATATTTTTAGAATGTATATGTATATGAATTAGAAAACAAATAAGATGTATTGAGAGGTGACACATTAATTTTTTTTGACAAGGCAATATTTGTATTAGATGGAACACAGACCGATGATATGTCGAATCTCTTTTATGTTTATGATTATGTTTTTCTCTTGTTCTTATGTATATTTTGAAACATCTCTTTTATGTTTATGATTACGTTTTTCTCTTGTTCTTCTGTATATTTTGTTTCAAAAGATCATTTTTTAAATTAGGACTGTGAAAAGAAAAATTCTTGAAAAATTTCAGTTATGGAAAAAATGAGAAAGTATGCAAAATTGGAGGGAGGAAAGACTAGGACTATGGATATTGTGAAAGTTTGATAACTTAGATATTATATGAACACTATAGGTTTCTCAAAGTAGGACACAAGTCCTACATGTAGATTTGTGCCATAGTATTCAGTTTTTGAGAAGTACTCATCTATTAGTTTATAATGACAATACAAAATAATTTAGACTTGTATACATGTATGATTGGTTTGGAAACAAATAATTTTAGCACCAAAATGATGAAAAGACGGTAAAAGACAACTACACCTTCTAAGTTGGATAATCCTCACCGAATTATTTAGCTTAACGGTGGTTGAACTCCAAACGTCGTCCTAAAACGGATAAATAAGAGCACAAAAGTGTGTAACTTCATCGAAATAAATAGTAAATTGAAAATAGCGTCTGAACAAAAATTCTCGACTGGTCTTTTGGATGTGATGACAAAAAATAATTCGAATTGTCTTAATTTGATTGTCCGAATGAAAAGGGAGGAAATATCAAAAAAGAGACTTAAGTGCAAAGCATAGTTGGAGAGGTGTTTGAAAGGGGAGAACTAGGTTTGTGGCTTTACCGCGATTAGTGTTCTTATGAATACATTTTTTGTCAAGTGATTACCGAGAGAACTAGGTTTAGTCAATCGGAGCAAAAATCCATGTATGAGTACTGACAACTTCATTTTTGTATGCTTTTTCATGTAGTGGACCACTTGATCTAAAAATTCGCATAAGCAAGCTTTATTGCTTGAGGGCAAACAACAATCTAAGTTTGAGGGAGTTTGATAAGTGGTTTTTGTACCGCTATTTCTAGTAGTTTTTACTTAGTATTATATCGCCTTTTGTAAGTTTTATTTTCGTTTATCGTATTTTACACTTTGGTTGTGTGTCTTTACTATTTCCAGGGACTAATGAATGTTCGAGGTGAAAAAGGATAAAAAAACAAGCGAAACATGAAAAAAATGCCAAAAGTCAGAAAGCCTCATTCAAAATCTAGGGGGCTACTACGGGCCGTAGCAGCAGTGATCTAGGGTTCCCCATTTTAAAGCTTCCAGTACATGAATCAAAGACCTGCTACAGCCACCAGTAGCAGCTGTTACGGGCCATGGTAGGAGGGCGAGACATATTTTATTTTCTTCCTTTTTAGATTGATACTCATATTTTTAGCTTTTAAGCATGATTTGATTGGAGATATTCTGATGTAATGACTATTGAATAACAAGATATTGAGCTAAGTTTAGATTTTTCTATATAACTCATACTTGGTTATGAGCTTAGGATCCCAGTTCTCATTTTGCAAAGTTTCTATGTATTTTTCATTATCTCTGTACCCAAGTATCCATTGGAGCAATTTAGATTAAAGTTATCAATTCAAGTTTTATTATTTGTTTTCATATTCAATTGCTTGTTTATTTCAATTGTCCATTATGAATTCATTTGTGAGTATTGAATTGGTTGTGTTTGCCCTCAGCATGAGTGAGTAATCCATTAAGGACTAGGGGTTATGAGGATCATCTTATAACGGTTTGTATGATCTGTGACATGTCGATTACAAGAGTATTTTGTCTAAACTTATTTTATTGTCTGAGTTCATGCATTATAAATCTTGTATGAAAGTAAAGTGTTCTCAAGTACTGGTTGTAGTCTTAAAGGATACATATCGGTACCAGAGCACAAGTTTTTAAACAAATAATTCCAATACAGTGAAAGCGCTTGGATAAATTTGAGAAAGTTTTATAGCTAAGAAAAAGTAACGAATCCCTGACGAGTTACCCCGCCATGAGAAAGCAGACAAATTATTCGTCATCGATAAGGCAATGACGAAAGAAGGTATTGTCCATAATTATCTATTTTCTATAAATTATGTCTGAAATCTCGTAATAGAAGTGACCCGGATTGTACGAATGTGTTAGAGTGAGAACCATAACCTTAGACCATATTTGCCTCAATTGGAATTTAAGTGATTTTGCAATTAAGTTGTTTTCACTTAAGTGTTTTTTTATATATTTAAGTTGTTTTTACTAAAACTCTTATTATTGGTTTTTTAGATATACACCGATAGGACGAAATTCAGTACTTAAACCATTGGTCTCTGTGGTTTGATAACTTTTTACTGCTTCGCACATTCGTGCACTTGCAATGTGTCACATAACTTTACATTTTCTTTGAAATTTATCTCTCTATTTTCTCTCTTTTTCTCTCTAGAAACATTTTTATTTTACTTAGTGTTTTTTAGTGAAACTTTGCTTATGAGGAAGATTTTGTAAGTGGTTGTGTTGTTTGTTTGTTTTTTGAGAGCTCTTGAGAAAATTGAGTTTGGTTCATGAGATAAACCATTCATAAAATCTTTGTTTTGGTTTATTGAGCTTTGATGGAAACATATATGTTTTTGGTTATTAAGATCAGCTTGAAAATCTCTAAGAAGACTCGTTAGCTTAACATGTGGTAAAAGCTATCTTTGGTTTGGGACAAGTATGTAAAAATATCAAGATTAGTTTGTATAAAGGTTCGTGCGCATACGACCAAACCTGTATGAATCTCTAGTGAAATCTCTATAACCCTATCCTTTTAATTTCTACTATTTACTTGTACTATTTTTATTTCAGCTGCTATTCACTCTTGATAAACTACCAACACGATCTTAATCGAGAAAAGTATAAAAGAAATCATGAATTTTAAATAGCACAATTCAACCCCCCTCTTGTGCTTAAAGTCACTTATGTTAGAACAAGATCTATTTATGATATATATCCTTAGTTTTGATGATAACAAAAGTATTTAAAGAACAATGACATTATCTAATGTTTATTCATGTATGTAGGTTCTTATACTTAGAAGATATATTCAAAATCTGATATGAAGACACACTTGAGTGAAGTTGAGTTACGAGCTTCTGATGATACAAAATCTTAAAGAACACTTGCTAAGTGCTTTATGCTGGAAACTCTAAAGCTGAAGGCCTCACCATTAGAAGAAGCAACACATTATTTCTACACTTGGTAATTATATTGGCTTCTGGTGATTGTTCGGAAGTTGTAGCGAAGCTGAAGCTATCTGTAATATAGAAAGTAAGTTGTAATGTCAAATCAACTTGTCAGCTAAAGTCTATGATCACAAGGCTCAAGAAGAGTTGACATGCTTTATGGATAACCACTCTCAACAGCTCTATAGTACAGGATACTTCTGAAGACGATATGGTTAAAAAAAATTCACAATGGATCAAGATCTTCTATGTATCTATCCTCAATATCTCTTGTACTATGGAGAAGAACAAAGACATTTGATCAAGTTATCTCTACAACGACTAGTTCTTTGAAATCTGCTATATAAGTAGCTGAAGGTTCTACTTTAATCTTTAACAAGGAATAAAGAAGGAATGCCAAAGAGGATAATGGTGTTCAGCGCCTCTATCTGAATGAAGAAATAACAAGATCAACAATAAGCAACACTACTGAATATGCAAAATCTTATGTTAATTGTTGTAAATTGTAAATATCCTTAAGATTTTCTAAACATTGAATATTTTGGAAATCTTGAGATCTTAAGGTATTTGTTAAGGTTATTACCCTGCACCTCTGGTTCAGGATCAAGTACACCTTGTTCTCTTATCTACTGAACATGTTATTCAGCAGATAAGATTAAAAGTATCATACTATGTGTTTAAGCATCAAAGTCTTTAGTTGAAAAGCTTGAGCCAAGTAAATCTCTTGCTGTGTGCTTAAGCATTGAAAAGTCTTGATCTGTTTTGATTAAGCAGGGAAGTCTTGGATTCTGAATCTAAGCAAAAGAAGTTTTGGACAAAAGGTTTGAGCAAAGAAGTCTTAGATGATGCGTTTAAGTAGGGAAGTCTTGGATCATGGATCTGAATAAGGAAAGTCTTAGGCAGTGTGTCTAAACAGGAAAGTCTTGAACCATATGGTTTGAGCAAGGAAAGTCTTAGGAAGTGCGGCTAAGGAGGAAAGTCTTGAACCATGTGGTTTGGACATGAAAAGTCTTAGGATTTGAGGATCTAAGTAGGAAGTCTTGATCAGGTGCTAATTGAGCAGGGAAGTCTTAGACTGTAGGTTTGAGCATTGAAAGTTTTATGCTTGAGTGCATAAGCAGGTGTAACCATGAGTTGATTATAATGGAAAATCTCTTGCAAGGCAAGGGGTTTGGAGTACTCTCGGTTGGGAGAGGAACCAGGATAAATATGTTGTGTTCTTTGCTCTATTTATTCTACTTTTGATATATTGTTCTGCTGCACTTATGATCAGATTTTATACCAACATTTAGAGTCTAAACTTTGTTCAGAATCAAAAATGTTTTATTTTGGTGAACACAATTCAACTCCCCATTCTTGTGTATTTTCCTCACCTTCAATTGGCATCAGAGCTCTGGTCTATACATAAAACTTTACAGTGGTGAAAACAAAGATCTTGTGAGGAAAGTATATTTTAATTTCAGTATCAAAAGAAAGGTGGTTACAAGATGAAGGAATCTAATTAAAGTAACCTGTTTCCTTCTCAATGGTGTTATCCTTGTGAAAAAGATAGTTCAAGATGCTAACTCCTGAACAAAGTCAGAAATACTTCATCAAAATGGACTACAAATCCAGAATCAGAAACTCTATCCAGGTAAGTTCTATTATGTTTCAAGTGTAACCTTCTGAACAAAATATTTCAGCATAAGTAACCTTCATTCTCAAATATTTTGGAAGAAACTAACTTAAGATATTTTAGAACTGGTGTAATGGATATTCCCACCTTTTGTGACAATATCTATGTCATGTTGAAATAGAAAATTATTTTTAATACCTTTGAAAAAAGATCTATTATTATTATTCAGAACAAATTAATATATTGTGTCCTTCACTGAACTGATTCATCTAATAATTCTCTCAAGAGTTATTTAGTTGTAAAAGATTTCTGAACTTGGTAGTTTATGCTTGATTCCAAGTGGAGAATTTGAATCTGATAATTGTCATAAATTGTCTTAATCAAAGTTTTTAGTAGCAAAACTTTTGACCTAAGTTAATATGAAAATTTTCAGATTCAGAATCTTGCATAAAGAAATCCTTGTTTCTCACATGCACAAAGAGTGAAAATTTATTTTGACACCTGTATCACTCTTTACACCTGTCTGAAATTTCTTCAGTACGCTTTAAATTATTGGTGACTTGAATTTGAAGGGAATTGAATTTGTTTTAAATTAGATATGTTGTAATGGGTATAGAAGTTGCAATAACTCAGGACAATATTGTTGGATAAATTTCCAAAATATTAAATTGATAAATAATAATGGTTAAATTAGCAAAATAAATGGCCAAAAGTTGCAACTGTCTATAATTAAACCAGATACCTTATTGTGATAGGGCGCGTGGTCATAAGGTGCCACCACCAGACCAACACAATTTTTCATGAAATTATTTGCTATTATTGATATATAATTGTTTGTGAATGACCATGTTTAAACCATTGAAACATTGTTTCTCCTTAAAAATTGGTACAAGTTCTTCTATAAATAGAGATACTCGTTAGGCATAAAATAGACACAAAAATTACTTGTTTCAAGTGCCAAAAATTATATCTAAATTATTATTTTATTTTTCTAGTACACAAGAATATATAATGGAACTTTATTCCGTAAAATATCATTGATTGATATGCTTAATGTGAATATGCGATTCATGTTAAGGTTTCCAAAGTATCCGGAAGGGGATTCGTCGGTTAACCCATTTGCATCCAATTTGTCTAAATTGGTGGGGATGAATCGAACCTAAAGCTTAGTGTAAACACACGCTTTAGAATTTATTTTGTGCAACTTTCATTGTACCGTTTTCATCTTCTTCTTGTTCATGTTTTGCAGCAGACCCCAACAAAAGATCTAACAAATATTGCTCATTTAATTGGGGCTAAGAATAAAGGTATGGTAATTCTCAACTCAAAAGATGGAGGAATTTATGTCAAAGATATTAAGAAAATTCTCTTTAAAAATAAAGATGACTTTGGTAAAGTGAAGAATATACATTTGGAACAAAAACCACTGTTCAAAATTCTCATTGGATGTTTGATCCCTCGTGATGGTAGTTTTGATCAAATTTCTTGGGATCACAAGATGTTTCTCTGGTATCTTACAACTGATCAAATTTCTTAGGATCACAAGATGTTTCTCTGGTATCTTACAACTGATCAAAGGTTAAACCTTCCTGGTTACATATTTCATCATTTGTGTGAATCCATCAAAGACTCCTCCAAGAAGCTCAAAAGAACAATACCTTATGCAAGGTTACTGTCTGAACTTTTTTATCAAGGAAAATTGATCAACTTGCTGATAGAATGTGGAGCCACTCAAGACTTAGATGATGCTTATGGAAGTGTGTTGTCTGCATTTGTTATGGCTCACATGAAAGATAGGTTGAAAAAGTACATCATAATGATTGACAATCTTATCAGAATCAGAAGACATAAAAGAAGAAAGTTTTTGAATAACTTTCCTATGATAACAAAAAAAAATCTTCAGAAGTCATTAGAATGCTTATTGAAAAAGCTAAGAAGGAGTGTGGGGTGAACATTTCTCAGGATCGTCTTCCTGTCAGGTCTCAGAATGAGTATGACTCTAGAAGAAAAGGAAAAAGGATGGTAATCAGTTATGATAATGATGAAGAGTCTAACAAAGAAACTGAAGCTCATGTACTTGTCATAAAGAAACTAATGGGAGATGCACAAAAAGCAGTGCATAAGAATGAAGAAAGGCTTGCTCATAAAACTGGAAAGAAAGGAAATCCTCATAGCTCCAAGGAAGCTTTACAATAAGAAGTTGAAGAACTCAAAGAAACCACTGAAATCATTCCTACCAAGACAAGAGGAGGAGGATCTAGCTACAATTTAGACAAGTAAACTAATTCATACAAGAAATGGGAACTGTCTAGTTTGAGCCAGATTGAATAAGAAGAAAGGGAAGCAAAAAAGGGCTCAAGTTTTGAAGGAAGTCAAGCAGTTCTTCATTGCGTTTATTTTGACTGGTATGGATGTAATTTCTGAAGAAATGGTTAAGGAGAATCGTATTGAGGAATCAACAAAACTTTTAAAGGAAGGCAGGAAGATCTTAATAGAACATTTGGGAGAATCTATTTTAAAATCTTCTGAAGTTATTCAAATGACTCAAGAGTTTATTGAGAAATGCAAAAAGGATGTTACTGGTACTAAAGATAGGCCTAAGGCAGTAGAGGAAGTTGCTTCAGAAGTAAAAATTAAAGAGGTATCTACAAAGAAGGATAATGAGTCCATAAATTGTTTGAATGAAAATCCAGAGGATAATGTCAATATAACAGAAGCCACAAAATAGCTTGTCTCACTAGTAGGAGGATCAAGTACTGAAGTTGAACCTATTCACGAATTTAATCTTAATACTTCACTGAGAAAGTCTCCCACACCTTCACCTGTTAAATCCAGCCGAACCTCTGTACTATCAATCATTCCTATGAACGCAGTTTTTTTGTTACTAAAAACTGCTCCAATCATAACACCTAACACTAATGATCCATCTCTTGACCAAACCATTTGAGACATTGATACTTACATTCAAACTGATCTAACTTCACCAGTTCCTGGTGAAATTGGAAGGGGTTTGGATGCTAAGCCTCTCAATAATGCATCACCCTCTAGCAGCTCCACCAAAACTTTGACAGATCAACCTATTTAGGACTTTCTTAATGATGGATATGAGTATGCTGAGTCTGAACATCAATAAGAAAAAAATTTCCAAAGTCAACCCTTACCATAAATTCATCAAATTTACCAACCCAAATCTCCATTAAATCATGTCTTAGAAAAAGATTTCTCAGCTGAATTTGTTCATGAAACCTAGAAAAATGAAACTAACACATCCAAACCATCACACCACATAACCAACCACCATCCTCTACCCAATCATATACTTTCTTAATTATAAGTCCTTAAGAATAGGTTGTTTAATGAGGCAAAATTACTCTCGGAAGAAAGAGTTACATCCACTGATCCTATGGTTTACAATGCTAAATGGGAGTGCTTCAGAATATATGTCAACACGGTTATTGAAGATCTAAAGAATTCTTCATCAAATGAATTTGATGCAAATAGCCATAAGCAATTGCTCAATCTTGAAGCCAAAATCACTGCAGTTGTTGAATGTCAAAAGCTTATGAAAATTCAGATGGTTAGCAACCAACTCTCAGTGGATGATCAACTTAAGTTTGTGGTTGAGAGGCAAGAAGAAATTGGTTCTGACCTTAAGACAATCATGGAATTGTTAAAGACACCTTAGGTCTAGGTTGTAGAACCCTTTAATATTTGCTCTTTTGTTTTGGTTGTGAAACTTTATTATGTGGATTTATCTTGTTTGTGAATCGTTATAATATTTCATGGTTATTAATCTGTATGCTTATTATGATTCTGTCTGATTAAATGATCATAGTCCATATTTGTTGTGCCTTATTTTAAGTAAAATTGAGACTTGGGTTTTGTGGCAAAACTGATTAATAAACTTATTAAAGGGAAAAACTTCATTGGAATTCAAAAGTTACATTAGTAAAGATATGACTGTAAAATAAACTAGTTTATTCCTAGTCTTCTTTGTTACTTCAGTCATCTTTCTTTGTATTACTTGCATACTCCCTCCAGTACTGTTCTGCTTCCTCATCTTCAGCTGAAGGATCCTCAAAAGCATCTATGTGCTTCTTTGGCCCTGAAGTCTGAGCTTTGTAGGTAGCCAATATGGGTTGAATGCTCTTCTCTTCCCTCAGTTTCTGACTCTTTTGTTGCATCTGCAAGAAGTTGTGCAGAATGTTCCTTGTTTTCCAAACATCTTTCTTTTGCTGCTTTAGCCTTCTTCAGCAATTCAAAATCTCTTACAATATTGCGTCTCTCAATCTTGTGAAGTATGCGGTTGTGATATTTTCTCTTCATAGTTATCTCTTGCTTGAAGTATTTTTGAAGAACTAGATGAACTTTTGAGGACGCAAGATTACTTTTATAGTGTGTTTTATGTATTCAGTCAAGTACATCAGTAAATCATTATTTTATGTTTTTTTTACCATATTGGAACACTGCATTTACTTGATTTTGACTAAAGCATTCTTGACCATCTTGGGACTCTACACTTCTGAATTTTGCTTGCTTTAACTGTTCTCTTTTTTGCAGCTATACCTTTTTGATGTGACAAAAGGGGGAGAAATATAAAAGTATTTAAATACGAATATATACCCCTTCAGATTCAATGCTGCCATTGTTAATATTATCATTATTTCTGTTCATTTGAATTTTTTTCTATACTTTATTATGGTTATCTTGTCCGAGTAAATAATTTTAACTCTTCTTGTATATAGAACTAAGGGGAGCTTACAAACCTCAACCTTAGTCTATTAGACTCAGAAGGAGCTTACAAACCTCGTATTTTGATGTTGATAAGAAACTTAAAATTATAGTTTTCTTGAAAATGACAGTTAGGGTGGGTTCTCATGACTCAACTATTAGACTATTAGACTCAGGGGGAGCTTACAAATCTCATACCCTGATGTTGTTAAGAAAGCTAAATATATTTTAGGATTTCTTATAAGTAGAACATAAGGGGAGCTTACAAAACTCAACCTTTGATCTATTAGACTCAGAGAGAGTTTACAAATCTCAAGCTTTGATGTTGTCTAAGAAAAATTAAAATAACCTAAACATTGTCCTTTAAATACTTGTGTTTGTCATCATAAAAAAGAGGGAGATTGTTAGAACAATATCTGTTTATGATATATATCCTTAGTTTTGATGATAACAAAAGTATTGAAATAAAAATGATGTTATACAATGTGTGTTCAAGTATGCAGGTTCTTATACTTAAAAGATATATTTAGAATCTGATATGAAGGCACACTTGAGTGAAGCTGAGTTACGTGCTTCTGATGATACAAAACCTAAAAGAACACTTGCTAAGTGTTGTATGGTGGAAACTCTGAAGCTGAAGGCTCCAGGATATAAGAAGCAACACATTATTTCTACGCTTGGTAATTGTATTGGCTTCTAGTGATTGTTCAGAAGTTGTAGCGAAGCTGAAGGTATCCATACTGCAAAAAGCAAGACGTAATGTCAAATCAGCTTGTCAGCTAAAGTCTATGATCACAAGGCACAAGAAGAGTTAACATGTTTTACGAATAACCACTATCAATGGCTCTATAGTACAAGATACTTCTAAAGACGACATGGTTAAACAAATTACACAATGGATCAAAATCTTCTATATATCTATCCTTAGTGTCTCTTGTACTATGGAGAAGAACAAGTACATTTGATCAAGTTATCTCTACAACGGATAGTTCTATAAAATCTTCTATATAAGTATATGAAGTTTCTACTTGAATATTTAACAAGGAATAAAGAAGAAGGAATGCCAGAGAGGATAAAAGTGTTCAACGCCTCTATCTAAATGAAGAAATAATAAGATCAACAATGAGCAACACTAATAAATATGCAGAATCTTCTGTTAATTATTATAAATTGTAAATAGCCTTAAGGTTTCCTAAAAATTGAATATTCTAGAAATCTTGAGAGCTTAAGGTCTTTGTTAAGGTTATTACCCTATACCTCTGATTTAGGATCAAGTACACCTTATTCTCTTCTCTGCTGAACATGTTGTTAAACATATAAGATTAAAAGTATCATACTATGTGTTTGAGCATCAAAGTCTCCAGTTGAAAAGCTTGAGCCAAGTAAGTCTCTTGTTGTGTGCTTGAACATTGAAAGTCTTGATCTGTTTTGATTAAGCAGGGAAGTCTTGAATTATGAATCTGAGCAAAGGAAGTCTTGGATAGAAGGTCTGAGTAGAGAAGTCTTAGATGGTACGTGTAAGCAGGGAAGTCTTGGATCGAGGATATGAGCAAGGAAAGTCTTAGGCAGCGTGTCTAAGCAGGAAAGTATTGAATTAGGTGGTTTGAGTAAGGAAAGTCGTAGGAAGTTTGTATAAGCAAGAAAGTCTTGAACCTGGTGGTTTGAACAAGGAAAGTCTTAGGATCTGAGGATCTAAGCAGGAAGTCTTGATCAGGTGTTGATTGAACAGTGAAGTCTTAGACTGTGGGTATGAGCAATGAAAGTCTTATGCTTGAGTTCATAAGAAATTATAATCGTGAGTTGATTATACTGGAGTACTCTTAGTTGGGAGAGGAACCTGGATAGATCTGTTGTGTTCTTTTTTTTGTTTACTCTACTTCTGATATGTTATTCTGATGCACTTATGATCAGAGTTTGAACCAACATTTAGAGTCTGAAATCTGTTCAAAAGCAAAAGTGTTTTATTTTGGTGAACACAATTCAACCTCCCTTCTTGTGTATTTTCCTCGCCTTCAACTTGTCCAACAATATTGATTTGCTTCCTAATTTGACAATCTCAACAAATTTCCCTTCTTCAATCCTCATATTAGGTATGTTAAAATTAGGATTTTCATCAATAATCTTCCTCGTACTTCTCAATTTCAGATGACCAAGCTTGTTGCGCCACTAGTTTCTTAAACATTATAATTTAGACAAGGTTGAATCTGGTTGACAGTAGAGGGTGACCACTGTAATAATTATCACTGGATTTAGAACCCTTTTGTTGGTTGAATGTGTTGTTTGTTTGTTATAATGCATATTTCTCCAGTAAATTAACACTCAATTCTTGATCAAAGAGTTGGATAATAATTATGATATTATCAGTAAAACATTCAATAAATAAAACATCATTAAGATACAAAAGGCTAGGATAGTTCAAATGACCTTTATCAATGATTTTTCCTATTAAATTGTCACCTAAAGATAAGATAGCTATTGGAATAGGGATTAATATTCTTAAGATAACTTCTTTCACTAGTTATGTGTCTAGAACAATCGCTGTCAAAATATATGTCTTCTTTAGATGAAAATCTAAGAGAGGTGCAAGCATTATTTACTTGACAATTAGGCTTGAAACACCAAAATTGTTGAGGATGAGGGTTAGAATTTATACTCCATTGTGGATATATTTGGATTTGATGAATATTTTCCCATACAACATATAATAGTAAGGAGGAATACGACCATGTCGACTATAGTGATGACACGCCCAACGAGGTCTGTTGACATGAGATCTGACCGATGTGTTAGTATGTTGGTAATAATATGTGGAAGGTTGTTGAGACTTAGTATGAGACATTTTGGCTTCCACTTTTTGAGCAGGAGGAACAAATGTAGCCTTTGGGTGGATGTATCGTCAGTATATCCATGTCCTTTCATGTTTTTCCATAATTTTACTAATACTCAAAATAACATCAAGGTTATCAACTCCATAATTTAGCATATACAAATATTTGGCCATTCATTCAAAGTTCACAGTTGAGACGTCGAATTTCCCGCTTCAACTCAACAATAGTAAGCATGAGTCTGGTTTTGTCCCTAAAAAGTGTTTGGTTCTTTCCTTATACTTCTCATTCACATGACATTCCTCAATCCATTTTAAATAAAGAGTTTTATATGATTGAGTAAGGACACCATCATATATTTCATCTACATTGATTATAGACTCATTATAAAAGGTAACTCAGTATTATAAATATCTTTGATACGAATAGTAAACGTTACCACACTATTTGTCTGATCAAATTCACATTCTTCATTAAACTCATCACCCAAAAAGGCGACATTGTATCATTTTTCATAGAAAATTAAAACATTCAACTTGAATACGCCTAAGTCATTCACATTCACAATATTGAATTCCTTTGGATCTGTTAGGATAGCTAGTTTTCATCTTTTACCACCTTTACCTCTATATTGAAAGTTACAACTTCTTGGAGTTTGTTGTTGATTGTATTTGACATTGGGAGAAACATTATTCATATGTATTCTTTCAAGTCTATTCATAACCCTGCTAATATTTTTGGAAGAAAATCCATATATCCAACAATTCTCATCAAGGCCATTAGACATCTAGTCTTCACGATCAATCATATTTGCTTTAAACACAACTCTTTTGTTTTCTTCTCAAATTTTTCATCAATAGCCATCTAAAAATTGAGCAAGAAGCAAAAAAATAATCAACTTTCATTGTGGAAACATCTTGTGCTCTATAATGGAAGTAACCTTTATGTCAAACTTCTTTGGTATAGATCTCAGAATCTTTCGTACTAGTTTTTCTTCTAACATATTTTCACCGAGAGCAAAGGAGTTATTGGCAATGACACATACACAAACATTGAATTCAATAATATTTTCCTATTTTAGCATCTTCAAGTTTTCAAGTTTGGTAGTGAGGAGTTGAAGTCTTGACATCCAAAATTTGGAAATTTCATCACGAGCTACTTCAAGAGTTTCTCATGCCTCATTAAAACTAATGTAAGTGTTAATGATCTTGAAAATATTCATGACAACACCATTGTAAATATAATTAAGAGCATAATAATTTCCAATAGAAGTTTCATCTTCAGAAAGGTCCCAATCCAATTAAGTTTTCAGGAATTCAAAACTATCATGAGCTTTGATCGTAGGAGGTGTCCATCCTTCATCCGTTATTAAGAGCACAATAATTTCCAAGAGTGAATTCATCTTCAGTAGGGTCCTAATCTTATTCAAGTTTCACGAATTCAAAACCATCATGAGGTTTAAAGTAGGAGATCCCCATTTGTTATTAACAACTTTCTAATGTTTTATGTACATGAACTTTGGAAAAAAACCGTGTGATTCTTCTAGTAGTCATAATTCCCATTAAGAACTGATAGACGGTTAACGAATCATCCTTCCTTGATTTTATACATCTTAAACACAAAAGGTTAGTTACATTGGAAAATAATCAAACAGAACATGGTACCCTGCTCTGATGCAAATTGAAATTATGTTTAATCAGAGAAAAGATGTCACTTAAAATGTTGAATCAATATTTGAGACAAGATGGTCTTAACTAATAGCTAAACGATTAAAAAAAAAGACACAAGAAATTGAATACCCTGTTTAGTGAAAATGTCACCTAAGTTTGGAGGGAAGTAGTCTAGTGGAAAGGAAATTCACTTACAACAGTTATTCAATAACACACAACAGTCTTATCTAAACTATCCCTAATTCAGGGCTCTTTTTCCAAATATATTACCCACAAATTTCAACTAAGGTTCCCCTTGAATATGTGATCTCCTCACTTATACTCGAACACTCTCCCTAATCTTTGTAAGTCTTCATAAATACAAAGATGATAAACTACACGAAAGAAAATCACAACTCTATCTCTCAAAGAATGGTGGAAAATAATATAGGTCAGAGTTAAACATAACCAAAACACACTTTGTTTTTAATTAACAAAACATGTTGTCGCTACTCGAAAAATGCATCGCGCAACGACGGGGAGGCGAAAAAGATAGACAGAAGAGTCGCCACCGAACTTTATTTATCCCATGAGGGGAAAGGAAAATATCGAGAAAACCTTAAGAAAGAAATGGATAAGATGGTCTCGCAACCAAGAACGGGTTCGGAAGCCGGTTATGCGAGGGGAAGGTATTAGCACCCCTCGCATCCATCGTACTCGATGGGAACCTTTTGTTTGTCGGTGTGTGAATTTATTTGCTTAAACATTATGCTATAAGAAGAGTGTTTCACTGGGTAAAAGAAGGATTAGAAACAGGAAAGTTAGGAGGGAAGAGAGAACAGGGAAGAAGAGAAAGAACGAACTCGGTAGGACTTCGCGGTCCTAGGCCTACGTATTCTCAACGGATGTGAGAAAGTCAGAGTCGACGTAGTTCGGGGAACTACAGATATGGGGGGAATGTGCTCGGCAAGGATTGTGGCCCTTGTGCCTACGTATCTTTACTTGAAAAAGTAAAGAATCAGAGCAGCCGTAGTTCGGCTTACGATGTGTTGATGTTTTTTTATGGATGATGCTATCGTGCGCATTCTAGCAGTTAGGTGTTTTGCTGCTCGCTCGTTGGAGACTTAGGCGTTACCTGTTTGCGGTAGAACGGACGTATCATATCCTTTTGAAAGATTGATTAGTTTTCGCCACGCGGGGCAAGAAGTCACGTTTGATTGATTAGATTGTTTTTTAGGGGGCGAGACGGGTCCTCGGATAGTAACCCCTACGGGTAGTACCCAATTCATTATCTCAAAGTTTTTGTTGTAAAAATGTGTGGCGAACATAGCGTCTTCGTATTGAAAGACGAGTATCAAGACCACACACACTACAGTGAGTATCCTGACACTCGGAGAGGAAGAAGACTACACTCAATCCTCTCTCTTTAGTTCAACACAAAGAGAACTTCATTCTCTTATTAAAGTGTTTCTGGTTTTGAATGGTAAGTGCTTTTTGCGACAGAGAACCCTACGGTAAACGTCAGCACTCGGGATAGGAGAAAAGCCTACGCCTAACCACACCACGACCATTCAAGTTTTTTGTTATGAAAAGATTTGAAAATGCACTCGGTGCGAGACCGAGGTTTTTAGGTGACAAGGGTTGCGGGATGAAAATGCGAAAGTGAGATGGGTGGAAGGAGTCGCGTCTTCGTATTGAAAGACGAATATCGAAACCACCCTCACTACAGTGGGCATCCCAACATTCGGAGAGGAAGAGGTCTACACCCAATCCGCTTTCTTTAATTCAATGCGAAGAGAAAATAATTTATTATTGAAAGTATACTCAGTCCGAGACCGAGGTTTTACGAGGAAATGTTGGAAGCGTCTTTGTATTGAAAGACTAGTGTCGGAACCACCCTCACTACAGTGGGCATCCCAACACTCGGAGAGGAAGAAAGTCTACACTTAGTCCCCTCTTTTAATTCAATACAAAGAATATGATTTAAAAGATAGTTTAAAAGGGACTTGACACAAAGCCGAAGTTTTTTAGGATAGGAGGGACTGAAAACGTCTTCGTATTGAAAGACGAGTGTCGAAACCACCCTCACTACAGTGGGCATCCCAACACTCGAAGAAGAAGGGGTCTACACCCAATCTTCTCTCTTTAATCCAATACCAAGAATTTGTTTGAAAATGTTTTCTGAGATACACTCGAGACGGGGCCGAGGTTTTAGGAGGAAAAAGCGTTGAAAGGGAAATGGTCTCAGATCCAACGTTTACAAGGAAATAATTTTTTTTTTTAAAACCACAATATACTTTACAAAGTTCTAACAAAACAAAAAGAGAAAAGACATTCTAAATATATATAAGAAAACTCTTAAAATAAATAAGATAAGATTCTTAAAACTTTAAAAAAAAATAAATAGAAAATTAGATATGTAAAGTAATCTAAAAATTATATATAAGAAAACCTAAAGTAATATGTATATAGTATTTACAAAATAAATATTAAAATATTTACAAGTAGATATTAGAATATTTACAGTATATTAAAAAAAGAAATTTATATATCTATAACTTAAATTTACCAAAATAAAATTTCAAAACTCTAAAAATTCCATTTGAGATTCAATAAAATAAAAGAAACAGAAAACAAAGGACATTAGATTGTGATGACCAAAACAGAAAGATACAATTCGAAGGCCACAACATCAAAACGAAAACACTCAAATTCGAATACCACAACATCAAAACGAAAATGCTCAGATTCGAATACCACAACATCAAAACGGAAATGCTCAGATTCGAACACCACAACATCAAAACGGAAATGCTCAGATTCGAACACCACAACATCAAAACGGAAATGCTCAGATTCGAACACCACAACATCAAAACGAAAACGTGGTCATGAAAACGCAATGAACAAAAGTCGAACTACCTCAAATTCGAAACTCCTTCTGCTTGGTTTCGACTTCTCACTCTTCTCCTTCACTTCCGTTTCTGTTCTTCTTTTGGCGGCGCGGCGGTGGATGGTTGATTATCAGAACGATGGCAGCTTGATTTCTGATGGTCTACAATCCCGCTCACCACGTGTTCGATGAAAGTACTGCTGTGGTTTGGATGCTGGTTGCAAAGTTTACAGTGAGTTTATGAGGAAGATGGATTGTTGAGTTGGGTTTGAAGTTGAGGTGGTAGTATGAGCTGTTCGAAAACGGTGTTCAAAGGTGAGGGAAATGAAACGAAGGTTAAGGTTGCTGCAAGAATGGGTGGATGATGAGGATGAAATTGGTGAAGAGTTTGGGGTGGCTGCTGCAATGGTTAGGTTTTTTCCTTTTTTCTCTACCAGCCTCCTTTCTGAATGAATGGTAACCAAATATATATGATGGGAGATTAGGGTTTTTTATGTTTGAATCATGATAGTGTATCACTTCTGCTAGCACTTTCTGATGCCCAGACCATGCCTTTCCATTTTAGTGAATCTGGCTCTGCTGTCCTATTTTCTTGTCTCTGAATTTCGTCTGTTTGTGCTGACTGTATCTTCTGTTATTTACTCATGATTTTCACTGTGGTAACACAACAATTTTACTGATACAAACTTGTTGATTTGGTATTTCTTTATTCTTAACTGAAAACAAACTCTTGGTCTGCTGAGAATGCTCTTCCTCTTTGCAATTGTTTCGATCATGTACCAAGCATCATTGTCAGGAAGTCCTAGCCCAGCCATGTGTGAAGCCAACACGACAAGCTGTGCAGTCACCAGAGATGCGTAGTTGGCTGACTTGTTTGAAGATTGTTACTTGGTGCTGAGTTACGAATTTTCGATGAGAACATATGCATGATGTACTGATTGCTACTAAATCACTGATGTTGAACGAGGGCGATGAACCAATTGCCACGGCTTGAATCAAGCGAGCTGAGAAAACTTACTTGACTGCTCCTAGGTCCTTGCATGTGGCAGTTATGTCGGGATCAACCGTTTCCATTACTGCATTGCTAGCTGTCTTGGACAAAATTAGATGATGGAGATTGGATTCATTGTCAACGGCTTTTCTTCCGGTTAGCAATTCAAGTAAAACAATGCCATAGCTGTAGACATCGGATTTCTCAGTGAGTCGGGAAGTTCGGGCATACTCAGGGTCTATGTAGCCAATGGTTCCCATTATGTAAGTAGAAGTATGAGACTTAGTAGGGCAGAGACTTTTGGCAATGCCAAAATCAGTTAGATGAGGCTCAAAATCTGCATCTAGTAAAATCTTTGACGATTTCACGTCCCTATGTATGATGCGAGGACTGCAATCATGGTGTAAATATGCAAGTCCTCGTGCTGCTCCTAGCGCTATTTTCAGACGCAAATGCCAATCAAGTTTTGGGATGGTAACTTTTCAAGTCCACGTAAAATCTTTACTGCAGCAGCATGATAAAATTGGGACTCAGATCCAGGTAAAAGCTCACACCTATGACGAAAATGTTGAGGATTGTTGAGAAGTTGAAAAAGCTGTTTGCGAGTTTCCAGTTGTTGGTCATTATGCCTTTCGCTACTCAGATCAATAGAAAGAGAACCTTTGATAATCTTTTCAAACTACCTCGAGTTCTTTCATACTTGGCTGTGTCTCCACTAACTATCATAGCAAGAAGGTATAGACCCTTGGTAGTCAAATTATCAAGGCATGATAATATCAACCTTTTTAAGTTTGGTATTTGGTCGAGATCAATATCATCCCGAGGGATAGAGTGCGCTCTTTCAATGTAGTGTGCTCCTAAAGCACGTTCAACATGAGTTCTCACTGACTCATAAAATATATCATCTTTTCTGAGTAACTCGGGTAAATACCTATTGCGATTTTCTTTCAACTTCTTCCTTTCACGTTTTGTGATAGGTAAGCCCAATAACCACCTCTTCTTAAGTTTGATCCGTTTCCCTCGGCGTTTTACATCTTGCAAAATAGAAGATAAATCTGTTCTACCAAACTTTATTATTCAACTGAACTGATCCAACTTAAGAACTTGAAGAAATCCCATGATATGATGCACAAGTCAGTCAGATATATGAAGCTATTTCCAAAACAGAAGACTTTCAATGCCTTCCAAATATATTATTCTCAGGCATTCCACTTCTGCAGGACACAGCTGTTCAATAGCAGCATATATAACAGTGACTTAGTGAAGGGATCATAGAACAAGTTAATCCAAAGTTTCATGAAGATGTCATCATCCTTGAGGAAAAGATTCCTTTTGAGGAATGCATTGAGTTATATTATACTGAAAAGACTGTTGTGAAGACCCCTGAAACTGCCATTTTTAATGTTCTAGTTTTTCCTCACATACACAGCATATCGTAATCAGATTCTCTAATTGTTTCAGCTTTGAAATCGAATATGGTATATCACCCCGAATTTCGTTAAATGACAAGTCCAAGTCTTGCAACAAAGAACAGTCACCAATCTCATCTGGTATCTGACCTGATAACCGGTTTTCTTTTAAATCAATGGAGACCAAGCTCTTAAGGTTCCCGATCGAAGGTGAGATTTCACCATCAAGATTCAGCCCAGAAAGATTAAGTGCAACAACATTGAAGGCGACATTATCACATGAAATTCCTCTCCAAGCACAATAATCTGATGTTGATGAGTCAGTCCAATCATATAGAACATTATCCACATCCCTGAATGACTTCTTTATATCCAACAATGTTGACCCGTCATCTCTTTCTGTATTTCTGATATCACTCCAGTTACTCCTACCAATGATTTTGAACTGGTGAGATGGACACTGAGAACACTTTCAGCATCTTCAAATTTTATTTGCAATTGATGCTCTGAATCAAGCCCTCTCCAGCTCTCAGCCTTCTCTCTACCACTTGGTGGGGTTAGCAGAACTCCAAGTTCTTTCTGATAAAATTCATCCGCTTTCTATGTAGGCACCATATGAATTGGTATCCGCTTGGGCCCGTAAAATGTCAAACATGTTTCTTGTAGAGCCTTTAAGACATCAATTCTAACAAGACCTCCCCAAAATATTGAAAATCCATTCAAGCCATTTACTGTTGGAGCACCTTCCTCGGGAAAGATAGGCCCCTCAGTCGGCTTTTAGGAGCAAGGGAGGATAGATCTTCGGAATGAACGACTGCAGTTTGCCTATGGTGGAGATGAACTCCTGGAGTGCCATACAGTTTCCCTCCTCCAAGGAAAGCATTAATTGGAATTGGCCCTAAGGTAGTTCCAGGAACAGCCGACTGTACTGGTTTGTATCTTTGTGCAGATGCAGCCACTGGATCGTTTATAGCCATTGTCTTTAATAAGGCATTGATGAAAGCAGATTTCCCAACATTAGCTGAACCCAGAATGTAAACATCTCTTCCCTTCTTCTCTTTCCAGTACTTCCTGCTCCAAGTATTTAATAAGCTGCTCCTGTGCTAAACTTTCTAAACGCTGTTTGAGTGCTTTATTCTCCATACTCAGGATAAGATTCTGCTGGTTACGAAACTCAAGCTCGGCCAATACTTCAAACCCTTCTGCCTGTAAAGACTGTACATTCCTTTCCAGCTCAGCTATGTACTGAAGTTTACGAACCTGTGATCATTGAGCAAATTGTTGTTTAGCACGTTTTGTATCTGTTTCAGAAGCAGATGACTTTGCATGTAACACGTCCTTTCTTTCAAAAGATGATCTAATGTCTTGTAAGCCAGATTCTACTGAATCATAATTTTCAATTGCAGGTCAAGGCTTGTGGAGATGTAGCTATGTTAGGTTTTGCCGGATGGTTATGGATTAAGACTTGTAGAAGCTAACTGTGATGAAAGGATGGGATATGTATGTTCTTGGCCAGTTGGTATCGCATCCTTGCAAGCTGTGACGGAATTAAGCTGGTGCTTTGCGTGCTGCGAATGACGCACCAGTTCGTGAGCTGGCATTTTGTAGCAGGCTTTGTTTCTTGTGTAGGTCAGTGGCACATCTACTTAATGTTTTGTT
This sequence comes from Lathyrus sativus, assembly GCA_963859935.3. NCBI lineage: Eukaryota > Viridiplantae > Streptophyta > Magnoliopsida > Fabales > Fabaceae > Lathyrus > Lathyrus sativus. The sequence continues at coordinate 21,564,265 of OZ012740.1, read as the reverse complement.
GAAGGTTTTCTACTGTGGTAGGTTTTTTTTTGGATTGTAATTTTTGCTTCTTGTATGTGGCTGATGTGTGTTGCAGGGATTTCGGCATGTTGAAGGCTGCAGCTGCGAAGCACCTTGCAGAAAGGAAATGGATAGTATTCTTATGTAGGTTGGTGCGCGTGAGTTACAAACTTGAAAAGGAATGGTACAATATTGGCTGCTTGTTGCTGCGTGTTGTACGTTCTTGCCAGTTTTGACGTATTCCTCGCGTGCATAACGTATGGGTCCAACACACTGGTCTTATGAGGATGTTTGTGGTGCTTCACGGTTTGTGGTCCTGATTCAATCTGTTGTGCGGTATGGCCTGCTGCAGGAACTTTGATTTCGTCGTGTATGGTTCCGCGACGTCGCTTCCGTCTTTGGTTTCGCTTTACCACAGCAAGTCATGGCTGGCTTATGAAAAAATACAATTGCAGTTGCAATTTGATTACTTTGGTTCCTAAGAAGAGTTGTCTGCTTTAACTTGACATTATCCTTTATTGCTTATGGTGGCTGTATCATGATAGAAACAAATTGTTTGATTTTTTCTTTTATATTTTTTTTAAGAAAATTTTCTCTAACTTTTGTCAAATCCACACTTAACGGGCCCAAAGAGACAATTGGCCTTGATGAATATTTATGGGATTGACTTGAAATATAGTGTAGTAACTAACGTTTATCTTTCCCTTCTTTTTTGTTGATAATTTTCCTTATCCTTGTAAATGGGCCTTTTGAATGGTTTGCCTTGAATTCGGGCTTAGTTAAAGATATTGACAAATAATGATGACCAAAACAACGATTGAATCCAAACATCACATAATATGCCTTGAGAACGTGAACTAAATTGAATCTTGATTTGAGATAATTTATGCTTGACCTGGATCTTTTCTTGCTGTGAATTTGAATCATAACTCAACCAATCAACTCAAACAACTGCAATCTCAAGCCCTGAAACAATCATCTTTCCTTAAAACTGAATTCCAGCAATTTGAACTCTTTATTAAAATTAGACCAAGAATATATTGGAATTCTAAATCGATTCTTTGAGACATAATACCGAATCATGATTCCATCTCGAAGTGGTGTTGAATCAAATAACAAGTTAGAATTCTCCTCTGACGCCTACTCAAGATTTGAAAATGACTTGACATATTGCCTAAACGTCCAGACTTTTGATAATCCCCAACCATAAAGCATTGATAATGGGATGAAGTTTGATAGTTTAGTCCATCCTCCTCTTGAACTAGCATAAAACCCTGAATGGAAGGTAAACTGGACCCTGAACTGTGTATGTCATAACCTTGATCGTGAAAATCAACTCATCTGACCATTGAACCCCAGTAATATGCAGGACAAATTTAGGGTGTGACAGATGCCCCTATCTTATTTGCTTAGACCGAGTAAGATGAATTAGTACAGAATTCACTCTTTCAAGGTAGAAGACAATTAGATATAAAGAAGACCCTGAATTTGTCTAAAAAGAAAAGGAATGCCCGAGAATTGAAATGTTGGATAAAGTATACCTCTGAGTAAATTGAAAATAACTGGCAAAAGGTCACCATCACCAAATGGATGATGGGACGAAACACACACGGCTACTATCACCATAAGGATGATATAGCAAACACACTTGCACAATCTGACATTAATGACTATGACAGACTCCTCACCAAAAGGATGATGGCGCAAAACAAAATCAACCCTAACGCCAAAAGGATGTAGGGATCCATTACCAAAAGGACAATGGAAAACGCACGCTAGTCATGACACCAAAAGGATGCCAGACCCATCACCAAAAGGATGATGGAGCGGAAGACAATCAACCCTAACACCAAAAAGGATGATAGGGGGATAAGCTTCTCTGAAGAGATTGCCACTTATCACTGAAGATGGATAAGCTTCTCCCAAGAGATTGCCACTTATCACTGAAGATGGATAAGCTTCTCTGAAGAGATTGCCACTTATCACTGAAGATGGATAAGCTTCTCTGAAGAGATTGCCACTTATCACTGAAGATGGATAAGCTTCTCCCAAGAGATTGCCACTTATCACTGAAGATGGATAAGCTTCTCTGAAGAGATTGCCACTTATCACTGAAGATGGATAAGCTTCTCCCAAGAGATTGCCACTTATCACTGAAGATGGATAAGCTTCTCCCAAGAGATTGCCACTTATCACTGAAGATGGATAAGCTTATCTGAAGAGATTGCCACTTATCACTGAAGATGGATAAGCTTCTCTGAAGAGATTGCCACTTATCACTGAAGATGGATAAGCTTCTCTGAAGAGATTGCCACTTATCACTGAAGATGGATAAGCTTCTCCCAAGAGATTGCCACTTATCACTGAAGATGGATAAGCTTCTCTGAAGAGATTGCCACTTATCACTGAAGATGGATAAGCTTCTCCCAAGAGATTGCCACTTATCACTGAAGATGGATAAGCTTCTCTGAAGAGATTGCCACTTATCACTGAAGATGGATAAGCTTCTCTGAAGAGATTGCCACTTATCACTGAAGATGGATAAGCTTCTCTGAAGAGATTGCCACTTATCACTGAAGATGGATAAGCTTCTCCCAAGAGATTGCCACTTATCACTGAAGATGGATAAGCTTCTCTGAAGAGATTGCCACTTATCACTGAAGTTGGATAAGCTTCTCCCAAGAGATTGCCACTTATCACTGAAGATGGATAAGCTTCTCTGAAGAGATTGCCACTTATCACTGAAGTTGGATAAGCTTCTCCCAAGAGATTGCCACTTATCACTGAAGATGGATAAGCTTCTCTGAAGAGATTGCCACTTATCACTGAAGTTGGATAAGCTTCTCCCAAGAGATTGCCACTTATCACTGAAGATGGATAAGCTTCTCTGAAGAGATTGCCACTTATCACTGAAGATGGATAAGCTTCTCCCAAGAGATTGCCACTTATCATTGAAGTCCGCTGGAGACAACTCACTGGGGAACGCCCATGGATTTACTGGAGATGCCCCTGTCCGGGCTGATTGTTGATTTGAAGATCTGATTAAACACGAGGTTGCAATACATCATGCAATACACCCATGGTTTTGAAGAGATGCCCCTGACTAGGCTGATGATTGCATTGAATCTCTTGAATTTGCCCAACGAATTGCTGAACAAATTCGTGGGGAACGCCCACGGTCTTGCGGAAGATACCCCTGACTGGGCTGATTAGGATCTTGAAAATCTTCGAAATTGATCCTGGATCTGATCTCGTATAAGTAAATGCTTGACGATAATGATGTTCCATAACGAATGGGGATGCAAATGCAAATGCTAACACGCGGTGATGCAAGAGCTGAGGAAAGTATGATGTAATCATAGGTATGTATATGATGCAAGATGCTTATGAAGCAAGATGCTTACGATGTCGAATGCAATGCGTATGATGCATATGATTGCGGACGGGCAATGGAAATACAGGTGCCGACATGGCGGACTTTGGTGGTGGGAAAGTGAAAGATAAGCCTGACTTCCCGACATCCTCTATTTGTGATGTATAAAGAACTTGGATGTGTTGAGATTTTCGGCTCATGGCCTGCTCTGCCGGGTTTGACGACCTTGTCAGTCAAGTCGTTACAAGATTTAGAATGATGTTCCTGCGTACTCTTTAGAGTCATGGTCACCCTTTGGTTACCCCAAGAGGGTAAGTTATCCCTTAGTCTATTTTACCATAATGTCATTATATGCAAAACCCATCATCAAATAAATGAAACTTGCAACCAAAGGGTAAATAAAACAGAAAAGCTTTGATGAAAGTAATTTTATTGATGAACACCCATAAATGGGAAAATTACAAAAGGAGGCAATTCCTGAAAGAGGTAACTGCTTTTAAAAGAGAAAAAATAAAGACTAAGACAATGTTGAAACATGGTCCCTGCCAAGTTTCAAATCCGCTATGGCCCATATGTCTCTGAAGACCCTTCACGCCTTGCTTTTGAGCGCCCGAATCGAATTGATCTTTCTCAGTCGAGAGCTTGACGGTTACGAGGAATAATTCACACGTCTTTTCAAGATGCAGTCCTGCCTTTTTGAATCCCTAACCTTTGCCTTTTTGAATCCCTAACTTTTGCCTAAGCTGCCTTTTCAGGTTTTCAGCCTATCAGGATACTCTTTTTTTTTACTTCTAGTCCCTAATCTTGCCTGAACCATTTTTATGGTCCACCAGGACGCCCATTTTTGCGTGGATTTTCTTTTTGGGTCCACCGGGTCTATCTTTTAGGCATAATATTTTTTAACTGCATCTGCATTCACAGGGGATGAGAGATCGTCACCATCCATGGTTGACAGGATCAAGGCCCCTCCGGAGAAAACCTTCTTTACTACATACGGACCCTCATAGTTTGGTGCCCATTTTCCCCTTGGATCGACGTGAGTTGGCTGAATTTTCTTTAGTACCAAATCTCCTGCTTGGATGTGTCGTGGGCGAACCTTCTTATCAAAGGCCCTCTTCAATCGTTTTTGGTATAGTTGTCCATGACAGATGGCCGTCATGCGTTTCTCGTCGATGAGATTGAGTTGGTCGAGTCTAGCTTGTATCCATTCGGCCTCATCTAGCTTGACGTCTGCTAAAATCCTTAAGGAGGGAATCTCTACTTCAATGGGCAATACTGCTTCCATGCCATATACGAGAGAAAACGGGGTTGCCCCTGTGGAAGTGCGCACTGAGGTGCGGTAGCCATGCAACGCGAACGGCAACATCTCGTGCCAGTCTTTGTAAGTCTTCACCATCTTCTGGACGATCTTCTTAATGTTCTTATTTACCGCCTCAACAGCTCCGTTCATTTTAGGGCGATAAGGTGTTGAATTGTGGTGTTCAATTTTGAAGTTTTCGCACAACTCTTTCATCATCTTATTGTTGAGGTTTGAACCATTGTCTGTAATGATCTTGTTCGGGATTCCATATCGACAAATAATCTCTTTTTTGATGAAGCGAGTCACCACTTGCTTAGTGACGTTGGCATAGGATGCCGCTTCTACCCATTTGGTAAAGTAATCGATGGCCACTAAGATGAAACGGTGCCCATTTGAAGCGGTTGGCTCGATGCGTCCGATTACATCTATACCCCACATAGCGAAAGGCCAAGGCGAAGTCAAAACATTCAGAGGGAGCGGTGAAGTATGGACCTTGTCTGCGTAAATTTGGCACTTGTGGCATGATTGGACATGGAGACAACAATCCGTTTCCATCGTCATCCAATAGTATCCCGCCCTCAAAATCTTTTTAACCATAGTATGACCACTAGCATGTGTCCCAAAAGATCCTTCATGCATTTCATTTATGATACGTTCTGCCTCGTGTTTATCCACGCATCTGAGTAGAACCGAATCGTAATTCCGCTTGTATAACACGTCACCACTGAGGAAGAACTTTGAGGAGAGCTTTCTGAGGTACTTCTTGTCAGTGATAGTTATGCCTTCTGGGTATTCTTAGGTCTCTAGATATCGCTTGATGTCATAGAACCAAGGATGACTATCAGTTTTAACTTCTTCCCCCTCGGCCGCTAGGCAATAAGCGGGTTCGTCCAAATATTCTAAACGGATGGATGGCGCCTCATTCTCCCACTTAACTTGAAACATAGATGCTAGTGTTGCTAGAGCGTCAGCCAACTGATTTTCTCCTCTGGGAATGTGATGGAAAGTGATCTCATCAAAGTACGGGATTAACTTCAAGACATGATCTCTGTAAGGAATTAACTTGAGGTCCAATGTTTCATATTCCCCTTTAATCTGGCATATGACAAGCGCGGAATCTCCATAGACTTCTAGAATCTTGATTCTATTATCAATGGCAGCTTCAATTCCGAAAATACAGGCTTCATATTCGGCCATGTTGTTAGTACACTTAAAGCATAATCTAGCGGTGAATGGCAGGTGAAAGCCAGTTGGAGAAGTGATGACTGCCCCAATTCCACAACCTTTGGCATTTGCGGCACCATCGAACACGAGCGTCCATCGCGATCCTGGTTCGGGTCCCTCATTTGGGTCTGGCGTGGCATAATCTCTGGCAAACATGACGTCTTCGTCGGGGAAATCGAAACGCATAGACTGGTAGTTGTCCATAGGTTGGTGGGCAAGGTATTCAGAGAGCACACTCCCTTTGATAGCTTTTTGCGTAACATACTGGATGTCATACTCTGTTAACACCATTTGCCAACGAGCTACCCGCCCAGTGAGAGCGGGCTTCTCGAATATGTATTTGATGGGATCCATTTTGGAGATCAACAAAGTCGTATGGGTGAGCATATATTGTCTCAAACGTTTTGCTGCCCAAGCCAATGCGCAACATGTCTTTTCGAGCATCGAATATCTCGTTTCACAATCATTAAACTTCTTGCTGAGGTAATAGATTGCATGCTCTTTCCTGCCGGTTTCATCATGTTGTCCCAATACGCATCCCATGGATCCCTCTAACACAGTCAGGTACATGATCAGGGGTCGCCCGGGCACCGGAGGCATCAAGATCGGCGGTTCTTGTAGGTATTCCTTTATCTTCTCAAAGGCTTTCTGACAGTTATCGTTCCATACCACGGCTTGATCCTTTCGAAGTAATTTGAAGATGGGCTCACAAGTGGCCGTTAGATGGGATATGAACCTGGCGATATAGTTCAACCTCCCAAGGAATCCTCGGACCTCTTTTTCAGTTTTGGGAGCCGGCATCTCCTGGATAGCTTTGACCTTATCTGGATCGACTTCAATCCCTTTCTGGCTCACAATAAAACCTAACAATTTACCAGATCTTACACCAAAAGTGCATTTGTTGGGATTTAGTCTCAGCTGGAATTTCCTTAACCGGGCGAATAGCTTTCCCAAGTGGATAAGGTGCTCTTCCTCAGTCTGGGATTTCGCGATCATATCGTCTACATAACACTCAATCTCTTTATGTATCATGTCATGGAAAAGAGTGACCATTGCTCGCTGATATGTTGCGCCTGCGTTCTTAAGTCCAAATGGCATAACCTTGTAACAGAAAGTTCCCCATGGAGTGATGAAAGTCGTCTTTTCCATATCTTCGGGCGCCATCTTAATCTGGTTATATCCAGAAAAGCCATCCATAAATGAGAATACAGAAAATTGGGCTGTGTTGTCTACTAGCACATCAATGTGTGGCAAAGGGAAGTCATCTTTCGGACTTGCTCTATTAAGGTCTCTATAATCTACACACATTCGCACCTTCCCATCCTTTTTAGGTACTGGGACAATATTCGCTATCCATTGCGGATAGTTGGATACTGCCAGAAAACCAGCGTCCAATTGCTTTTGTACCTCTTCTTTGATCTTGAAAGACATCTCTGGCTTTGTTCTCCTCAACTTTTGCTTCACCGGCGGGCAGCCTTCCTTGAGAGGTAGTTTGTGCATCACGATCTCTTCATCTAGACCGGGCATATCTTTGTAAGACCAAGCAAAAACGTCAACATACTCTCGAAGCAATATTATCAGTTCTGACTTAATCTCTGACTCCAAAGCTGCGCCTATCTTGATTTCTTTGGCATCTTCTTCAGTTCCCATGTTGATGACTTCGACCTCTTCCTGGTAGGGCTGAATGACCTTTGACTCCTGCTTCAATAATCTAGCTAGCTTTTCTGGGAGATCACAATCTTCCTCGCAGTCTTCGTCGGCTTGGTAGATCGGGTTATCAAAGTCATATTGGACCGTAGCGGGGTCGTTATTGACAGGAACAAGGGAAGATCTGCACGATGAATGACTTCATGCTTTATTATTATTTTTTTATATTTTTAGAAAAGGTTGACAGAAAAAAAAAGGAAAATAAAACAAAACATTGTCTTTCAAAGATAATTTTATGTGCAAAAAGTAAAAATGAAAGAAAGAGAGCGTAATTGGATGCGAAAGTTTATTTATTGATGATAAGTTGTGCTTTAAAAAGCAAAAGGCCCTACAACATGATACATATGCCTTGGGCAGAGCATATGATTGTTTTTTTTTTAGATAAAATGAAAGGGGATTACTCGTCTACTAGAGTAACTTCGGGGATTTCAACGACTCTCCAATTGTTCAAAGTTTGATTAGGCGCCCTAGGATACACCATACACAGCTCTTCATGATCTTCGGCTTCAGTTTCCAAAAACATGACTTGACCATCGACAAGGTGGCCTCCACTAGTAAAAACCAACGGAGTTACAAGCTCTTTGCCCTTATCCGTTGCATTCTTCTGCTTGTAGCCTAGACCAGCTCCATTTTTGTTGACGGGCAATTCCAACACCCTGCCCCATCCTCGCGGATGTCCTTCCTCTATCACCGTCCTCGCGTCTTTCCAAGTCACTATTGAAGATGCTGGCTTTTCGTAAATCATTTCAACATTGACCACTTCAAAAGCTTGAAACGGTGTCTCATGCACCTCATTTCCTACTTCCACGTAGCGGAAAGAAGCAAGATGGCTCACAAGAACATCTTCCTCACCCTCAATGATGACCATCTGATTGTTAATCATAAACTTGATCTTTTGATGCAAGGTTGAAGTTACAGCGCCTGCGGAATGAATCCACGGACGGCCAAGAAGGCAACTGTAAGCGGGGTATATATCCATTACGTAAAATGTAATGATGAAAGTATGAGGTCCGATCTTGATCGGGAGGTCGACCTCGCCTACCACAGTTCTCTTAGCTCCATCAAAGGCTTTTACAATAGTTTGACTTGGCTTCATCACAAGTCCTTCAATTGACAGCTTGCACAACGAGCTTTTGGGTAATACATTCAGCGATGATCCAGTGTCGACGAGCACCCTAGAGAATACAACATCCACACATTCGATGGTAATGTGCAAGGCCTTGTTATGATTTTTTCCTTCGGGAGGTAATTCACTATCATTAAAGCTCAAAATATGACCTGATGCAATATTTCCCACCACTTCTTCAAACTGTACTACTGATATTTCCTCTGGCACATGGGCTGCCTTCAAGAATTTCAACAGTGCTTCTTGATGGGCCTTTGAACACATTAACAATGACAGCATGGATATCTTCGAAGGCGTCTGATTGAGCTGATCAATCACTTTGTAATCGCTCTTCTGAATGATTCTTAGAAACTCCTCCGCTTCATCATTTGGGATGCCTTTCTGTTTAGATGACTGCCCCTGTTCATTGGTGCTCGGTACGACAGTACCTTTCCTTGTATTGTCACTGCTGTTGACAGGAGGTGCAGTCGGAGCGAAGATTCGACCACTTCTAGTGACGCCTCCGGTTCCCACGATGTTCCCTACAGTCTTCTTTTCTTCCAATACATCTTCCTCTGCCACCTTCTGTCCGTTGAGAAAAACAGTTTCATCGTATAACCAAGGTACAGCTTTGGTGCTTTCGTACGGAAATGGAGATGGGGTCGAAATGACAAGCTGGTTCATTGATGGTGGAGACATAGGTATCTTAACTGGATCATACGGGATTTGCAGTGGGATAGAAGTATGTCCATACACGTTGTCCCATTCTTCCTCATCGCACGGTATGGTCAATGGTGTGCGGTTCGAATTGTTAACTGGGATCCAAAGCTCATATCCATCATCATATGGTATCTCCAATGTTTCGAACGGAATTTCAAGAGTAGAAACTTCCTCAATCTTTGATAGTTGTTCTGCTACTAATACACCCTGCTCAATCAGGCCTTGTATGCCCTTCTTCAGCTCAGCGCATCCTTGAGATCCGTCCATGCAAACATGGCAATCAATTGGACATCCTGGGTAAATGTTTTTCAACAAGAGTTGCTCTTTAATAGTGGAAAGTGGGGTCCTCAATTTCTCAATATCCGAAATTAATCGGATCCCCTTAGAGCCTTCAATCATGTTTGTTGAATGGTGAGGTGGCATTGGATTAGATTTGATGTTCGGAGTATTTCGGGTAAAGTTTATCGCTTTGGAGTCGATAAGATTTTGCACAATGTATTTTAAAGCCTTACAATTCTCGATGCTATGGCCTGGAGCGCCAGAGTGGAATTCGCATCTCGCATTTACATCGTAGCCGTAGGGGAGAACAACCGGAGGATCTTTCATTTCCCTAAGTTGAACGAGACCTGCTTTCAACAAGAACGGAAGCAATTTGGCGTAAGTGGACGGAATTGGATCAAGCCTCCTTTCTGGCTTTCTCTGCCCTTGATACTGATTTTGTCTTGGTTGATAAGGTTGTTGTTGTCGATTTTGCTGAGGCGCAGGCTGATTTGCCGGAATAGAAAGTGGTTGCTGTGGAGCGATGGCAGCGATGTGGTGATAACCTTGGTGAGTTCTCCTTCCATTGGTGAACACTGCACTAGCTTCGCCTTCCCTTTTCTTAACGAAGCCCTGATAAGGCTTCTTGACCCCGCTTGCAGATCCGCCTGCATTCTGAATTTTTCCCGCCTTCATGAAACTCTCTAATCTCTCTCCAGCCATAACGAGTTCAGAAAACACTGTGGATGTTGAGGATGCTAACCGCTCAAAGATCGGTCCTTGTAGCGTGCCCATGAATAGGTCTGTCAGTTCTTTCTCCATCAGTGGAGGTTGTACCCTTGCAGCTACTCCCCTCCATCTTTGCGCGAAGTCCTTAAAACACTCATTCGGCTTCTGAGTCAAATTCTGAAGCTGCATACGATTCGGAGCCATGTCAGTATTATACTGATAATGCTTCACGAAAGCGTCTGCCAACTCTTTCCAGCTTCTCACGTTGGATCGTTCAAGGTGCATATACCATTCTAGGGATGCCTCTGTTAAGCTATCTTGAAAGAAATGGATTAGCAGCTTCTCGTCATCAGAATAGGCGGCCATCTTCCTACAGTAAGACCTTATGTGGGTCTTAGGACAACTGTTACCCTTGTACTTCTCAAAGGTTGGAATTACAAACTTTGGAGGTATCTTAACTCCGGGTACAAGACATATTTCAGCGGCATCCAGTCCCAAAACATCGGGGCCTTGCAGTGTTTTCACCATCTCCTGTAAAGCATTAAACTTCTTCTCTAATTCGGCGGTCTGTGATCCATACGCTTCACCTGAATTCTCATAGAAACCTTCATGATCGTCGTACTGGACTTGTGTTGGGATCGTAGTACCATGAGGATGGGTCGTACAGACTGGCGGAGGGACGGTGTTGATAGGTACGGCGCCGGCAGAAGTAGGAATTGCCCCAACAGGGGTTGGGGTGGCATCAACAGGAATTGGAATTGCCCCACTTGCATTGGGAACTGCACCAGCCAAAGTCTGATTAGCGCTCCTCTCCGCTGCTTGTCTCATCTCCTCTTGACTTCTGGCCATATTCTGAATCACCTCCATGAGTTGATTCATCTGCGTTTTCATGCCTAGCATCTCGCTCCTCATAGCAGCCTGGTCTTGTTCTATCTGATCCATGATTCTCTTCTGGCTATTCCTTGTGTTATACCGATGCCGTGAAGTCAGCTTGCTTTACTCTTTCTGAAAGGGGTAAGCGGTGTGTAAGATCGGGTTGTAGGAAACGCAAAAAGAAAAAATGCGCAAACGTATGCAAAATGCTCGAGAGACTTTCGAGGCTTGTGATTATCATTGGTATCATAGAATCATGACTGAATAATAAAGAAGTGCACAATTTGGACCAAAAAGCAATCTTTCATTAATTTTAGAAAAAATTCATACAGACAAAAGCTGAATAAGCCGAAACTACAAGTCGTGCTACAAAAGATAACTGAATAACTAAAATTCTCTCTTTTGGAGACGTTCTTCAAGCTTCTTCGTCTCAAACATGAACCTCCTAACCATTTGGTCGCAGAGCTGGATAAAGTGGTGAACAGAAGGGGGGATATCATTCCCTTCCAAGTCTTGAATGGCGCTTTCCAACCTCCATGGGATATCACGGATCATGAGGTTGCAATGCTCCACCAAATTGTTGTACCTAGCACGACACATATCTAGAGTCGACTGGTAATAACAAATAGAATCCACATGGGTGTCCAACAACTCATTGAGCTGGGCCTCCTTCTCGAGCCAATGCGCACTATCCCTTTGCAAAGCCTCGAAACGATTCCTCCACAGAAGGGCTGTTTCTTGGGCAGTTTCCAATTCTTGACATTTGTTATTCCACAGGTCAGACGTGACATATGAGTCTTTCAATGCCTCCTCTTTGAGTCTTCGTTCATTTTCCACTAGGGTCAAGGCATTTCTCAGTCGTTCTTCCAGATCCCCAATATCGGCCTCAAGATTCTCTCGTACTTCCTTCTTTTCGGCAGAGGCTATCTCAAAGAGGTGCCACGCCCTATCACAAGAAGCTTTGGTGTCCTTTAAGCGTTGTCGGAGAGTTGTTAATGATGCATCAGCCCCTTCATAACCCTGTTGGTACCTGACTCTCAGATCCGTTTCTAATTTTAGCTTCTTGCTACTTTCAGCTGCTTGATCCTGCTCAAACTCCACCTTTCTCTTGTACTGACCACTCTCCACCTTCGCTTGGTGGACTTCATTCTGAAGGTCCTGGTTCTCCTTAGTCAATCTCTCCACTATTAGCTTCAATTTTTCATATTCTTCTATGGACACGTGAGTGGGAGCAGGAGGTGTTTCTTGCATAGAGGGCTCTAAGGGAAATGGTAACGACCTTTCAGCTACTCTAGCTAGTAACCACCGGTTGTATGGCTCCTTTGCCACGCAATTCTTCGCTTTTAACTCCTTCCTCCCCTTTGTATGAATCTTACCCCAAGCCTTAGCAATCCTCCTGACAAACGTAGGGTCCTCTGATGTGGCTAGCAAAAAGAAACTCTGAATCTTCTCTGCCTCGGGCTCGCCCTCCATAGCATAGCCCAACTGACGTAATGCCATGACTGGGTTATAATTAATACAACCGGCCCTACCGATCAAAGGTACATTACCGAATTCTCCACAACTGAAAATGATTTCCACATCATAGTACTCAGGAGAGTACCAAGCAATATCACTAGCTTCCAGAGACATGATGCGTCGAGACCATTTTAATTTCTTCTTGTTTTCCATGAATGGCCCTTTCTTGGGTAAATGAGAAGTATACCACTTGTATAGTAGGTGAGAGCAGCATTGGATCATTCCCGCCTTCTTTTCACTCCTCCAATGGATGGAGTGATAAACATCGGCAAGGAGTGTAGGGATAGGATTCTTCTGCATGAAGAGAACGATGGCAGTGATGTCTATGAAATTGTCCACATTTGGAAAGAGGACAATCCCATAAATCATTAGAGCAACGCTTATTCCGAACTTTTCCCAATCTTCGTCCACCTTGTATTGAGCAGCCTTTTCTAGCAGAAATTTCAATGGAAAACCTTGAACACCCCCTTTACTGGTTAGACCCTCTTTGACTTCCTCTTTAGTCATACGTAGAGCAAGAGCAATGGCAGGAGGTTTTGGTTCTTCTTCCAAGCCTGTGTATATAGGTTGATCCTTAATCTTGATGTTCAAAATGTGAGAATATTCCTCAAGAGTAGGGGCCAACTGATAGTTTTGAAAAGTGAAACATCTGAGAGGTGCATCATAGAACTGAGCCATAGCGAACAAAGCCCAAGTATCGACCCTAGAATGGAGGAGATCAAGCAATTTCCCATACTTCCCCTGAAAGTTGATCTTGATAGCCTTTGGTACGTCAATCAGAATGTCTTGAATTAGTTCCAGCTTTGGTTCTCTAAACTTGATGGAATTTGTGCTTCGCTTTCTTTGGTCAGTCATTGTATTCACCAATACCTGAGATAATCACAGTCTCTTAAGTCCCTTGATATGCGAGAAATGATATGCAATGCAATGTTTTATGAATGCACATGATAAAGAGCACAACTCAAGATCAAGATCACTGGTCCTGCAAAACAACACAAAACATTTCTCCCATCGGGTGGGTTGTCTAATGGTTTATAAGAGGGTATTCCAAAGGCTTTTAAACAAAGTCCCGTGCACTAACCCTCGAAAGTTTTCCATCATAACGACTACTCGTAAGACGGTAATCCCTTCAAAGGATGAACACAGAGTCATGTCCTAGCAACCTTTGGAATAAGGTTCTACAAAGGTCCTCAGAGTCGCGGACTCCCACGTCGGAAATAAAGACGTCATTACGACTACACGTAAGACATAATCATTCCAACGGGGTCTCATCTGAGCGATGGAATTCGATCCAACTCAACGAGTCCTAAGTCTCGCAAATCAGAAAGAACCCACCTCCTATCTTAGTGTGTACTTGAAAGCTCGGGTAGAAAGCTTTATCTCACAAACCATCCAAATAAACCCAACAGTTAGTGAACATAACATAATAAGAAATAAAAGCAAATAGAACACAAACACGACAAACAAATTAGGTCTGGCTCGCTAGGAGTCCCCAGCAGAGTCGCCAGCTGTCGCTACTCGAAAAATGCATCGCGCAACGACGGGGAGGCGAAAAAGATAGACAGAAGAGTCGCCACCGAACTTTATTTATCCCATGAGGGGAAAGGAAAATATCGAGAAAACCTTAAGAAAGAAATGGATAAGATGGTCTCGCAACCAAGAACGGGTTCGGAAGCCGGTTATGCGAGGGGAAGGTATTAGCACCCCTCGCATCCATCGTACTCGATGGGAACCTTTTGTTTGTCGGTGTGTGAATTTATTTGCTTAAACATTATGCTATAAGAAGAGTGTTTCACTGGGTAAAAGAAGGATTAGAAACAGGAAAGTTAGGAGGGAAGAGAGAACAGGGAAGAAGAGAAAGAACGAACTCGGTAGGACTTCGCGGTCCTAGGCCTACGTATTCTCAACGGATGTGAGAAAGTCAGAGTCGACGTAGTTCGGGGAACTACAGATATGGGGGGAATGTGCTCGGCAAGGATTGTGGCCCTTGTGCCTACGTATCTTTACTTGAAAAAGTAAAGAATCAGAGCAGCCGTAGTTCGGCTTACGATGTGTTGATGTTTTTTTATGGATGATGCTATCGTGCGCATTCTAGCAGTTAGGTGTTTTGCTGCTCGCTCGTTGGAGACTTAGGCGTTACCTGTTTGCGGTAGAACGGACGTATCATATCCTTTTGAAAGATTGATTAGTTTTCGCCACGCGGGGCAAGAAGTCACGTTTGATTGATTAGATTGTTTTTTAGGGGGCGAGACGGGTCCTCGGATAGTAACCCCTACGGGTAGTACCCAATTCATTATCTCAAAGTTTTTGTTGTAAAAATGTGTGGCGAACATAGCGTCTTCGTATTGAAAGACGAGTATCAAGACCACACACACTACAGTGAGTATCCTGACACTCGGAGAGGAAGAAGACTACACTCAATCCTCTCTCTTTAGTTCAACACAAAGAGAACTTCATTCTCTTATTAAAGTGTTTCTGGTTTTGAATGGTAAGTGCTTTTTGCGACAGAGAACCCTACGGTAAACGTCAGCACTCGGGATAGGAGAAAAGCCTACGCCTAACCACACCACGACCATTCAAGTTTTTTGTTATGAAAAGATTTGAAAATGCACTCGGTGCGAGACCGAGGTTTTTAGGTGACAAGGGTTGCGGGATGAAAATGCGAAAGTGAGATGGGTGGAAGGAGTCGCGTCTTCGTATTGAAAGACGAATATCGAAACCACCCTCACTACAGTGGGCATCCCAACATTCGGAGAGGAAGAGGTCTACACCCAATCCGCTTTCTTTAATTCAATGCGAAGAGAAAATAATTTATTATTGAAAGTATACTCAGTCCGAGACCGAGGTTTTACGAGGAAATGTTGGAAGCGTCTTTGTATTGAAAGACTAGTGTCGGAACCACCCTCACTACAGTGGGCATCCCAACACTCGGAGAGGAAGAAAGTCTACACTTAGTCCCCTCTTTTAATTCAATACAAAGAATATGATTTAAAAGATAGTTTAAAAGGGACTTGACACAAAGCCGAAGTTTTTTAGGATAGGAGGGACTGAAAACGTCTTCGTATTGAAAGACGAGTGTCGAAACCACCCTCACTACAGTGGGCATCCCAACACTCGAAGAAGAAGGGGTCTACACCCAATCTTCTCTCTTTAATCCAATACCAAGAATTTGTTTGAAAATGTTTTCTGAGATACACTCGAGACGGGGCCGAGGTTTTAGGAGGAAAAAGCGTTGAAAGGGAAATGGTCTCAGATCCAACGTTTACAAGGAAATAATTTTTTTTTTTAAAACCACAATATACTTTACAAAGTTCTAACAAAACAAAAAGAGAAAAGACATTCTAAATATATATAAGAAAACTCTTAAAATAAATAAGATAAGATTCTTAAAACTTTAAAAAAAAATAAATAGAAAATTAGATATGTAAAGTAATCTAAAAATTATATATAAGAAAACCTAAAGTAATATGTATATAGTATTTACAAAATAAATATTAAAATATTTACAAGTAGATATTAGAATATTTACAGTATATTAAAAAAAGAAATTTATATATCTATAACTTAAATTTACCAAAATAAAATTTCAAAACTCTAAAAATTCCATTTGAGATTCAATAAAATAAAAGAAACAGAAAACAAAGGACATTAGATTGTGATGACCAAAACAGAAAGATACAATTCGAAGGCCACAACATCAAAACGAAAACACTCAAATTCGAATACCACAACATCAAAACGAAAATGCTCAGATTCGAATACCACAACATCAAAACGGAAATGCTCAGATTCGAACACCACAACATCAAAACGGAAATGCTCAGATTCGAACACCACAACATCAAAACGGAAATGCTCAGATTCGAACACCACAACATCAAAACGAAAACGTGGTCATGAAAACGCAATGAACAAAAGTCGAACTACCTCAAATTCGAAACTCCTTCTGCTTGGTTTCGACTTCTCACTCTTCTCCTTCACTTCCGTTTCTGTTCTTCTTTTGGCGGCGCGGCGGTGGATGGTTGATTATCAGAACGATGGCAGCTTGATTTCTGATGGTCTACAATCCCGCTCACCACGTGTTCGATGAAAGTACTGCTGTGGTTTGGATGCTGGTTGCAAAGTTTACAGTGAGTTTATGAGGAAGATGGATTGTTGAGTTGGGTTTGAAGTTGAGGTGGTAGTATGAGCTGTTCGAAAACGGTGTTCAAAGGTGAGGGAAATGAAACGAAGGTTAAGGTTGCTGCAAGAATGGGTGGATGATGAGGATGAAATTGGTGAAGAGTTTGGGGTGGCTGCTGCAATGGTTAGGTTTTTTCCTTTTTTCTCTACCAGCCTCCTTTCTGAATGAATGGTAACCAAATATATATGATGGGAGATTAGGGTTTTTTATGTTTGAATCATGATAGTGTATCACTTCTGCTAGCACTTTCTGATGCCCAGACCATGCCTTTCCATTTTAGTGAATCTGGCTCTGCTGTCCTATTTTCTTGTCTCTGAATTTCGTCTGTTTGTGCTGACTGTATCTTCTGTTATTTACTCATGATTTTCACTGTGGTAACACAACAATTTTACTGATACAAACTTGTTGATTTGGTATTTCTTTATTCTTAACTGAAAACAAACTCTTGGTCTGCTGAGAATGCTCTTCCTCTTTGCAATTGTTTCGATCATGTACCAAGCATCATTGTCAGGAAGTCCTAGCCCAGCCATGTGTGAAGCCAACACGACAAGCTGTGCAGTCACCAGAGATGCGTAGTTGGCTGACTTGTTTGAAGATTGTTACTTGGTGCTGAGTTACGAATTTTCGATGAGAACATATGCATGATGTACTGATTGCTACTAAATCACTGATGTTGAACGAGGGCGATGAACCAATTGCCACGGCTTGAATCAAGCGAGCTGAGAAAACTTACTTGACTGCTCCTAGGTCCTTGCATGTGGCAGTTATGTCGGGATCAACCGTTTCCATTACTGCATTGCTAGCTGTCTTGGACAAAATTAGATGATGGAGATTGGATTCATTGTCAACGGCTTTTCTTCCGGTTAGCAATTCAAGTAAAACAATGCCATAGCTGTAGACATCGGATTTCTCAGTGAGTCGGGAAGTTCGGGCATACTCAGGGTCTATGTAGCCAATGGTGCCCATTATGTAAGTAGAAGTATGAGACTTAGTAGGGCAGAGACTTTTGGCAATGCCAAAATCAGTTAGATGAGGCTCAAAATCTGCATCTAGTAAAATCTTTGACGATTTCACGTCCCTATGTATGATGCGAGGACTGCAATCATGGTGTAAATATGCAAGTCCTCGTGCTGCTCCTAGCGCTATTTTCAGACGCAAATGCCAATCAAGTTTTGGGATGGTAACTTTTCAAGTCCACGTAAAATCTTTACTGCAGCAGCATGATAAAATTGGGACTCAGATCCAGGTAAAAGCTCACACCTATGACGAAAATGTTGAGGATTGTTGAGAAGTTGAAAAAGCTGTTTGCGAGTTTCCAGTTGTTGGTCATTATGCCTTTCGCTACTCAGATCAATAGAAAGAGAACCTTTGATAATCTTTTCAAACTACCTCGAGTTCTTTCATACTTGGCTGTGTCTCCACTAACTATCATAGCAAGAAGGTATAGACCCTTGGTAGTCAAATTATCAAGGCATGATAATATCAACCTTTTTAAGTTTGGTATTTGGTCGAGATCAATATCATCCCGAGGGATAGAGTGCGCTCTTTCAATGTAGTGTGCTCCTAAAGCACGTTCAACATGAGTTCTCACTGACTCATAAAATATATCATCTTTTCTGAGTAACTCGGGTAAATACCTATTGCGATTTTCTTTCAACTTCTTCCTTTCACGTTTTGTGATAGGTAAGCCCAATAACCACCTCTTCTTAAGTTTGATCCGTTTCCCTCGGCGTTTTACATCTTGCAAAATAGAAGATAAATCTGTTCTACCAAACTTTATTATTCAACTGAACTGATCCAACTTAAGAACTTGAAGAAATCCCATGATATGATGCACAAGTCAGTCAGATATATGAAGCTATTTCCAAAACAGAAGACTTTCAATGCCTTCCAAATATATTATTCTCAGGCATTCCACTTCTGCAGGACACAGCTGTTCAATAGCAGCATATATAACAGTGACTTAGTGAAGGGATCATAGAACAAGTTAATCCAAAGTTTCATGAAGATGTCATCATCCTTGAGGAAAAGATTCCTTTTGAGGAATGCATTGAGTTATATTATACTGAAAAGACTGTTGTGAAGACCCCTGAAACTGCCATTTTTAATGTTCTAGTTTTTCCTCACATACACAGCATATCGTAATCAGATTCTCTAATTGTTTCAGCTTTGAAATCGAATATGGTATATCACCCCGAATTTCGTTAAATGACAAGTCCAAGTCTTGCAACAAAGAACAGTCACCAATCTCATCTGGTATCTGACCTGATAACCGGTTTTCTTTTAAATCAATGGAGACCAAGCTCTTAAGGTTCCCGATCGAAGGTGAGATTTCACCATCAAGATTCAGCCCAGAAAGATTAAGTGCAACAACATTGAAGGCGACATTATCACATGAAATTCCTCTCCAAGCACAATAATCTGATGTTGATGAGTCAGTCCAATCATATAGAACATTATCCACATCCCTGAATGACTTCTTTATATCCAACAATGTTGACCCGTCATCTCTTTCTGTATTTCTGATATCACTCCAGTTACTCCTACCAATGATTTTGAACTGGTGAGATGGACACTGAGAACACTTTCAGCATCTTCAAATTTTATTTGCAATTGATGCTCTGAATCAAGCCCTCTCCAGCTCTCAGCCTTCTCTCTACCACTTGGTGGGGTTAGCAGAACTCCAAGTTCTTTCTGATAAAATTCATCCGCTTTCTATGTAGGCACCATATGAATTGGTATCCGCTTGGGCCCGTAAAATGTCAAACATGTTTCTTGTAGAGCCTTTAAGACATCAATTCTAACAAGACCTCCCCAAAATATTGAAAATCCATTCAAGCCATTTACTGTTGGAGCACCTTCCTCGGGAAAGATAGGCCCCTCAGTCGGCTTTTAGGAGCAAGGGAGGATAGATCTTCGGAATGAACGACTGCAGTTTGCCTATGGTGGAGATGAACTCCTGGAGTGCCATACAGTTTCCCTCCTCCAAGGAAAGCATTAATTGGAATTGGCCCTAAGGTAGTTCCAGGAACAGCCGACTGTACTGGTTTGTATCTTTGTGCAGATGCAGCCACTGGATCGTTTATAGCCATTGTCTTTAATAAGGCATTGATGAAAGCAGATTTCCCAACATTAGCTGAACCCAGAATGTAAACATCTCTTCCCTTCTTCTCTTTCCAGTACTTCCTGCTCCAAGTATTTAATAAGCTGCTCCTGTGCTAAACTTTCTAAACGCTGTTTGAGTGCTTTATTCTCCATACTCAGGATAAGATTCTGCTGGTTACGAAACTCAAGCTCGGCCAATACTTCAAACCCTTCTGCCTGTAAAGACTGTACATTCCTTTCCAGCTCAGCTATGTACTGAAGTTTACGAACCTGTGATCATTGAGCAAATTGTTGTTTAGCACGTTTTGTATCTGTTTCAGAAGCAGATGACTTTGCATGTAACACGTCCTTTCTTTCAAAAGATGATCTAATGTCTTGTAAGCCAGATTCTACTGAATCATAATTTTCAATTGCAGGTCAAGGCTTGTGGAGATGTAGCTATGTTAGGTTTTGCCTGATGGTTATGGATTAAGACTTGTAGAAGCTAACTGTGATGAAAGGATGGGATATGTATGTTCTTGGCCAGTTGGTATCGCATCCTTGCAAGCTGTGACGGAATTAAGCTGGTGCTTTGCGTGCTGCGAATGACGCACCAGTTCGTGAGCTGGCATTTTGTAGCAGGCTTTGTTTCTTGTGTAGGTCAGTGGCACATCTACTTAATGTTTTGTTGAAGGTTTTCTACTGTGGTAGTTTTTTTTTTGGATTGTAATTTTTGCTTCTTGTATGTGGCTGATGTGTGTTGCAGGGATTTCGGCATGTTGAAGGCTGCAGCTGCGAAGCACCTTGCAGAAAGGAAATGGATAGTATTCTTATGTAGGTTGGTGCGCGTGAGTTACAAACTTGAAAAGGAATGGTACAATATTGGCTGCTTGTTGCTGCGTGTTGTACGTTCTTGCCAGTTTTGACGTATTCCTCGCGTGCATAACGTATGGGTCCAACACACCGGTCTTATGAGGATGTTTGTGGTGCTTCACGGTTTGTGGTCCTGATTCAATCTGTTGTGCGGTATGGCCTGCTGCAGGAACTTTGATTTCGTCGTGTATGGTTCCGCGACGTCGCTTCCGTCTTTGGTTTCGCTTTACCACAGCAAGTCATGGCTGGCTTATGAAAAAATACAATTGCAGTTGCAATTTGATTACTTTGGTTCCTAAGAAGAGTTGTCTGCTTTAACTTGACATTATCCTTTATTGCTTATGGTGGCTGTATCATGATAGAAACAAATTGTTTGATTTTTTCTTTTATATTTTTTTTAAGAAAATTTTCTCTAACTTTTGTCAAATCCACACTTAACGGGCCCAAAGAGACAATTGGCCTTGATGAATATTTATGGGATTGACTTGAAATATAGTGTAGTAACTAACGTTTATCTTTCCCTTCTTTTTTGTTGATAATTTTCCTTATCCTTGTAAATGGGCCTTTTGAATGGTTTGCCTTGAATTCGGGCTTAGTTAAAGATATTGACAAATAATGATGACCAAAACAACGATTGAATCCAAACATCACATAATATGCCTTGAGAACGTGAACTAAATTGAATCTTGATTTGAGATAATTTATGCTTGACCTGGATCTTTTCTTGCTGTGAATTTGAATCATAACTCAACCAATCAACTCAAACAACTGCAATCTCAAGCCCTGAAACAATCATCTTTCCTTAAAACTGAATTCCAGCAATTTGAACTCTTTATTAAAATTAGACCAAGAATATATTGGAATTCTGAATCGATTCTTTGAGACATAATACCGAATCATGATTCCATCTCGAAGTGGTGTTGAATCAAATAACAAGTTAGAATTCTCCTCTGACGCCTACTCAAGATTTGAAAATGACTTGACATATTGCCTAAACGTCCAGACTTTTGATAATCCCCAACCATAAAGCATTGATAATGGGATGAAGTTTGATAGTTTAGTCCATCCTCCTCTTGAACTAGCATAAAACCCTGAATGGAAGGTAAACTGGACCCTGAACTGTGTATGTCATAACCTTGATCGTGAAAATCAACTCATCTGACCATTGAACCCCAGTAATATGCAGGACAAATTTAGGGTGTGACACATGTACTACAAGTCCATATGATGAGCATATGTTTTCTCTCTTTATATAGTTCCAATTCGGCTAGCATACCCATTAGGTTTTCACAAACAAATTCATAGCATATCCAATCTTGAACAAAATAAATTTTTTCAAAATAAATTATGTAGATTCTAGAACAAAATAAACCTTTTCCAAAATAAACCATGCAGCTTCTGAAATAAATCATGTAGATTCTAAAAGATCGCTTAAAATCCATAATCAAACGAAATATTTTTAAAAATAGCGTACGGGTAAATAACAGGACCAAAATGTCTCAATAATATGCGTGACATCTTAGTTAACATTTTACCTATGTTATGCAACAACAAATAAAGACAAAGAATGAAAAATAAAATGAATTGAGTGCCACACAAATTTAATTAAAATGAAAGAGAGAAAAAATTTAACATGTTAGTGTTACATCAGGAGTGGATTTGCTCCCGTCACATTATAGTTCAGTTAGATCTGGGCCATTGAAACATATACTCAAAATATTTAAAAAAAAAAGATGCTTGGCTCTGAAGGATTGGGATTTAAATAGGATCATATCTAGTGTAAATCCCATTGGAGGCAATCCCCTCCCATGTTAGGAGTGGATTCGATCCCGTCAAAATTGTGGTTTATATGAGTGGTCAAAATTAAAATAATGTGATATTACATGGGACTCTATATTAAAGTATATTTTTCAACTTTTTTTAAATCTTAACTTCTTTTTTTTTTTATCTCAAACGAATTATATTAAATCTTAACTTCTTTGCGGCTGATTATTTGGGGAGAGTTGGTCGGGCAGACCCCGGTGGTATTTCTATTGGAGGTATGATTATCCAGATTGCTGAACATTTTGGTTACCATGCTTTATTACTTGAGGAGACTCCTGTTGCAGGTAAAACTAAAATCGATATGGATTCTCTCATTCAACAAGGCATGATTGTCGTTGCTCGTGACTATTACACTGTGATGATCCATAGTAAGTTTATCATAGCATTACTTGACCCTGACAGAGTATGTATTTCTGATTGTGCTAACTGGTTATATGTGAGTGTCGTCCCTAAAGAAGAAGATGACCACAATGCTGAAAATGTGTTTGCAAGTGAAAATATAGATGAAGATGCTCACCCCCAGGAGCAGTTTTGTACCACCTCACCAAGAGTCACCCACAAGGTGTCGGGTCATCTCCTATGAATCAAAACCAGTGAACATGGATACAAACTAAACTCGGTGAAATAAGAACTGAGAAATCAAGACAAGGAGTAGAACAAAATCGGCAAGGGGTTATTTTATATGAGATGCAAACCATGATGCAACAGTTAATGTTGTAATTTCCCCCGCCTCCTTAGTAGGACCACTGTGAGTTACCCCTCTCCATCTTGTTCTAAAACATTGAGGCCAATGTTTAGTTCAAGTGTGTGTGTGTGTGTGTGGGGGGGGGGGTACTATTTTTGTTATATGTGTTTGTTATTTTTTTTACCATTTGCTATTTGCTTATGTATCTTATGCGTTGTGTGTTTTAAGTGTTGCAGGTGCTTGGTTGGACTGTTCGGATAAGTGAGGAATGTAGTGATAGCGGATGATAATGATCACTCCATTGGCTATGGAATTACCCCCAAAGAGTTGATATTGCTAAAGGTGATTAGACGCGACTTTCTTGAGCACGACTAACAGAGGAACCTATGCATCCAAAGGTAAGAGGGAAGTGATATCACACGAGAGGTACGATGGGCCCTGTTAGCTTTACCCAACATGGTGAGAGCAGAAAAATCCAAACTCAGTATTCATCATAAGAGATGATTCAGGTATGTCTATATCACTCAGAGTTTGCATAAGTTCTTTTCGAGTATCACTGCATGGTTACACACACTGAGGCACGTTGTTTCTGTTACCCCTTGTCATACCCCAAATTTGTCCTATTTGTGTATAACTTTCATCTGTACATCCACCCACAAACTGTTATTTGAAAATCACAAAATATGTGGCAAGGATGAATTAAGGTTCATTGAAGATTCATCAAGCCAGGAGTAAGTGCAGTATGTGTTGAGGTTTATTTATGGTTTTAACCTAATGGGTTAGTCAAGCAAGAGAGTGCTTCATGATTAGGCTGGGGCATGTTTCTTGCTCAAAAAGGTTCAGTGAAAGTTTTTTTTCAAGATACAAGTGGTTATCAGTTCAAGATTTCTTGGTGATTGATTCATGGTTGACTTATTCTCTCGAATTCAGTTTAAAGACTCAAGTTCATCTAAAGTTCAGTTCAAAATCAAGATTCCAAGTCTAAATTCATTTCATTCGATTTTCATGTCCAAATTCAAATATTAATTTTAATCAATTTTAGTCCACATCCAAACATCTAACAAAATCCATCCAATTTCACTATTAATTAAGATCGTGATCCATTTTTCCCCATTATCCCATACGTTGTCCATACCATATTCACAAAATCATAGTTACAATCCAAAATGTCAATTTTATTATTATTATTATTATTATTATTATTATTATTATTATTATTATTATTATTATTATTATTATTATTATTATTATTATTATTTCATAAAGGTCTTGTTCATATCACACAAAAAGTAGGTTAAGCCCATTACATATTACAAGGCCCATTACCTAAAAAATCCATTAAAAAAAACACAAAAAGTCCATATTCTACCAAGCCCATGTTACAACTTTTACAAGCCATGGATTTTCCCACATACACACACACATGACAAAACACCTCATACCACAAATTTCCATGTGCCACATGATTTGTACCCATCTACCATTCAATCAATTTCACTATACCCCATTTTCACCTGCAACAAAACCTTGCATAATTTCAAATAAAACAAAACCACTTGCCATAACCCATGATTCACGCGCAAGCCATGACAGACGCACCCATATTTCACGCGACAACATCATTCCTGCAACGTTCCACAATGCAACCCTCAACCTTCTTTTCACAAACTCGCGACACACCATGAGTCCCATACGCACGCATCAACGCATCAACATCAAACACCACCTGCAGGGTTTGATTTTCTAACCAAGTCACACATTTGACACATAGCAGTACAAAAGAATAACAAATGCGCATGGTAATAGATGCACAAAATCTGGTCCCACGGAACTTCCACAAAAAATGAATTCGCAAAGAAAACACGCAGTAACCATTTCTAGCTGACAAACAACCTCTCACTTTTCCCATAACACCCTCCAGATTCTCCTATATAAGAACAAAGGCTTTTCACTCTTCTGACTCAAGTTGTGATAACCAAAAAACCTCTGCCAAAACCCTAAAATTTCCTCTTCTCCAATTTCTAATCGATAACAAAACATGTTACAAACTCCCCTTCAATTCCCCAACCGGAATCCTCCCCCATCCTCCTTTCTCACGCAAAAACCTTCAACCTCAATAAAAAAACAACCCCAACCTTCATTAATATTCAATTTTATTCCCCAAACATCAACCCACCCTCAGCCACACAACCCAACTTCAAATAACCCATAAAACAGTGAATCAGAAACAGAGAAGAAGAAGAGCAAAATTAAAACAGGGATAGTGAATCGAAAGGGAAAAAGCAGAGTGAATCAAATCCAGAACGAGATCCAAACACTAAATAAACCTGAGACAAAGGCACATTTTTTTAATGTAATGTTTAAAACTTTCCTTTGATTTTTTCGTTCTGATGGAAGCGGGTGTTGGAATCGTTTCTTCATGTCTGGTTGCGCCGCTTCTCACTTGTTGGTCGTTTTTTTGTTGTTGCTTTGATTAGATTGTTAAAGTTTATTGTGATGGGGGTTTGGGCAATGTGGCCCGTATTCTTTTTCCACCACTTTTTTCTTTATTGTTTTAAAAAAAACAAGTTGTTTTATTTTGGGTGGATGATGGGCTTTGCAAAGCCCAAATGATCCCCCCTTTTTTTGACACCTTCGTGTAGTTTCTGCACCCCGCCTTTTTTGTATGATTATTAGTTCAAAGTTTCTCATAAATAATTGTCAATATTTTTACTAAGTTGTTTAAGTTTTCTTTATATGATTTCTTTTCCGTTATTTTATCCTTTTTATCTTATTATCATTTTAATTTCGATTTGTTTCTCGTTTTCCTTTTGGTTCTCATCTTTAATTTTATTTTTCGATCTTTGGTCCATGAAGTCTTTCCATTCATAAACATTTATTTATTGAGGTTGTTTAACCTTCATTATTCCAAATCTGTAGTGAATGATCATTGAGATCATTTTTTATACTTTGGGATTGTGGTAGGTTATTTTCTATCAACTGACGCGAGTTTGTGATTAAGATGAGACCGTCACTTTTTCTTTTCGTGTGACACGATTACTTTGGAAAATGATCCTCAATATCATTTCTCCATCGTATTTTTAGCATGAATATCAACTTTCACGACCTCCTATAGTTTGATCTTCTTCATAGATCGAGCTACGACGGTTTAACGCTACATTTCGATCGATTCAACTCAAAATCGACTAACAACTAACTTTAATTTCCGTCAAATATACTCTTGATTTAAATTTCAGTCAATATATCTTGATTTTATTATCATTAATTATATACTTGTTAATATTATATTGATTATACTATTGTGAATATTATCTTAATTATATTGTTATATATATTGTCATATTATTCATACTATTCATATCATATTCATATTTTTCATATCTTGTTCATACTTTTCAAAAACACATTAATTATCGAAATCCTAAAAGCCTAAATTGGTGGACTGTGGTTACTTTTCTGAGAAACGGAAATTGGACTTTATCAGAAACCCTAACTTACAATGACTTCCTCTTGGGCTACCTTACAATGAACCCCTTTATTTCGTGAAATCCCGTGTAACTTACATGTACCCCGCTCTCATTTTGATGTACGCTTTTGTACTTGCTTTGATTGTGGTTTGTCTTCTAGGAGCACCCCAAGGGACTAGCGTAAACTAAACCATTTTCAAACTAATTCTCGATTAGTCGTCGAGCCATTTTTAAACACCCACTGTGAGTCGATTGCTCGTACGCATTCGCCATCAACCTATCACGCACACTCACATATTTCATCGTGGTTTCGTTATTAGAAGCACCCCTAGGGACTAGTATCGATTCTCACTTCTTTTAACCAAACCCTCGACTCGTCGTCGAGGCATTTTCCATCAACCTCTTTTCAATCTTCCTTGAATGCTAATACAATTAAACCCTTGATCCAACGTCAAGTGATATTTTATTTAAACTATTTTCTTAACAAATAACGAAAAGAAGATTTATGGAGTCTAGCATTCCCTGGATCTTCGAGCGAATGACTCTTGAGGCACACACTTTGGGTTGTCATTCATTCAACCTTTCGTCTTAAAACACCTAATCTATATCTAGACATTTTCGTAATCAAACTTATGAAAGAAAAATATTCTTGGAGTCTAACATTTCTTGAATCTTCGAATGAATAGCTCTCAAGGCACGCTTCTTGGGTTGTTATTCATTCAATCTTTCGACTTCAAAACATTCAACCTTTTCTCAAAACCTTATTCAATCAATTCCTGAAAGAACTAAGTTCTTGTAATCTCATATTCCTTGGATTCTTGAGTGACAGCTCTCGAGGCACCCCCCCTTGGGTTGTTTGTCATTCAATCTTTCGTTTCCAAACCAAACTTCAACAAATTCAACCCATCTCTTTTCGTGGTTGTCTCCACGAACTACATACGCTCCGATTATTCATTCTCGTTTAAATGTAAGATACGTAGGCATAAGATTGCGATAATCTTGGCGAGCACACTTCCATTTTTTTCCATCATTCTGCGTCTATCTTATATCCATCTTCTGTTTTCCCCCTCTATCCTTTCTTGTAGTCAAACTACGAAAGCTCTGATTTCTCATTCTCGTCCGAATGAGCATGTGTAGGTACAAGGGCCCCAATCCTTGGCGAGCACACTATTCTTAAACCACTCATTTCCCCTTAGCATCAATTCCTTTTATCTTACCATTTCGTATTTATCATTGAGAAGAAAACAAACAAGCTTAGATAACACTAATTACAAATCGAACTAAGAGGTTCCCGTTGAGTACAACGGACGTGAGGGGTGCTAATACCTCCCCCTTGCATAACCGACTCCCAAACCTGGAACATGGCCGCAACGACCGTGTTCTTGTCTTTCTTTTAAATGTTTTCTTGATATTTTCCTTTCCCATCTTTTTGGGATAAATAAAGTTCGGTGGCGACTCTGTCGAACCGTATTCCGCGCCTTTCGCGCGAGGGTTGTATATTCGAATTATTTTTCGAGGTGTGACAGGTGGCGACTCTGCTGGGGAAGAATTTCTCCATGCAAGAGAGAATTGAGCCTAAGTTAGGGATTTGCGAAGAGCGTTATCTTCAATTGCTTATTTTCTTCTCATTTACGTATTTGTTCTCTTATTGCTTTCTCTTTTATATGTCTGTTGTCTTGGTTGCCTGTTAGATCTTGGGATGACAACATGAGTAAGGCTCTACGCCCGAGATTTTGTAAAACCAGAGAGAACACCTAGTTTAAAATTGGTAGTCGAGTAGTGTTAGTCCCCAAGGACCCGCTCCATGTATGCCTAGCATGAAAGCTCCCCTAGAGGAGACCTATTTGTAGATCTTATTGTAACACAGCTAGCCTGTTGCACGACTTGATCCATGAAGGGTCCGTGATTCTTGGAACCCTTTTAGCACCAGTTCTATATTTGTGGTCATGTAGTGTTAGTCTCCGAGGACTCGCTCTTTGTGTGCCTAGCATGAAGATATCGCTCAGGAGAGACCTTGTCGTCATTATCATCGTAAAGCAGCTAGCCTGTTGCGTAACGTTGATGTGATTAGTATCTGTGATCCTGGGAACCTATCTATCAACATAGAAACTATCCTGCGCATGGGTTTATGGGTAAAGAATCTAGATCTTCTCGTATAGGGTCTACCTGTAAGGTTTCTTTGACCAGAAACTTTGGTTATTTACGTGTTACTGTATCCAACCTCAGAACTGTTTGAATTTTTGATCCTGTGATCCTGGATCTTGCATCGTGCATTTCATCCTGCATACATGTCATTGCATCAGTTATGCATCTTGCATTTCATTTCAACAGCAGGATCTCATTTTGCCTTCCTTCATCTCCAGTAAATCAAGCTGATTCCTCGACACCAGTACGCAACTTGAGCCAATACAAGACGAATGATGGAGCAGATTCAACAAGAGCAAGCTGCCTTTAGAGAAGAATTGGACTCCATCAAAGAAAAGATTGACCAGATTCTTGAAGCCATCACTACGGCTAGAAAGGAAGAAGAGCTACGTGAAGTTGTCACCGTCAACAACAATGATTATGTGCAAGGGTCTACCTCAAGGCTCTCAGTTCCTATTCCCAACCCCATCAACTATGGGATATCGATGAACTTCGCTACCGCATCTGAAGGAGCTAATTCTCAACCAATCCCAACACCTGGAGTTACTATTGGAGCCATCTCGCAAGCCCAACCTGTTGCCGTTCAGATCCATATTCCTCACGCTGATGAAAATCTGCTAGATCAGTACGATGACATACAAAAATATCATGCTATTATCCCAATTTCTAGTTCTATTGCTACTCAGGATTCAGAAGCCGTCAAAATGTGTCATGATTTAGCTGAGAAACTTCGAGTCATGAAGGGGCACAACTCAACTTCTCTTAATGCTCAGAAATTATACTTGGTACCAGATGTTGTCATTCCTCCCACATTCAAAGTACCATAATTATCAAAGTACAAAGGTCTCAGTTGCCCTAACATCCATCTGAATATGTACTGTGGCAAAATGACTGCCTATGCTAGAAAGGAAAAGTTGATGATTCATTACTTCCAAGACAGTTTGTCTAGAGCATCACTCGAGTGGTATATGCAGTTGGAGCGTAGCAGTGTGCACACTTGGGCTGAGCTAGCTGACACATTTGTTAAGCAGTACAAATACAACACCAACCTCGCTCCGAACCATACTCAACTTCAGAGTATGGCTCAAAAGGACAACAAATCCTTTAAGGAGTACGCACAATGATGGAGAGAGCTAGCTGCAAGGGTACATCCATCGCTTATTGACCGTGAACTGATTGACATCTTCATGGATACTCTACAAGGATAATACTACAAGAAGCTAATTGGTAGCATTTTGACTGAATTCTCTGACTTGGCGATCGTCGATGAGAGAATTGAAGAAGGTCTGAAGAGTGGTAAGATCCAAGGAGGTTCTAGTAATCAGGATGGAGCTAAGAAACCCTTTAACAGATACAAGAAGAAAGAGGGCGAAACAAATGCCATCTCTGCTAAAAAAGGGCAAGCTCCTCAACAAGCTCCCGCTCCAATGCCTTATCAAATCCCTTACTACCAATATTCGTATGTTTTTGTTGCGCAATATGCTCCAATGCCATATCAGCCAGCTGTTCAAGCGATTCAAACTCAAATGCCTCAGCAACAGTCCTATAATCAGAAAGGGTATCAATACCCTCCTTAGCATCAACAACAACAAGTTGCTCAACAACAACGTCAGCATAATCAACAGAGAGCAAGGAAGCCAGATAGAGTCTTTGATTGCCTGCCAAAGACATATGCTAATATCTTTGCTCAATTGCTGGAGAAAAGGGCCATCACTCTGAGAGACCTAGCTCCTCCGACTATCATTCCTCCCGACTATGATGCAAATGCCCATTGCGAGTTTCATAAGGGCGCTCCAGGGCACACTATTGGGGAATATAAAGCCTTCAAATACAAAGTTCAGGACCTGGTTGATAAGAATGCTCTCACATTCAATGGGAAGACTCTAAATGTCATTAACAATCCTATGCCACCGCCAAGATAGTGCCAACATCAAATCAAATCAAGTCAAGTCAAGTTCATCTCCCTGAAGAAGGAAGTTATCATGCCATTTCATCTTTAGCATTTATCGTATTTTGTCTTTGATTGTTTAAGTACTGTATGCTTTAAACATTGCCGTTCGTATTTGGTTTTATTAATTTAGTGATTATGCATGCTTTGAATTTGTTATGTCGTATTCACTCATTTCTTCCACTTGTCACGAATCACCGACACATATTTTTGTCCACTTCACTCTCTTTATCAACTATTGTTTATCATGATTTGAGGGAGGGTGGTGAAAACAAAATACCCATAATTGCAAATTGTATGCTTTCAGACAGAATCTTGTCGATAATGTACAAGCATCGTTTCAAATCCCCAAACACTGGAGACACAAGGAGTTAATCCCTAGTTAACCACTTCGAGCCTAGAAGTAGCAGTTTCCTTCGGATCTTTAAACCTATTACATTCAACCTGGGGAAGGGTAGTGTTCAGTTAATCAAACTATGCACTCAAATCACAAGATAAAAACCCAAAAGACATGATGGTTGTTCATCAATGACCCATGACTTGTCAATCACAATCCTCCAACAAAGTAAAAAAAATCAAAATCCTGCTAAGTCGAACACTTCAAAGAAGACTTAGGCAAAAATCAAGGCAATCCCGATGGATCTGACAAGCTAAATCAGTCCATGCAAAAGTTAGAGATTAAAACAAAGCCAAAAGAGGTCCTCAAATCCTCAACAAAAACAAAATAAGATTCAGTGACCACCAAATCAAAATCAGAGGGTCACTGATATCCATCAGAACATAATAAGGTGACTGCCATCTCAAGCAAACCTTGAATCATCACACTTACACCGTCAACCCTTTTGGAAGACAAAAATGTGCAGAATTAACTGAACGTATGACTGAAGATCATCATGAAGAAAGGGTGGGTACAAATCAAAATTTGAGCATAATATCCTTTGTTTTAACCATGAACCAGACCATGTTACAACCCTCGAAAGACCCAATTGAGGTGAGGTATTCTGAAAGCATACTATTGTAAGGTTGCATAGACTGACTCCTCACATATATGTTAATCATCAGCATTGGCGTCATTTTCCTTGCTATATCTTTCATGCATTAGCAAAATCAGCATAATCTATGAACTAACGGTCCATTCGTATCACTATCACGACATTCTGAATAAGCGACTATTTTTTCAAAATTTGCATGAGCTTGCATTAAGGTTACCATTTGTGAATGTATAATTTTAACTGCAAATCAGTGCTAGATATCCAAGACACTCCAACAAGGGGAAATCAAAAAATAACTTGACTTTCAGTGGCTGGTTTGAAGCAAGGCTACCTCAAGACCCTCAATTAGGGGCAAAATCATTCAACAACTTGATCAGGGGCAAGTCATCTCAAAGCAAATCAAAGTCAGCTTCCGAAGTGCAGACAACTTCAGGACTGGTTAATCAGGGGCAGGCCATTACCATGTTCAGACTGGGGCAAAATCAGGCTATCCTAACCTTCAACCAGAGTTGTGGTTCTCTCAGAGGCAAACATTATAACTTATCAACAAGTTGTCAGACTTGAGGCATCAAGAGCATCTTCATTTGCTTCAATCACAACGTCTTCTATGAACTGCGTGTCGAGGAAATTAATCCCTCCCAATATCCAAAGTCTAATCCATATTGGCAACTACCAAAATTCCATCATGTTGGCATCTTCATATCCAATTACTCGACTGCAATCATACACATCACGTGCATCACATTCGACATCATAAGCATCATTTGCATCATATGCATACCAAAACCTATCATACTTCTCCAACACTTGCATCTCCGTGCGTCAACATTTGCATTTGCATTTCCATTCGTTATGGAACATCATCATCATTAAGCATTCATACATGCAGATTGATATCCAGGATCAATCTCAAGTTTCCAAGGCAATCTTCAACCCAGTCAGGGGCATCTTCTTCAAATCCGTGGGCGTTCCCCACGAAGTGGCTCCAAACTATCGGTGATTAAGATTCCAAGATGATTTTTAGCCCAGTCATGGGCATTTTCTTCAAGACTGTGGGCGTTCCCTACAAAGTTGTATCAACCTTTTGTTGGTCAACGCAAGTTTCCAAAGTAATCTTCATCCCAGCCAGGGGCATTTTCTTCAAGATCGTGGGTGTTTCTCACAAAGTTGTATCAACCTTTTGTTGATCAAGATTCCAAAATGATCGTTAGCCCAGTCAGGGGCATCTTTTTCAAATTTGTGGGCGTTCCTCACGAAGTTGTTCGACCTTTTATTTATCAAGACAGGATATCAAGCAAACCTTACCCCAGTCAGGGGAATTTTCTTCAAGTTCATGGGTGTTCCTCATGAAGTCATTTCAACCTTTTGTTGATAAAGCTGTGATTTTGAAGCAAGTCAGTGGGCGTTCCTCATTGAGTTATTATCCTCAGACAAAATCCAACTATTCTCTTGGGCGTTCCCTAGTGAGTTGTTTCCTTTCAAACTTTTGTTGATAAGGGTGGTATTCCTCAATGACTTCTTTGCTTCAACCATTTGCTGATGTCTCAAATAAGCCTCATTCATCATATCTCCAGTCAACTTGACCTTTTGTCAATTGCCTTACTATCATCATTTTGGTGATAGGTCTGTCATCCTTTTGGTTCCAGATTTTGTGTGTGTCATCTATCATCCTTTTGGTGATAGATCTGCCATCCTTTTGGTGTCGGAGTTGTCTGCGTGAGCTCACTATCATCCTTTTGGTGATAGAACCTGCATCTTTTTTGGTGTCGGGATTGTGTGTGTGTGTGTGTGTTACTCTATCATCCTTTTGGTGATAGACCCGACATCCTTTTGGTGTTGGGATTGTGTGCGTGTGTTCTCTATCATTTTTGGTGATAGATTTGTCATCCTTTTGGTGTCAAAGGTGTTAACTATCATCCTTTTGGTGATAGGTCTGTCATCCTTTTGGTGCCAGATTATGCGTGAGTTCTCTGTCATCCTTTTGGTGATAGACCTGCCATCCTTTTAGTTTCAGGATTGTGTGCGTTAGTCCTCTATCATCCTTTTAGTGAAGAACCATCATCCTTTTAATGTCAGAAGTGTGTTAACTATCATCCTTTTGGTGATAGGTCTGTCATCCTTTTGGTGCCAGATTGCGCATATGTTCTCTATCATCCTTTTGGTGATAGGTCTGTCATCCTTTTGGTGTCGGAGTTGTATGTGTAAGCTTACTACATCTTTTTGGTGATAGACTTTGCATCCTTTTGGTGTCGGGATTATGTACGTGTGTTGCTCTATCATCCTTTTGGTGATAGACCCGTCATCCTTTTGGTGTCGGAATTGTGTGCCCGTGTTCTCTATCATCCTTTTGGTGATAGATTCGTCATCCTTTTGGTGTCGGAGGTGTTAACTGTCATCCTTTTGGTGATAGGTATGTCATCCTTTTGGTTCCAGATTATGCGTGAGTTCTCTATCATCCTTTTGGTGATAGACTTGTCATCCTTTTGGTGTCGGGATTGCATGCGTGTGTTCTATATCATCCTTTTGGTGATATATTCGTCATCTTTTTGGTGTCTGAGTCATGTGTTTACTATCATCCTTTTGGTGTCAGGTTGTTTATGTTATCATCCTTTTGGTGATAACGACCTTCGCAGGTTATTTGGTGTCTACTCGAGTGTTGACATTGATTTGTTATCCAACTCCCCAGTCATTTTATTCTTTTTCGGACAAGTTCAGAGTCTTCTTCATATCTAATCGACTTCTACCTCGAAAGAACGAACGCCGTAGTAGTTCATCTTACTCGATTTAAGCCAATTAGATAAGGGCATCTGTCATACCCCAAATTTGTCCTACTTGTGTATAGCTTTTATCTGTACATCCACCCATCAACTGTTATTCGAAAATAAAAAAATATGTGGCAAGGATGAATTAAGGTTCATTGGAGATTCATCAAGCCAGGAGTAAGTGCAGTATGTGTTGAGGTTTATTTATGGTTTTAACCTAATGGGTTAGTCAAGCAAGAGAGTGCTTCATGATTAGGCTAGGGCATGTTTCTTGCTCAAAAAGGTTCAGTGAAAGTTTTTTTTCAAGATACAAGTGGTTATCAGTTCAAGATTTCTTGGTGATTGATTCATGGTTGACTTATTCTCTCAAATTCAGTTTAAAGACTCAAGTTCATCCAAAGTTCAGTTCAAAATCAAGATTCAAGTCTAAATTCATTTCATTCGATTTTCATGTCCAAAGTCAAATATCAATTTTAATCAATTTTAGTCCACATCCAAACATCTAACCAAATCCGTCCAATTTCACTGTTAAATAAGATCATGATCCATTTTTCCCCATTATCTCATACATTGTCCATACCATATTCACAAAATCATAGTTACAATCCAAAAGGTCCATTTTTTATTATTATTATTTCATAAAGGTCTTGTTCATATTACAAAAAAAAAGGTTAGGCCCATTACCTAAAAAAATCCATTAAAAAAACACAAAAAGTCCATATTCTACAAAGCCCATGTTACAACTTTTTTCAAGCCATGGATTTCCCTACATACACACACATGACAAAACACCTCACACCATAAATTTCCATGTGCCACATGATTTCTACCCATCTATCATTCAATCAATTTCATTACGCCCCATTTTCACATGCAACAAAACCTTGAATAATTTCAAATAAAACAAAACCACTTGCCATAACCCATGATTCACACGCAAGCCATGACAGACGCACCCACATTTCGCGCGAAAACATCATTCCTGCAACGTTCCAGAACGCAACTCTCGACCTTCTTTTCACAAACCCGCGACACATCATGAGTCTCATACGCACACACCAACACATCAACATCAAACACCAGCTGCAGAGTTTCATTTTCAAACCAAGTCACACATTTGACACAGAGTAGTACAAAAGAATAATAGATGCACAAAATCTGGTCCCACGCAACTTCCATAAAAAATGAATTCACAACGAAAACACGCAATAACCATTTCTAGCTGACAAACAATCTCTCACTTTTCCCATAACACCCTCTTGATTCTCCTCTATAAGAACATATGCTTTTAACTCTTCTGAATCAAGTTGTGAAAACCAGAAAACCTCTGCCAAAATCCCCAAAATTACCTCTTCTCTAATTTCAAATCAATAACAAAAACTGTTACAAACTCCCCTTCAATTCCCCAACCGGATTCCTCACCCATCCAACTTTCTCACGCACAAACCTTCAACCTAAAAGAAAACCCCAACCTTAATTAATATTCCATTTTCTTCCCCAAACATCAACCCACCCCCAGCCACAAAACCCAACTTCAAACAACCCATAACACAGTGAATCAGAAACAGAGAAGAAGCAGAGCAAAATCAAAATAGAGATAGTGAATTGAAAGGGAGGAAGAAGTGTGAATCAAATCCAGAACGAGATCCAAACACTAAATAAACCTGAAATGGAGGCACGTTTTTCCGATGTAACGTTTGAATTTTTCCTTTGATTGTTTCATTCTGATGGAAGCAGGTGTTGGAATCGTTTCTTCATGTCTGGCCTCATCATTTGTCACTTGTTGGTCGTTTTTATTTTATTTTATTTTGCTTTGATTAGGTTGTTAAAGTTTATTATAAAGGGGGTTTGGGCCGTGTGGCCCGTATTCTTTTTCCACCACTTTTTTTTTGTTGTTCTAAAAAAAAGTTGTTTTATTTTGGGTGGATGATGGGCTTTGCAAAGCCAAAATGATTCCCCCTTTTTTTGACACCTTCGTCTGGTTTCTATACCCCCGCCTTTTTTTTATGATTATTAGTTCAAAGTTTCTCATAAATAATTGTCAATATTTTTACTAAGTTGTTTAAGTTTTCTTTTTATGATTTCTTTTCCATTATTTTATTCTCTTTATCTTACTGTCATTTTAATTTCGATTTGTTTCTCGTTTTCCTTTTGGTTCTCATCTTTAATTTTATTTTTCGATCTTTGGTCCATTAAGTCTTTCTATTCATAAACGTTGATTTATTGAGGTTGTTTAACCTTCATTATTCCAAATCTATAGTGAATGATCATTGAGATCATTTTCTATACTTTGGAATCATGATAACATATTTTCAATCAATCGGCGCGAGTTTGTGATATGTGACGATACCGACACATTTTTTTTCGTGTGACACAATTACTTTGGAAAATGATCCTCAATATCATTTCTCCATGTGTTTTTAGCACGAATATCAAGTTGCACGACCTCCTATAGTTTGATCTTCATCATAGATCGAGCTACGACGGTTTAACGCTACATTTCGATCGATTCAACTCAAAATCGACTAACAACTAACTTTAATTTCCATCAAATATACTCTTGATTTAAATTTCAGTCAATATAT
The DNA here is from genome assembly GCA_963859935.3 of Lathyrus sativus. Taxonomy (NCBI): domain Eukaryota; kingdom Viridiplantae; phylum Streptophyta; class Magnoliopsida; order Fabales; family Fabaceae; genus Lathyrus; species Lathyrus sativus. The sequence goes on along the minus strand of OZ012740.1, from coordinate 21,526,910 downwards.
CTTGATTTTATTATCATTGTTCATATACTTGTTAATATTATCTTGATTATACTATTGTGAATATTATCTTGATTATATTGTTATATATCTTGTCATATTACTCATACTATTTATATCATATTCATCTTGTTCATATCTTGTTCATACTTTTCAAAAACACATTAACAATTATCGAAATCCTAAAAGCCTAAATTGGTGGACTGTGGTTACTTTTCTGAGCAACAGAAATTGGACATTATCATAAACCCTAACTTGGAGCTTTTGTCCGATTCTTGCTCAAGGCTTAGTTTAGGACACTTCGCGCGCACGCGACTTCCTCTTGGGCTACCTTACAATGAACCCCTTTATTTCGTGCAATCCCGTGTAACTTACATTTACCCCACTCCCATTTCGATGCATGCTTTCGTATTTGCTTTGATTTTGGTTTGTCTTCTAGGAGCACCCATAGGGACTAGCGTAGACTAAACCGTTTTCAAACTAATTCTCGATTCATCATCGAGTCATTTTTAAACACCCACTGTAATTCGATTACTCGTATGAATTCACTATAAACCTATCACATACACTCACACATTTCATCGTGGTTTAGTTATTAGGAGCACCTCTAGGTATTAATATCGATTCTCACTTCTCTTCAACCAAACCCTCGACTTGTCGTCGAGCCATTTTCCATCAACCTCTTTTCAATCTTCATTGCACGCTAATACAATTAAAACCTTGATCCAACGTCAATCGGTATTTTATTCAAAGTATTTTCTTAACAAATAACGAAAGAAGAAGATTCTTGGAGTCTAGCATTTCTTGGATCTTCGAGTGAATGACTCTTGAGGTGCACGCTTTGAGTTTGTCATTCATTCAACCTTTCGTCTTAAAACACCTAATATATATCTAGACATTTTCGTAATGAAACTTATGAAAGTAGAATATTCTTGGAGTCTAGCATTCCTTGAATCTTCGAATGAATAGCTCTCGAGGCACTCCCTTTGGGTTATTATTCATTCAATCTTTCGACTTCAAAATGTTCAACCTTTTCTCAAAATCTTTTTCAATAAATTCCTGAAAGAACCGAGTTCTTGAAATCTCACATTCCTTGGATTCTTGAGTGATAGCTCTCGAGGCACGCCCCTTGGGTTGTTTGTCAGTCAATCTTTCGTTTCCAAACCAAACTTCAACAAATTCAACCCATCTATTTTCGTGGTCGTCTCCATGAACTACGAACGCTCTGGTTCTTCATTCTCGTCTAAATGTAAGATACGTAGGCACAAGATTACGATAATCTTGGCGAGTACACTTCCATCCTTTTCCGTCATTCCGTGTCTATCTTCTATCCATCTTCCTTTTCCCCCCTCTATCCTTTCCCGTAGTCGAATTGCAAAAGATATGATTTCTCATTCTCGTCTAAATGAGCATACGTAGACACAAGGGCCCCAATCCTTGGTGAGCACCCTATTCTTAAACCACCCATTTTCCCCTTAGCATCGATTCCTTTTATCTTACCGTTTCACATTTATCATTGAGAAGAAAACAAATAAGCTTCGATAATGATCATTATAAATCAAACTAAAAGGTTCCCGTTGAGTATAACGGACGTGAGGGGTGCTAATATCTTCCCCTTGCATAACTGACTCCCGAACCAAGAACGTGGTCGCGACGACCATGTTCTTGTCTTTCTCTTAAAGGTTTTCTCGATATTTTTCTTTCCTATCTTTTTGGGATAAATAAAGTTCGGTGGCGACTCTGTCGAACCGCATTCCGCACCTTTCGTGTGAGGGTCGTATATTTAAATTATTTTTCGAGGTGCGACACCCCTGAGCCTTTCTAGCCATCCTTTTTGTTTTACGCTATTACCCTTTGCTAACCCCGTTGAGCCTGTATCTTGTTGTTTGTTTTTATCACCACATTATCATAACCCATGGCCAAATCATTTTCATACCCTGCTCAGATAAGTGTTGTTGTTTTTAACTCTATAGTTCACTCAAAGTTTAGGGTGGATACACCTATGATAAACAAGGTGAGTGTAAAATGAAACTAAGAGCTAGAAAAAAAAGGAAAAATTGAAAAAAAAATGATCGCTCAAAGAAAAATGGCACTCACCAAAGAAACTTAGTGGATACAGTAAGTACACAAAAAGAGGACAAAAAGAAAAAGTAAAACTGAGTAGTTAAGCGGATTAACAAAATAAGGTTCTGTTTGAAGACTCCTTATAATTACAGTTGGAATGAATCAAGGTGAAAGGAAATATAACACTTACTCTCAGCAAAAAAAAACCGTTTTCCCTCTTTCGTATCCCACCTTAACCTAAGCCTCGTTACAACCCTAAAGACCTCAAATAGTGAGTGATGTATGCATGTGAAATGAAACTATAATTTATTTAAGCTTATGAGTTGATTTTGCATATTGTGAACTTTTGAGTGCAAACACCAAACCCCAAGAGTTTTTGTGAGAGTGAGAAATAAGATGATAGGTAAAGTAGTACTTTGATATTGAGGTGTAGCGAAACGATCGAGTAAGGAATGCAAGGGACTTTGAAAGAAGAAGCGAGAGTGGTTGCAAAAAATCTTAGCAGTATTGTGGTAAGCATTGAATTTTGGGGGTGACATGTTGTATTGTCTTGAGCAATGCTTTAGGATAAGCAACGAGATGATTTTGGGGTTGTGATCAATCACCATTTGTACTATATTTTCATCACCTATTCGACAAGAATCGAGGTACTCCGTGGCACTTTGTACTTAGTCTGTTATCGTTTGAGTCAATTTTATTTACCCTAAGTTTTCTACTCATTTTATTGTTTTAAGCTTTATTTTAAGTTTTTGTTTTGTTTTACATTTTATGCTTTTGATTTTATTCAGAACCAAGTAATAGATCCAAAAGACTCGGTGCGAGAAAGTGAAATATTCGAAGTTTTGGTGGAAGATTGGCTCAACCTACAGGAGGAGCAACACGAGTCGTGTCAGCTTAGAAGTTGAAACACAAGATCAAGAAAAGCTAAGAACCCGTGGCGTAACACGGCCACCCGTGTCACAAGGTTTGGGACTGGAAAAGGAAAAATTGGAACTCAGAGGCGCAACACAGCCACCCGTGTCAGCTTAAAATGTTGATCCTTCTATTTTCTTGTTTTTGGCCTAAGTGTTGAGCTGCGAGGGTGTTTTGGACATTTCCAACAAGTGCTATTGGATTTTCACTATTTATAAGAGTTTTTACGAGGAAGGAAAATACTTTTGAAGAAAAAAGGAATTACACGATTCAAGATTGGAGAAGACTATTTTTGGAGGGTAGAAGATTTTCATGAGCGGAAGCAATTGACGATTGAAGTTTACCCCCAATACTTGTAATGTCTATTTTTTATCTTGTATTTCCTTTGAACAATATATGTAGCTAAACCCCCCCAATGCTAGGGGGTGTCCTTGATTTGACTCTATAAACTACTTTGACTTCCTATTTTGAGTTATATATTTGTTTTTCTTAATCAATTTAATCGTTTAATGTTTCTAATGTCTTCTCTGTCGGACCAATAAGCATTGGTTAACGATTAACAATTAGGTTAGACCACCATTGTTAATGCTTTTGTGCGATTATGCTATAGTAGATTTAACCTAGGACTAGGGATACCCTATAGCAACCAGTAAATTCTTGCTAACACAAATGCTTGATTTAATCATAAATTCCTAAGGACTTAGAATTTAGGATGAATGATCAGAGGTTTTCCCACTAAGGACTTAGGGGAAAATAGACTAAAGAACCAGTAATTTATTATTTTGAAATTTTTAACAAAATAAGGATTCAGAGTTGTTACATGACAAATCATACACCTTGCCTTAGCATGTTTCTCATATTTGTCAAAACCAATTTACTATTCTGTTATATTTACTCACTATTAATTCATAATTTGCAAAATAATTTTAAAACCCTAATATGTTTTGTTTAATTAAACAAAGCTTAACATAATATTTGTGCGCAATCCTTGAGATCGATACTGGGGATTTCCTTTTATTATTACTACATTGGCGAAAATAGTACACTTGCCATATTTCCAACCATGCCTCTTTTTAGGGGGTCTTTCAGGTCTATAATGACTATTTCTATGTGCTTCCTTTAGATCCATTTCTTCGAACTTTCCAAGGACACTCTCGACTTTGCGTGCCATAGTTTCATATTTGAGCATCAAAGGAAGCTTATAGATACTAACCCAAAAGAAACCATCACTACAATAAGTAACACTTTTCATGACGAAACTTTTACCTTGAACAATAGAAAAACGAGGTATAAAGCCAAGGCGCGCTATTTTTTATGTTGTGAATTACGACAAAATTCAATATCAATTTGTGAGGCAGAGAACAATAACAACCAAAATAAATGGTTTTTAGCAATAATAATCTGTACACAGATAATATAACATAATAATGCAAGAAAAACCCAAAGATTTGTTTACCCAGTTCGATAAAACGATTTACTCCGGGAGAGAGAGCGACTCTCCAATTCACTATACTCAGAAAGTTGTTACAAGAGATTACAAATGAGTTACAAGAAAATATCTTTTGCCTTCAGGTTCCCAAGAACAACCCTGAAGGTGCCCAAGAACAAACCTATTTTCTACCCAAGTGTTTCCCTATCTCTCCAACTCACAATATATAAATCACTCACACCCAAGGTGTAATCCAAGGTTTTCTTTGTGCATAGTTGAAACCCTATGCTATACCTTTAAACCCTTGCCCTCCCTTGTTGGTGAAAACTCTAAGATAGTCACACACCAAATATATAAGAGATACATATTTGTAATAGCAAATACCCAACAAGCAAAGCCTAAAATCACATGTGTCGAATCGAAAAACTCCGAAAACTCGAAAACACTATTCATCACACGGACAAACTATTCATCCGTACGAACATCACTATTCATATGTACGGATAACACTATTCATCGATCGATTTTTTTTCTTTCTTTTTTTACTTTTTGTTCGACTTTCTAAAACCTCCAATTTTCGCAGTAAATACAATCTCCAAAATATGTTTCTTTCTCGTCATCAACAAAGGTTTTAAGGCACATTTATAATAATATCCACCTTGACTTTAAATCGTATTGATACCAATTTAACAATCAACAACATTGTTGCTCTCTACCAAGTTGAAATTTTAATCAATAACTTTGATCAAATTCAAGTAACCCTTGAATCTTGATCTCGCAACGTGAATCCACTTGTTCCCAATTACCCTTTTCTGCCTAGGTAATTTAACAAGCCTACAAGTATGATTTTTCAACCACCCTTGACTCCACCTGTTTTCAAGTGCCTCCTTGAAGGTTTTTCTTCTTTTATTTTGCAGTCCTTCAGCCACATTAAAAACATAATATCCAAGGCTAGCATAACCGTCCCTTTGAGATGTTACAATAACCCTCCTTACCTTATCATGAGTCAAATAATAATCAGAGATCTCTGTAACCGTTCCCTCACTACCGCTAGCATCCATAGTAGGAAATTTCACCTCAAACTGAATTTTCTCCGTTATAGTTTCTCCATTGGTTTTCACTATTCTTATGAAGAAATTATCTACCAACCATGTAAGTTATTTTAACCTCAACTCTTCCCCAAAAACTCAATAACAACTCAGCGGTAACATGCATTTTTATTCCTTGATTTCTGCAAAATTCATTGTACTCCTTTAAAACCTTCTCAAGGAATTCATAACGCCTTAAACTCAAATCCAATAACTCTTCCTTGTCATGAAAGCCTCCAGTAGTTAACGATGAATAAATAATAACATTTGAACCTTCTAAAATATATAGAGCACATATTTTAGACCCTTTAGCAATAATCAATTCATCACGTGAAATCGTTAACACTCCGTGTTCAACTCTAGTACAATAGCCTAGATCATCAAACATACTTATAAATAACAAATTTCACTTGAGTTCTGAAACATACCTCACATTGTGAATAAGAAGTTCAAGATCATTAAACATTTTAAATCTGACCGTAACAATACCATGAACCTTGCATACCTTATTATTACCAAGGCAAACTACTTCACCTTACACCATCTTAAAAGTTTCAAAGTATTCTATTCTTGGACACATATGATAAGAGCAACCTGAGTCAATGACCCAACTATCTTCAGTTTCCAAACTCGATACTACTAGTGCTTCGGCATCCTCATAACTTTCCTCACCCAATGCAACTACAGCTTGGACAGAATTTCCATTGATCTTTCTTTCAGGACAATCCCTTTTAAAGTGACTGATTTTCTAACAATTAAAGCATTTTACCTTTGACTTGTCAGACCTCTTTGATTTGGACATCCCTTTACGCTCACCTCCTCCTCTTGACACATTTATGTCTTCACCACTATCTTCAATCTTCAATTCTTTCGACTTTGAAAATTCTTTAGATTTCACCGCCGTATGGACTTCATCCAAATTAATAGTACCTTCCTTACCATAAAAAAGGGCATCCTTAAGATGCTCAAAGGATCTGGGTAATGAACTCAACAAAAGCAAACTCTTGTCCTCATCATCAATCTTCACTTTAATATTCTCAAGATCATCGGTAATCTTGTGAAATTCTATGAGCTGCTCAACTATGGATTTGTCATCTACCATTCAGAATGAATATAGTTGTTATTTCAGATACAACCTGTGAGCCAAAGACTTTTCCATATACAATGATTCAAGTTTTGGCCACATAGCAACCGCAGTTTTCTCCATGGCGACTTCTTTTAGAACTTTATCTCTAAGGCACAAGATAATGACACTCCTGGCCTTATCCACCATCTCGGTCTTTTGTACTTGTGTAAGCCCTGCAGACATCAATGCTTCACTCTTCAAAGCATTGATACACTTCTCTTGAATTAAAACTGCTCGCATCTTAATTTTCCACAATCCGAAGTCGTTATTATCGGAAAAAATTTCAATCTACCATCTACTAACCATGGCTCTCACTTGTCAACAATATCTCTTTGCTCCACGCTCACCACACCACTTATTATGAACCTTGTTGTGAATTACGACAAAATTCAATATCAATTTGTGAGGCAAATAATAAAAGCAACCAAAATAAATGATCTTCAGCAATAATAATCCGTACACAGATAATATAATAGAATAAGGCAAGAAAAACCCAAAGGTTGTTTACCCAGTTTGATCAAACGATCTACTCTGAGAGAGAGAGAGAGAGAGAGAGAGAGAGAGAGAGAGAGAGAAAGAGCAGCTCTCCAATTCACTATACTCAGAAAGTTGTCACAAGAGGTTACAAATGAGTTACAAGAAAATAGCTTTCGCCTTCAGGTTCCCAAGAACAACCCTGAAGGCGCCCAAGAACAACCCTATTTTCCACCCAAGTGTTTCCCTACCTCTCCAATTCTCAATATAAGAATCACTCAAACCCAAGATGTAATCCAAGGTTTTCTTTGTGCATAGCTGAAACCCTATGCTATACCTTTAAACCCCTGCTCTCCCTTGTTGGTGAAAACTCTAAGATAGTCACACACCAAACATATAAGAGATATATGTTTATAATATCAAATACCCAACAAACAAAACTCAAAATCACATGGATCCATGGACCGAATCGAAAAGCCCAAAAACTTAAAAACACTATTCATCGTACGAACACATTATTCATCCGTAGGGATGTCGCTATTCATATGTACAGATAACACTATTCACCGACTGATTCTTTGGGATGGATTACAAGATAGGAAAAATCTTCAATGTTCTTCTATCTTGAATAAAACATTTTTTTTCTGCCCTTGCAATCTATCTCACATAATGGTGTTGATGTTGTCGTTGTTGTATTTTTAGAATAACCATCAGTTAAAGAAGAGAGTACTCAGTTGATAGGTTGCAAGTGCAGAAAATCATTCTTGCTTCAAGTTACACAAACAGTGGAGCTTAACCAAGAAGACAACTTAAACTTTGAACAAAGAAAGGAATGCAACTAAATCTGGATATCAATGAAGATATTAAGTAATAAGAGAAAATATTTGTTATAACCAATTTATTTTAGTATTCTGTGTAAACAATGTAATTTAAAAAAAAAGAATTATTCACCTCAGTTTTCGTCATCACCGGGGTGATAGTTAAAAGGAGAAAATAAAAAAAAACTGAAGTGTTTAATAATCATATTTTACTATAAAAACACTCGTTAAACATATTTTACCCTAAGACTAATTTATATGTAGCCGCCCCAAAGAGAAAATATTCACCACCGTCCATTTGATTATGAGTTGCTAGTACATATCTCTGGGATGAATTGCAAGTGCAGAAAATAAAAAATTCTCATTGGAAAACAGATTTCTAGCATCTTGCATGGGACATGGACATGCAAAATAAAAAATTCTCATTGGGAAACAAATTTTATAACGTATTTTTAATGTTCTATGTAAACAATGTAATTAAAAAAAACAGCTTATTAACCTCAATTTTTTTTGTGATCGAGGGGATAGTTAAGCGTTTTTTTTTACTATATTCAATGCCCTTAAACAAATTTTACCGTCCATTTAATATTTATCAATGCTCAAGGATCTGCCATTAGCGATCTGGTGTGAAACCTAAGGGACATTCATTATAAAAGCATGCAGAATATTGAAAATCTAACCTATATAAAACATGAAGCGCTTGAAACATAAAGACATTTGGAAAAGTTCTCTAAGATGGATTGCAAGAGCGGAAAATTACTTGAGTTTAAGGTTTGTTTTCTTAAATATTTATTTAAGCACAAAATCATATATTTGAATACTTATTTTGTTTATCTAACATTTATTTTGTTTTGTTTCAGATCAAATGCATGTAAAGCCTTGGAGAATATATTTGCACCAACATTTGATTTTCACCCATTGATGGGCTAAAGACGTGTCTACTTATGCGTCTAGCGGTATCTTACTGCAAGTGCACAGCCTATCGAAGTAATATTTAAGATTATCGATCCACAGGGATTCTATGGTTACTTAGTGCTAGATGAACTTCTAGTTTAGCTAAGGCGAATGGTTGTCACGATTTTTTGTTGATTTTTAAGACTATTAAAGGCGGAATTAAATTTAAGTTTTAATAAAGTAATATTAAGGCGGTCGGTATGTAATTATACTAACTTAGGTGGGTCAATCTAACCTAGGCTTATAAAGGTGTTCACTTAATCTATTCGGTAGAGATTACCAGTTTAAATACCCTCAACTCACACTCTCGTGGTCTTATATCAGATCTTATCCCTAAAGCCCTATGCCTGCTCTCGCTAGCCCATAAGTGTTTAGAGGTAATTTTTGGAAACTAAGTAATTCTAATTTATCTTAAAGCGCTCTCGCTGTGTTTAATTTAAATGCCTAACTTTAGCTATCTGGTTAAAATCTCACACTCTCGTGGTCTTGACCTAACCTAATACTCTTTTCTTACTCTCGTAACAAAAAGGTCTATTTCAATTAAAAAGTATCAGCCAGAATGTTAAGTGATTAATTATTTTTAGCCTATGGTTATATTTTACCTGTTAAGTTTGTTATAACTACATACCGCCCTAAGGTGTTTAGCTACTCATCGATGTTGAACCAGACAGAGACAGAAAATTTAATAATAACGTACTCATGGCAGAAAAATAAATAAACATTATAATTAAATTAAATTGCAATATAATGAAAAACCTGGTTAACAAATATTCGAGCAGACTCCTTCTTCCACAGACCGGAAAGCTTGGAGTTGGCGGAAATTGAAAATAAACGAATGGTGAAGGTTTAGAAACAAATGAATGTATAACAATTTCCTGATGTTGGAAATTGTTATATGGCGGGTTTGGATACAATAAAAAATGAAACAGAAAACTAAAAATAATGCAGGAATAGAAAGGCTGGTTCGTAATACAGTTCGGCAGAGCTTCCGCAGGAATTTGAATAAAAAATGATCTGTCCCATTGTTCATAGAACTTGTACTATTTATAGAATCCTTAATGGGCTGGATTTTTGGACCTTTGTTGCATGGGCCTTGCTGAATTTGTGGAAGGAATGCAGGAACGTGGCAACAAAATAGGAGAAGTGGTCTTCACGTAATGCCTTGACGTAGTCTGAGTCAAAAACCTAATTTTACCCTTGTCACGGTCGTGACAAGGTCTTCACGTTTGTAACTTGTGGTTTTTAAGTGTCACGGTCGTGACCACTCTCTTATGGTCGTGATGGCTCAAATTGGGGTGTCACGGTCGTGACACCCTTGTGACGGCCGTGGCTGCAACAAATTATGCAGTCTTTTGCAGGCTTCTTCATTTCTTCATCTCTTTATGGTTTCTTTTGTTCCTTTTGCTCTTAATTCATGATTTAGCTCCATATAATGATGTACCTGCAAAATGGTAAGAAAAACTCGAGAAATCGAGTGTTAAAACGGTGAATATGCGATAAAACGTTAATGAAACCTAGCAATATAATCGATGCGTTTTCTCGTTATCAAACTTCCCCAAACTTAAACCTTTGCTTGTCCTCAAGCAAATAGTCGGTTGAAAATCGGCGGACAAGATTTTATTCACGCATACTCATAACAAACCGTACGAGGGATCGTTTTGTCGGATAATCCGGTACTTTGATAGAACACTACCGATACACTAATGACACAAGCAACAAGCTATGTCGTCGAATTCCCGTTAAACGAAACAATCGGCAATTACATTACGATTTCACCTGGAGTTTTTCGATCTTATTTCGCCCGGTTTCATTCTAGCGCAATCACATTAAGCCCTTTGCCTTAGCACGCACGTAGTGGAGTAGCCGGTTAGCGACTTTGATCCTTTTTGAGCACGGGGTCTGGTACACGAGTGTGGTAACCCTACATATTTTATCCGATTTGGAGGTTGTGGGGGATCGAGCCGTAGCACGCCCTACCGAGTTCAGAACCAGTACCTCTGAACCAACTTGCAATGGACTCCTTCTCATATTTCTCGTTTCTTATATGCGACCGTGTACTTTGGTGCAATTTCTTTTCATTTTGCATCGAGATATGAAGGATCATTATTGATTAGGCATCAAACGCTTATATTCATCGGCTCCCCACGTGGGTTGTGTTCAGACGGTGCTGACTGCTAGTATAAACTACTAGGGGTTACTTTTAAACTGAAACTAAAAGTGTACTCGTAATGGTAATCGGGATGGAATTGCTTAAGTAGGGAGTCAAAGATGTCAAGATTGTATTGGTCTTGTTTAACCGTTCTCGGCTTCCTAATTACGATTCCGTAGGTAAGTCGGGTAATGCGAATAATTAAAGATTTTTTCTGGTATAGCTAAATAATCGGGGAAAGTTCGAAATTAAAGAAAATAGCACAAAGATTTGCTCATTTCATTAAGTTGCGAAAAGAAATACAACGGAATTGAAAATACAACGAAATGGAAAAGTGCGAAAAAGGGAAAATGCAGAAATGAAAGGTACCTCTCCCACACTATATCAGACATTGTCTTCAATGTTATGATATAAATGCGGTAAAAGTACAGTACAACGACAAAAACGAAAAACAAACATAAGCAAACTAGAACTATGGCTGCTGAGGACCGCGGGCTCGGCCTCGGGTGCGGGAGCGGCGTCTGGAAGGAGTCGCTTCAGGATCAGAACCGGTGCCGGAGGCAGCAGTGATGTTAATGCGGAGGGCTTCTAGCTCGCTGAAAATTTCTCCAAACTTCTCATTAGTAGCTTCCTGGTTTGCTGCAATAGTGCTGAGTAAAGCATCATACTGCTCCTTCTGCCTTCGCTCCAGTGCGGCGTTCATCTGGTTCTGCTGATGAATCGCACGGAGGACTTCCTCAAGTGTGATTTCGGGAGCAGGGGGCTGTCGGGTAGATGTCTCTGGTATATCCTGGACAGGCTCAGCTGCATCCATAGCGTCCTGCATCTCATCCGCTGGAGGGTCTGCCTGATCATCATGAATAGGGACGTGATCGGCAGCAACAGGTAAAACAAAGAGCCAGTTGGCTCGGCTGGATGGATCGATGCGGTCGCGGGACGGCAGAATGATATGATGGAAAATGGTGCCATGGACAACAGGGCTATACCTGCCATCCTCTCGCTGCGCAATCAGGTGAGCGGACCTGCAATAACTCTTGGTGAGGAATTCTGCGGCTAGGTGAGGCTGATTAACGACCAAGTCACCAAGCCCCAACTGAATGGCGAGGGTGGTGATAATGCCGCCTATGAAGAACGGGGTGGAGCCTCTGTTTGCAATGGCCTGGATATGATAAAGCATGAAAGGGGCAGCGTTGATCGGCTCGTCATTAAGAGCGCAGTGTAAGAATAGAAGCTCCTTGGAGTTGAGCTTATGGTTGCTTTCTCGAGCGAAGATGGTGTTGCATATGACACGGTGGAAATAGCGGATTGCCGGGTTGTGAATGTGCGTAGCGTTGAGGCTTTGGAAGGCTGATGCACGGGTGTTGGTTAAGTCGTGCCATAGAGTGAAAGCTTGTTCACTAAAATTATCGGGCACGCGACGGTGAGCTTCAGTTCCGTGATCGAAGCCTAACAACTCGGCTATCCTGGTTTGCGAAATGTTGAACTCTTGGCCATGCAATCTGAATTTGGCGACACCGGTGAGCTGACTCTGAGAACCGGTACCAGTGATGTAACTGAATGAGCTTAAGAACTCCAGTGTCAGAAGCTCGAATGTGGGCTGAGGTTGACTGCAAAGATCCCACAGACCGACTTTTTGAAGCAGGCTTGTAACACTGGCAAGCATTCCGAGTTCCCTCAAACAGACAGTGTCAATGTAACGTGTAGGTTGCACACCGCGGTTTTGGAATCGGAGAAAACGTTCTCTCTGAGTTTCTCCAGCATCACCTTCTCTAAAAGTAATATAATCCATTGCATGCAAGAGCTTAGAGTGAAGAATGAAGATTTTTGATGTTTTGTGAAAAAATGGTAAAATGAAAGAAATATTGATTCGAGATAAATAATGGAGAGTGAGAATGTGATAGGTTATGATAATGGGGGGTTAATGAGGTTTAAAATTGGTAATGGGGAGGTTACGGAGGTTATGGAGAAAATGGGCAGTTTTGAGGAAGTTATGGAGGAAGAAGAAGAAGAGGCACGAAGAGAAACAGTTCTGTTTCTCACGATTCCTGTAATAGGGGTTGTCACGGTCGTGACAGGGGTGTGACGGTCGTGACACGCTATTTAAGCACGTCACGATCGTGAGATGGATATGACGACCGTGAGGGTACGCTTCGTTGAATAATTTCCAGAAAAACATTTTCTCACTTAATTCACATATTTTATAATAATGTATTTTCTTCACTAACACTCATATTAAATTATAAACACCATATAGTATATAATTTCAACACAGTACTATACTAACTTGCATGGCATGAGAGATTGTATATAATATGAAATAATGCAAGCATAACAGTACATAGAATGAAAAATATATAAATTGCTAAAAATGGAGAAATTTTGGAATTAAAGGTGCATTGCATAAAGTAATTGAAAATGAAGTTACATAAACGGAAATTTGCGAAAAATAAATCTAACTAGGAACTAAAACAATGAGAAAAATAAACTAAATCACTTATAGCATTTTCAAAAGCGTTTCTTCAAGTCTTCGATGGCGGAGTTCAAGTGATAGAATTGTTCGCAGGTTATGTCAGTCAATCCTATAATGTCCAATCGCATGCTCTTAATGTCTTCTTTAAATAAATTAATGTCAGTTTGGTAAGCATTGAGAGTGTTCATGATGTTTTGTAAGTTGTTAGCATAATCTCCTTGATTCACTTCAGGGGTTTCATGTACTTCTTCAGTGTGGTCAATGTCATGGTAACCAGGAGGTGTCTCAGGGTCAGTTTCGACAGCGGTCATTATATCATCTTTTATCTTGTAAGACTGAGGTGTTTCAGGAGTAGATGGATAATCAGGTGGGTTTAACTCATAAAGCCAGTTATCCTTATTGTGAACACTTACTCTAGCATGGTTAGGCAATGTGAACAGGGTTACTACTTCGTTCCGGATTAGGTACTCAAAAGGTGGATGTCCTAAATTCCTTATGATATGTCTATTGAAGCAGAAATTAAGATTCATAGGGCGGGTTGTTCCTAGACGGTTGCACCTGTGCAGTTGGTACCTAAGTCCTATGGCATCAGCAATCATGGTTACAAGACCTCCTACTAATATAGGTAATTCAGGTTCTTCTTGGATACGGGTGAAGGTTTGCATCATGAAAGGTACACCATTAATAGGCTGTCCATTAGTGAAACATGACATAATAAATATTTCATCTTTAGAAACTCCGGTAATGTTTTCTTCTTTTCCAAAGAAGGTGTGGGCAAGGAATTTATGGAAGTAACGGAGAGCAGGATTATGGATCTCATCATTATTCATGTTATTTGGTTCAGGGTGGTAGTTTCCGGTTAAAGTTCCCCAAAAGAAATCTAGCTCCATATCCATCAATTTTACCTGTGTGGTAGTAAAAGCAAATGGTCCACTAGGGAATCCTAACAAGTTAGCTAGTTCTTTATGGTTAAAGTCATATTCTATTCCAAATAGGCGGAAACTAATAAATCCTTTCCTAAATCCAAAACCGCGCTCAGGTAGGTAAATTAAGGAGCTAAGGAACTCAAGGGTGAGCTCGCGGTAAGTCACAAACTTATGTTGGATCAATGCATTCTCCCATCCGAGTCGGTTTAACAAGTACATGACACTATCATGTATACCTAGGGTTTCCATAGTGTTATCATCCGGGTACAGGGTCAAATCCATTTGCCTCTGTGATAACTCTTCAAACTTCATTCTTTGGTTCCTACCTCTAAATTTGGTTTCCATATGGTTAATTGGTTGGGTAGCCATGGTCAGTGCAAATATGGGGGAAACAAATCAGGGAAAGAAGGAAAGTGGAAAAGACTTTAGAAAATCTGTAAAAAGTGATTTAAGATAAAAATAAGAAAATGAAATGCATAATGTAATGGCAATAATAGTAATATAAAATAAAACTATAAAATGACAAAACAATTAAACAAATAGTAAAACGATAAATAACAATATGCTAAAAGAAAAGAATAGTTTAAATAATTAAATAAGTAAATGGGTTGCCTCCCACTAAGCGCTGTTTTTATCGTCAAAAGCCTGACGTAATGCTTAGGTTTAGATTAATCAGGGGAATTAGTGGACAATTCTAAAAGCTTTAGATTATTCGCATAATCTCTATTTTCAACTTTATGATAATGTTTTAAACGTTGTCCGTTTACTATGAATGGTTCACTATTCCTACCCTTAATTTCTATTGCTCCACTCGGGAATACTTTAGTTATTTCAAAGGGTCCTGACCATCTAGATTTTAATTTTCCAGGAAAGAGCCTAAGTCTTGAATTAAAGAGGAGTACAACGTCTCCCACACTAAATTCTTTCCTAGATAGGCGTTTATCATGCCATCGCTTAGTTCTTTCTTTATATATCTTAGCATTCTCATATGCATCTAACCTTAATTCTTCTAATTCGTTAATGTCTAGGATTCGCTTTTCTCCTACAGCATTATAGTTTATATTGAGAGTTCTGATCGCCCAATAAGCTTTGTGTTCTAGTTCTACTAGGAGGTGACAAGATTTTCCATAAACTAGTTTGAAAGGTGTAGTACCTATGGATGTCTTGTAAGCGGTCCTATAAGCCCATAAAGCTTCATTAAGTTTAGATGACCAATCTTTCCGAGATATGGCGACAGTCTTTTCTAAGATTTGTTTAATTTCTCTGTTTGAGACTTCGACTTGTTCACTTGTTTGTGGGTGATATGGTGTAGCCACACGGTGTCTTACTCCATATTTAGATAGTAATTTGTCAAAGATTTTTGAAATGAAGTGCGAGCCACCGTCACTTATGACGAGTCGAGGCACACCAAATCTGGGAAAGATTATATTTTTGAAAAGCTTTATTACTACTCGTGTATCGTTTGTAGGAGAAGCTATGGCTTCAATCCATTTCGAAACATAATCAACAGCTACGAGTATGTAATTATTACCGAAAGATGATGGGAATGGTCCCATGAAATCTATTCCCCAGACGTCAAAGATTTCTACTTCTAAAATTCCTTTTTGAGGCATTTCATCTCTTCTTGAAATATTGCCAGTGCGTTGACACCGATCGCAATTTATAACAGCGATGTGGACATCCTTCCATAGATTAGGCCAGAATAAGTCGGCTTGCAAGATTTTTGCACAAGTCTTGGAAGTGCTTGCATGTCCACCATAAGGAGATGAATGGCATTGAGCAATGACATCTTCTATTTCTTCTTCGGGAATACATCGGCGAAAGATTCCATCTGGTCCTCTTTTGAACAATAATGGTTCATCCCAATAGTAATATTTCAGATTATGAAAGAATTTCTTTTTCTGCTGATAGGTTAGATCGGGTGGAAGAGCTCCTGCGGCTAGGTAGTTGACAATGTCAGCGTACCATGGCAGTCCTACAGTTGTCTGGATTGTTTCCACGGATTCTGGTTCATTTATATCTAACTGAGCTAGGTCGCTTCCTATTTGTGCTATCAGCTGTTCATACGGAAAATCATCATTAATCGGCACTTGTTCGGGTTTAATACCTTCTATTCTAGATAAATGGTCCGCTACGACGTTCTCAGTACCTTTCTTATCTTTTATTTCTAGATCAAACTCTTGTAAGAGTAAAATCCATCTTAAAAGTCTTGGTTTAGCATCTTTCTCAGTTAATAGATATCGGATAGCAGCATGGTCTGTGTAAATGATTATTTTCGCTCCAACTAGGTAGGAACGGAATTTGTCAAGCGCAAAGACAACTGCTAACAATTCTTTTTCTGTAGTAGCGTAGTTCATCTGGGCAGAATCTAAGGTTCTACTGGCATAGTAAATCGCATGAAGTTTCTTTTCCTTTCTCTGGCCTAGAACTGCGCCTACAGCATAGTCACTCGCATCGCACATGATTTCAAAAGGTAATCTCCAGTCAGGGGGTTGCATGATTGGTGCGGTGATGAGGGCTGTTTTTAGAGTTTCGAATGCTTTAAGACAATCTTCATTGAATATGAACTCAGCGTCTTTCATTAATAAACCAGTAAGAGGTTTAGTGATTTTCGAGAAATCTTTGATGAATCGTCGGTAAAAACCGGCGTGTCCTAAAAAGCTTCGTATTTCTCGAACGGTTTTAGGGGGTTGAAGATCTTTTATTACTTCAATCTTAGCTTTATCAACTTCAATTCCCTTGTCGGATATTACATGACCTAATACTATTCCTTCGTTGACCATAAAATGACATTTCTCCCAGTTAAGCACGAGATTTACTTTTACACATCTTTCTAACACCATTTCTAAGTTCGATAAGCATCCTTCAAAACTTTGCCCGCATACAGAGAAGTCGTCCATGAACACTTCCATGATGTTGTCTATAAAATCTGTGAAAATTGACATCATACATCTTTGAAAGGTTGCAGGAGCGTTGCATAATCCAAAGGGCATTCGCCTATAAGCGAACGTTCCATAAGGACATGTGAATGTAGTCTTCTCTTGATCATCAGGATGGATAAGGATTTGGAAAAATCCCGAGTAACCGTCAAGATAACAGAAGTAAGAATGCTTGGCTAATCGTTCTAACATTTGATCTATGAAAGGTAGTGGGAAATGATCTTTTCGAGTGGCTTTGTTTAGTTTACGATAATCTATGCACACTCTATATCCCGTCACTACTCTTTGCGATATCGATTCACCTTGAGCGTTTTTCACAACAGTGATACCTCCTTTCTTTGGCACTACATGTATTGGACTAACCCATTCACTATCAGAGATTGGATATATTATCCCGGCATCTAATAATTTCTTAACTTCTTCTTTTACTACAGTGCTAAGGGTTGGGTTAATTCTTCTTTGAGATTCTCTGGAGGTTCTGCAATCTTCTTCTAGCAGAATACGATGCATACAAACTGAAGGACATATTCCTTTGAGATCAGATATGTTATATCCTAATGCAGTTGGATATTTCTTCAAGACATCTAAAAGTTTCTTTGTTTCTATAGTTCCTAAACTGGAATATACTATAACTGGTCTTTTACATTCAACGTCTAAGAATTCATACCTTAGGTTATGAGGTAAAGTTTTTAATCCTAATGTAGGTTTATCTTTACTTGGCATGGGATCCGGTGTAAGTGCTAAACTTTCGCTTAGACTATCATCCTGATACGGTTTTCGCCAATTATCATCTTCGAAAATCGGAGGGATTTGAATTTTCATTATTTCAGAATAAGTGGTCTCTTTCAGTTCCATTTCTCTTACACATTCGTCAATTACGTCCAATAGATAGCATGTATCCTCTATAGCTGGTGATTGTAAGAATTGTGTTAAAATAAATTCAACTTTCTCTTCACCTACTTCAAAGGTTAGCTTTCCTCTTTTTACGTCTATTATAGCTCCGGCGGTAGCTAAGAATGGTCTTCCTAGTATGATAGGTGTAGTGGAGTCTTCAGAGATGTCCATGATTATAAAATCAGTAGGGATGTAGAATTGTCCTATACGTACTGGGACGTTTTCTAGTATGCCTACAGGATATTTAACAGAGCGATCGGCTAGTTGAACAAACATTTTAGTTGGTCTTAGGTCTCCCATGTCTAGCCTTTTGCAAATCGTTAAGGGCATAACACTGATACTGGCTCCTAAATCGCATAGAGCTTTGTCAATGACGAATTTTCCTATTACACAGGGTATAGAGAAACTTCCTGGATCTTTTAGCTTAGGAGGCATTTTATTCTGAATTATGGCGCTACACTCGGCAGTAAGTGTAACTGTTCCGTTATCCTCTATCTTTTTCTTATTGGATAAGATTTCTTTTAAAAACTTAGCATACGAGGGTATTTGGGTAATTGCTTCTGTAAACGGAATAGTAATATTCAACTGTTTCAGAAGTTCGACAAATTTCTTAAATTGACCCGTCGTCTTGGAATTTATTAATCTTTGAGGGTACGGAATTGGTGGTTTATAGGGTGGTGGAGGCACATAAGGTTGTTCTTTCTCCACTACCTCTCGATTGTCATCTTCCTTTTCTTTTGGATCATTCACCACTTCAGTCGGTTTATCCGGTTTTTGGTACATGGCTGGATTGTCAAGTCTTGGATCGATAGGTCCTTCAAGTTCCTTGCCACTTCTTAATATTACAGCGTTAGCATGTCCTTTCGGATTAGGTTGAGGTTGTCCAGGGAATACTCCAGCTGGTGCAGCAGTAGGTGCTTGTTGTTGAGCTACTTGTGAAATCTGAGTTTCAAGCATTTTGTTATGTGTAGCTAATGCATCTACTTTGCTCACTAATTGTTTAATCTGCTCACTAGTGTGAATGTTTTGGTTTAAGAAGTCCTTGTTTGTTTGAGATTGGTTAGCTATAAAGTTCTCCATCATCAATTCAAGGTTCGATTTTCTAGGGATATTAGGAGCAGTCTTTTGATATCCTGGTGATGTAGCTGGTGCTTGACCTGGTGCGTAATAAGCATTGTTATTCTTATAGGAGAAGTTCGGATGATTCTTCCAACCTGGGTTGTATGTGTTTGAGTAAGGGTTTCCTTGAGCATAATTCACTTGATCAGTGGGAGTTCCTGCCAATAGTTGACAATCAGAAACTTCGTGTCCTGGGACTCCACATAACTCACAGTTAGGTGTTACTGCAGCCACGGTGGCTGTAGGTGTTATGGCCAAGTTATCGATCTTTTGGCTTAGTTGGTCAAACTTCGCATTGACTTGGTCCATACTACTTACTTCGTACATACCTCCCTTTGTTGGTTTCTCAGTTGCGACTCTCTCGCTTCCCCAAAGGTAATGATTTTGAGCCATACTTTCGATAAGTGCATAGGCATCATTATATTCTTTGTCCATCAATGCACCACCCGCGGCAGCGTCAATTGTCATTCTTGTATTGTACAAGAGTCCATTATAGAAGGTATGGATGACCATCCATTCTATTAATCCATGATGTGGTCAAAGTCTCAGTAGATCCTTATAGCGTTCCCAAGCTTCGAATAATGATTCACTTTCTCTTTGCTTAAATCCGTTGATCTGAGCTCTCAGCATAGCTGTCTTGCTAGGTGGAAAATGCCTATTCAAGAAAACTCTCTTAAGTTCTTCCCACGTAGTTACTGAGTTCGAAGGCAGAGATTGAAGCCAAGCTCTTGCTCTGTCTCGAAGCGAAAAAGGAAATAAACGTAGTCTAATAGCTTCTTGGGTAACTCCATTGGCTTTTACGGTATCTGCATATTGCACAAAGATCGAAAGATGAAGATTCGGATCCTCGGTAGGATTTCCGGCGAATTGATTTTGTTGCACGGCTGATATCAACGAAGGTTTTAGTTCGAAATCATTTCGGTTGATAGCCGGCGCTGCAATGCTCGAATGCGGTTCAGCTTGCGAAGGATTAGCGTAATACTTGAGTGGATGAGTCTGTTCTTCAGCCATCTCTGCGTCCTTTGATTTTACGACTGGTTTAGGCGGATCTAATTGAAGATCTGGAATATTGTAATTATTTTCGAAATCGAATATACGTCTTCTTACGTGTAAGAAGCGTTCCGATTCAGGGATTAGAGGTTGCAAGTCTTCGCTTTTAGAGCGAGTACTTGGCATACACTCGGAGATTAGATTAAATTAAATAGTTGATACCTTAGTCTAGACAATGCTACCTAAATGCACTAGTAACTAAATTAAGGAATCCCCGGCAACGGCGCCAAAAACTTGATGGGCTAAAGACGTGTCTACTTATGCGTCTAGCGGTATCTTACTGCAAGTGCACAGCCTATCGAAGTAATATTTAAGATTATCGATCCACAGGGATTCTATGGTTACTTAGTGCTAGATGAACTTCTAGTTTAGCTAAGGCGAATGGTTGTCACGATTTTTTGTTGATTTTTAAGACTATTAAAGGCGGAATTAAATTTAAGTTTTAATAAAGTAATATTAAGGCGGTCGGTATGTAATTATACTAACTTAGGTGGGTCAATCTAACCTAGGCTTATAAAGGTGTTCACTTAATCTATTCGGTAGAGATTACCAGTTTAAATACCCTCAACTCACACTCTCGTGGTCTTATATCAGATCTTATCCCTAAAGCCCTATGCCTGCTCTCGCTAGCCCATAAGTGTTTAGAGGTAATTTTTGGAAACTAAGTAATTCTAATTTATCTTAAAGCGCTCTCGCTGTGTTTAATTTAAATGCCTAACTTTAGCTATCTGGTTAAAATCTCACACTCTCGTGGTCTTGACCTAACCTAATACTCTTTTCTTACTCTCGTAACAAAAAGGTCTATTTCAATTAAAAAGTATCAGCCATAATGTTAAGTGATTAATTATTTTTAGCCTATGGTTATATTTTACCTGTTAAGTTTGTTATAACTACATACCGCCCTAAGGTGTTTAGCTACTCATCAGTGTTGAACCAGACAGAGACAGAAAATTTAATAATAACGTACTCATGGCAGAAAAATAAATAAACATTATAATTAAATTAAATTGCAATATAATGAAAAACCTGGTTAACAAATATTCGAGCAGACTCCTTCTTCCACAGACCGGAAAGCTTGGAGTTGGCGGAAATTGAAAATAAACGAATGGTGAAGGTTTAGAAACAAATGAATGTATAACAATTTCCTGATGTTGGAAATTGTTATATGGCGGGTTTGGATACAATAAAAAATGAAACAGAAAACTAAAAATAATGCAGGAATAGAAAGGCTGGTTCGTAATACAGTTCGACAGAGCTTCCGCAGGAATTTGAATAAAAAATGCTCTGTCCCATTGTTCATAGAACTTGTAATATTTATAGAATCCTTAATGGGCTGGATTTTTGGACCTTTGTTGCATGGGCCTTGCTGAATTTGTGGAAGGAATGCAGGAACGTGGCAACAAAATAGGAGAAGTGGTCTTCACGTAATGCCTTGACGTAGTCTGAGTCAAAAACCTAATTTTACCCTTGTCACGGTCGTGACAAGGTCTTCACGTTCGTAACTTGTGGTTTTTAAGTGTCACGGTCGTGACCACTCTCTTACGGTCGTGATGGCTCAAATTGGGGTGTCACGGTCGTGACACCCTTGTGACGGCCGTGGCTGCAACAAATTATGCAGTCTTTTGCAGGCTTCTTCATTTCTTCATCTCTTTATGGTTTCTTTTGTTCCTTTTGCTCTTAATTCATGATTTAGCTCCATATAATGATGTACCTGCAAAATGGTAAGAAAAACTCGAGAAATCGAGTGTTAAAACGGTGAATATGCGATAAAACGTTAATGAAACCTAGCAATATAATCGATGCGTTTTCTCGTTATCACCCACCCAGAAAATTTGATTTTTATTTTAATATTTTGTGTAAACAAATGTAATATTCTAGGTAAACCATGTAATATTCCGGGTAAACCATATAATGATTTTCTTTATAAAAAAAAAATAATCTTACCCCTCGGTTTTATTTGTAAACCGAAAGGTAAGATAAGCTATTTTTGAAAATGATAAAAGTGCAGTTGCTGGGGCTCGAATCCATGTCCATATAACTTTACCTCTCGGTTTTAATTCCACTGAGGTGATAAGTGGTGAGTTTTCATGTCGCTCTTTGTTATCTCGCTTCCTTAGCCGAAGTATTATGCATTTTGCGTTCGAGGTAAAAAAGAGCTTTTTGTAGTAATGCATAATGTGCATTGAGATATGAAGGTTGTTCTTCACCAGATATTCGATTGAGCACCAATATAAATCTATCAAAGCTCCAGGAACCACTCCTAAGGATAAATTTCAAATCTCTTTTCGTTAAGAACTTGAATAGGAACAAAATTTTGATGAGATCTTGGATTTCAACTGGATTCTTTAATTTCCACACATTAAGCATAATACTTTTGAAAGACCTAGCATTGAAATTGTTCGTCGTCCAAAGTTTACCCGCTAGGGTTCTTTGGAATGATTCCTCTTTACAAATTTCCTCTTCAGTTGCGATAATTCCTTCCTCTTCCTCCTTGGAAAAGGGTATGAATTTCCATTTTTCTATGATAAGGGAACCCTCATCTAGAGGACTAACACATCTAACTAATAATAGATCACCATAACAGAGAGACAAAGAGGGAATTAAAAGAGAAAAAAAATGGACCCAGTGAACGGTGAAAAAAGAAAATTTAGATTTAGTTGAAAGAGAGACACCACCACAAAACCCTAGAGAAAAATGGGGAAATGTCACGATAAGTTTTTAGAGAGAGAGACTATCTTCTCTCAAGAAAAACACATGAGAAACTTTGTTTCGACCGTGTGAGTCTGTTTTTCAACTTGGGTCAAATGACAAAGGACAAATTTGATATTACCCATTAAAAATATTGTTTACTGTATTCATTAAATATAAAATAAAATGGAAAGCCACATTACCAATTACTATATACGTGCCAAAATATAAAATTCTTTTGAGTAATTTTGTATTATTTTTACAAGAGAATCTTTAAATTTTAGAGTCCATTAATGATTTATTTATACATATTTTTCTAATCAATTTTATTTTGGATTCTACAATAAATATTTTATTTTTTTAGAAATTGTGTATTTTTTTTAAATCAAATATTTTTTACGCGTAATTGTAGAGACTAATTCTTCAAATTAGATACAACCTTAATGAATGACAGAACTCTTCCACCAATTTTTTTGTTTATAAGCAAAGCAATATATTAAACAGGAGCATAAGGGTGCTCAACCCTTACAAGAGGACAAAACACAACGGAAAGAGAAAACAAGAAGAAATAACTATCTAATTAAATAGAACGAAGTATTGTGATTCCAAACCGACGGATCCACCATAATCCGCCCACAAAACTTGGCCAACAAGCAATCTATAGTCACTAAGATAATTGTCCTCATGATGTTCATCTCTTCTAATCTTCCGTCATCGAAGATGATAGAATTCCTAGCTAACCACATCATCCAACGAACCACTAACCACAAACAATTATGGAATTCAACTTTAAATTTGGAAAAACAAAGATTCTTGAAATGTAAAAATAGAGAGGCTAACGATAATTGGTCGCCACAATAATTTTGATACCGAGCCATCGAAAAAAATGCTCCCAAATCAAGATAGCAACATCGCAATAGTAAAGCAGATGAAAAAGAGATTCATCGGCATTAAAACAAAACGGATAATTAGAATTACCTAAATTAATACATTTTCTCTCAAAATTCAACTTTGAAGGAAGTCTATTTACTAAACATCTCCACCGAGAAATTTTATATTTATTGACAAAGGTAATACTAATTTTAAATTTTATAACTAGTTGTCAAGTAATGACTATAAAATTCTGATCCATCAATGTTTCTGTGCACAACTGTCTTTTAACTCACATAAAACTTATTCCACCATTAACATAAGCAAGTTGTGATGCCCATCCTCTGAATTATAAGCAATCAACACTCATTAAAATCCAGCTATACATTACTATACATTTTGCAAAGAATAGGATTTTGGGGCCAAGAGATAACATGGATTGGTTCCCAAATGTTATCTTGAAATTCACATCAGGAGACAGTTTCCTTAAATGCCATGGTACGTGTAAATTGAACATGGCTTTCGATTTTATGCAGCAAGATACTGTTTTGTTGGATGCAATGTCTTTATCAATCATATGCACAACATTACAGCCACATCCATTCTTCTCTTTCTACTGACTTCGGTATATTTCCATAGTTTGTACTTTGCGGTTCTTTTGGCGGGACACTAACCAATCTTTTTTCATTATTGCCATGCTCCAGTCTTTTACTGTTCTATTCACAGAAACGTGAAAGTAAATATGTAAGTATTTTCAAAGTGAAAATTAAAATTTTACTCATAAAGAATACTCAAGATCTAGAGATACTCAGCTTGCATTATTAAGTTTGAACTGAATCGAACTGTTTTAATTTATTCAGAATCGAACCGAACTAAAATAGTTGGTTTGGTATACCACTTAGAAATTTTAAACTTTTTTTTAAATATAATAATTTATTAAATAACCGAATCATTAAACTATTTTTTAATTTTTTAAAAAATATTTTAAATTTATTTTTAGTATTTTTTATTTTTAGTTTTGATTTAGTTCGGTTTTAATTTTGATTTTAAATTTATTGTTAGTTTCTTTTCCATTCTTGATAAAAAAAGAAACTCAACTATTTGAGCCGAATTAATTAGTGAGTTCAATTGATTGGTTAGTCGATATTAAAAAAATGAATTGAGTTAACGCAATTGAAATTAAGATTTAAAGGTAGTGCACTCTCACGGTAAGACAGTTGTACACATAAAACTAATTAAAATATTTATAATTACCATATAATATCAAAAATATGTTTTATTCTAATACATGGTTATGATTGATTGACAGTGAAATATTTTATATTATAAGTACATTTTCTTTTTTTTCATGAAATTATTACTATTTCTTTTTAATGAAATTTTAACTAAACATATTACCGATTATGAAGTTTTTTAGCGGACCACGAGCTATCCGTAACTTTTATGGGTCGGATTGGATTTTTAAGGATCATTTTAGACCAGACCATAAAAGTCTCGGAAAATAAGGACTCAAAAATTAAGACTTAGACTCCTATTTTTTTTGGCATAAACAGTTAGAATTTACCTTGAATTGAATTGAGTCTTATGAATGAAGATCCTCTTTTAAATGTGTTTGTTTTTTAGCAAAAAAAATTGCTAATAATAACTACATTTCTACTCTTCTAGAAATTCTTTCTTTATAAAAAAATTAAAAAAACCACAATTCTAAAATGTTGTTATATTATTCTATTGTAAAAAACAATTTATATCATTTTAATTTGAGATAAGTTCTTAAGTAGAATGTGAGAGTTATGTTTGACAAGTTTGTTATCATGGTCTTTATATTCTATAAAATTTTTTTTCTCTTTATTAAGTTCATTGATTTTATATGTGAGATATTAGATCAAACTTTAGTATGGTTGAATGGCAGTTTCTAATTCGATAGAAATTAAGCATAAGGTTAAAGTCTGTTTGCATGCTGCTGTCGAAGTAATGTGTGTTGTAGTCGAAATTTGCTCTAACATGCATTAGTCAATATTGCTAGGGTTGTTAGCATGTTGAATTGAGCTTTGCTTGTAAGCCCAATTGTTTAAGTTAGCTTGTAATGGATAATTGTTAAAAAAACCATTGTTAGTGTGTTATTTTTCTTATAAATATGATGTTAGTTTCTCAATCTTGACATAAGGAAAAATAGGAAGATAAAATCCTAATTTCAAGAGAGAGATGTTATTTTGCTATTCTTGTATACTTGTAATCTTGTTCTAAGAGTAAGGAAATAATAGCAGTTTATAACCAATCTTTGTTGTTCCTTGTTGTTTTATCTCTTTTTCTTTGTTAACCCTAACCCTTGTGTGTTTCTTGATCATAAAGAAACCGTTTAGATTTTGTTTCAAGACATCTGATTCACAACATTATAGATAGACTCTCCTGCCCATTTAGATGATTTTAGATCTATATCTCTAGTCAAATGTTTATATTTGTGGTTAAATTTTTAGTATCTAGATTGACTTCTGTGTTCAATGTTAGACAAAATTATTTCTTCCAGTCAATCGTCTTTTATCAACGAAAAACTTTTGGTGGACGAAATGGTGACAATGAATGAGCTCGTTAAAATGGCTAAGAATTCTTAAAGGATTGTTATCTTAAAGTAAGTTTTACCATTACAAATAATGTTTTTAATGTCACACCCAAAAGAGATTTAACCACAACTATCGAGACGATGTAACGAAGGGTGACATGAAAAGAAGCAGCTTAACACCTCAGTTAATGAAAAATCGAGAGGTAAAATTATATGGTCATGGGTTCGAACCCCAACATCTGCATTTTTATTATTTACAAAAACAACGTCTCATATCTCTCGGTTTATCCATAAACGGATGGGTAAAATAGATTGTTGCTAATTAAAACTCATTACATTGTTTATAAAAAATATTAATAAAATAATTTGTCTACAAATTATAATGTTTATCCAGAATATTATATTGTTTACACTGAATATTAAAATAAAAAATAATTAGTCCGTGAAAATCATATGTTAGATCTTCGAATCCTTGATATTAGGGTAAGATCAAATGTTGGGTGCGACTATATTCTCAATGACTTTACCTCGCATGGATTTGTTCCTGATATAAAACAAAAAAAAAGATTGATAAATAAATCATTTTTGCTCAAATAAATAGTTAAGAACACAAACCTTAAACCAAAATAATTTCCTGCTCTTGCATCCATCTTAGCGATCTTTTTATGGCAAATGATCTTGCAAACCCAAAGAGGTTGATATAAATTAATAGTTTTAAGCGCTTCATGATGTTTCACTTGCTTTTTATACTCAAAAATATTCTTTTATAATGAAATTTTTGTATGTTTCACGCGAATCACTAATGGTAGTGTCTTTAGTGTTGTCATCTCATGAAATGAACGACATGTATTTAAATCAACAGAATCATTAATGGTTTTTTATGTTTAATTTAGGTAAAATAATTTAACCCTCGTTTTAATAGAAAACCGAGGTAATTAATCTTTAATTTTTTTCCATTTCGTTGATTACGAAGAATATTTATAAATAAAAAATAGGATTAAATATGTTTTTGGTCCTTGTAAAATTACAAAATTTTGTTTTTGGACCCTATAAAAAATATCGTATTTTGGTCCCTACAAAATAATTATGCACAATAGTTTTAGTCCATACTATTAAACCAATGTGTATTTTTGAATGATTATTTTGTAGATATGTTTAGAACGTTATAAAAAGTTCTTCGGAAAAAAATGAACTCAAAATTTGATTTATAAGTCGAGATTTTCATTACTTTTATCATTATCTTTTGAAATTTAAAAAATTCATATTTAATTCTTCTCATTTTAAAAAATTATATAATCTGGTAAAGAAACATTTTATAGTAATATGAAAACGTATGAAAAAAATTATTCAAAAATTAATTTTTTTTGGGTAATTAAATAATTTTCAAAATTTTAGAAAATAGTAAGGACTACAACTGCAAGCATAAAATTTTTGTAGGGACCAAAATATGTCCTTTTTTTTATAGGGACTAAAAATAAAATGTGAGATATTTATAAGGACCAACAACATATTTAACCCTAAAAAATATAATAAAAAAGAAAGGTTTATGGATTGTTGATTCCTGGTTTCATAAAACTGAGGTAATATGTTATTTCACTTCCTTTTTTCCAATTTATTTATACACTATTCAAGTCTCGTGTCATTTCTATCTCTTTGTGTCTTCAAATCTAGTTTAAAAGTCTTTTCTTTTTATTCAAAAAATATCTACAAAAACATTTAACGAAAATGAAAATCTCTTGTTCGTTATTAATGAAAAGTTTGTTGATTTTAAGGAGTTGAAAGACCAAGTTTTTGATCTAATTAAAACTATTTTCAAACATAGGTTGAAAGGTTACTTTGACATGCTTCATGGACCCATCTACATTAATCTCGTAATAGAGTTTTGGTTAAATGTGTCTGTTAGGAAATCTGGTGAGGATGCTAAGTCCATACAATCCAATGTATATGGTTTTCCTATCATAATTACTTCATCCCTTATTACTCAGACAATAAAGCGTGAAGAAAAAGATAGCTGTGTTGAACAATATAGATACAACAATGTCTTCTCAAACCACTTTCTCTTAATTTATGTCAACTACAATAACCTCACCAGTTCTGCTACTCTCATCCCAAATGCAAAAGTTTGACATCAACTTCTAGTGTCAAATCTCAGTCGAAAAGAGAAACAACTAGAAACGCTTACTTCAGATGACAAATATCTTTTGTATTAGAATATATCTATAATTAGTATAATCATAATTGTATGTTATTAGCTTCCAAATATAGAGATATTCACACTTGTATATTAGGACAAAGAATATCAATGAGAAGCAGGGAATTCAATTCTTACATGGTATCAGATTTATCACGTTCCTAACCCTACAAATTTTTCCAGCCGCCGCACACCTTCTGTTCTACCATGGCAGAAGAAAGCTCCCACTCTCGAACATCTGATGAAACTTCATCACCCTCAAAATCCAACCCCTCTCAGGCGGCAGCATCCAAATTCCACTCCGCTTTCTCCATCAACAACGTCAAAACCATCATCCCGGTGACGTTGGAAAATGATTCTAATCTCTACCTCTCCTGGTCTGCCCTATTCAAAGTGCAGGCACGCGTTCACAACATTCTTGATCACATTATTCCGCCTTCGGAAGTCCAGACCATACAAGCATCAGCCGAACTTAACGCTGCCGATTCTGAACTTTGGAATCGCCTTGATGCAGTAGTGTTGTAATGGATGTATGCAACAGTATCGCAGGATATTCTGCAATCCATCCTAGTCGTAGACGACACTGCAGAAGAGTGTTGGAAGCGCATATCCGCTATGTTTCATGACAACAAACACTCCCGCGCTGTGCAATTGGAAAAGCAATTCAGTAACACAAACCTGGAAGATTTTCCATCAACAAAAGCTTACTGCACCCGCCTAAAAACTCTCCCGGATCAACTCGCAAGTGGACTCTCCAGTCACCAACACACGTTTAGTTCTCAACATAATTTACTCTAGTTAATTATGTATTTTTATATGGGGTAGTAAGGGTGTTACATTGCTGACAAATGATTGAGGTGGTGCGATATTGGAAGGTTTCTTGGGGACCTCATGCACAATCTTTGAGGTAACTACCTCCATTATTTGGTGAGTCTGATGTGGATTTGAGTTTGGATTTAGAATGATCCATTTATAGAAGTTACGCGAGAATTAGCAGTCAATTCCCACATACAATGCCACTATTCCCTTCTGGAACCAGAATTAGATGGAAGTTGATAACGTGGAATCTTTAAATGGTAGTGTTAACCTCTGATACAGAGGCACGGGGTGAAGTTGCAAGGTTACCACTCCAACGTCTAAGTCAGTTCAAGATTCAATGTGAGTGCAGTGAAAAGTGGAGATCAGAAGAGTGCACCGTGCATTTTGCGTGAGACGACTTTTATACCATGAGCCATTTATGCATTGCATGTCCATTTATAGCCTCTATTTTGTACAACCACAACACGCTCATTTCATGAATCATTTGTGTCACTCTTTTAACATTTTATTGTGTGGTTCAAGTACAAAATTTCATTTAAATGGTACAGCTAAAGAAGAATGGAACATTCAATTTCCTCTTCTTTTTTTATTTATTTTACAAATATGCATTACCCAAAATCCAATGTCTACATAAGGCATTACCTTTGGTTTCATCCTGAGAAATACAAGTCTACAAGTATACCATTCTTAGTTGTTCATTCAAAGAACCACAATTCTTGTCATTAAATCATTCACTTCCACTCACATTTATATTCATTCCTTTCATTAAGCCATTCATTCAAGATTCAATATTTTCTCATTCACATCTATGACTCATTCACTTTAATTCACTTTAATGCACAATTCATTCACCATCAATCATTTTCATTCATGCATTCATTCACGCTCCTAAGTCATGCATTCATTCACTATCCACCAAATCATGAACCATAAACTTTCTCTTATTTTTTCAAATAAATCAATTAAAAATTGTATAAAAAAATTTGAGTTATAAGACCTAATAATTTAAATCTTCAAAATTCCAAGAGAATGAGAATGTCAAGACATCTCCAAGTTCTTCACTAAGTCCCCTTTGCATCAAGACATCTCCATTTTTGTGTTTATAAACCTAGCACCAAGAGAATGAGAATATCATGTAGCAAGCCAAGAATGTCACAAAGTGTAAACATCGAGTAAGAGACATGACTTGTATGCATTAAGGACCAAGAGTTTAAATTCAAAAAAGAAGGAATTAGTCAACAATAGGTCATTCATTTTAACACAAAGTTATCCAATTTCTCTTCTAAATACATGTTAACACATAATCATTCCAAACATAAACCAAATCATCAAATAAAATTCAAAGAGGGGGGAGTGAAATAATTATACTATAGTAAAATAAGAAGCAAGGTCGCAAATTTTCAGAAAAAGAAAAATTCAAAGGTACAGAAAAATACAACATTACATATTCAATAAAGTGGCAAAACATACACGAAACTCCATTGATTTTTCTACACTATTCCACTTTCATCAACAATATCAGTTCAAAAACCCTAATCATCCCCCAAATAAAAGGAGAAGCATATCAGGAGAGAAAGGGGTGAAAATTTTCAACCACCAAAAACCCTAGACTAAGCCACCACAGCAAGAACACATATCCATTCTTGAGATACAAAAAACCCTAGTCCTAATATCAAAATCAGAGATCACGCTGAAATAAAAAACAGGCAACTGCAAAGGAGCTAGAAACACGCGCACACACACACACACACACTGAGAAAACGAATATTTCATTAAATTGTATCAGAATTCATAAGAAGTTTTGGTTTTTTGTATAACTCCAACAAGTAAGGCAACAAGCATACTAGGAAGAGAAGGAGGTTGCAAAAATCAGAATACGTAGAACTACTATAGAACTACTTCTGGTGTGGTATTTCTTCATTCTCATCTTTTTTTACACAGATGAATCATGATTTCATTTGTTTGAATATTCTACTGTTGATGTAATGATAAATTTAAACCATGTTTGAGGTTACACGCCTTAGATTAACCATTCATTCTTTTCTTTTGTTCCTTAAAACACTTTAATTAACTTGTACAAATAAGGGTCGTTGGGATCAAACATTCTGGCGTAACTCTTTGAACGATTGATTTTTATCGAGTGTTCGTTGTACATTAAACAATTTTCATAATAACCTTGAATGAAAAAAGACCGTTGGAATCTAGCACTCCAGAGGAACCCCGAATGATTGATCCCAAGGCTAATATCTTGTTCTCACCAAACGTTCGCCATTCACCTAAAATACATTTAACCAATCAAACTCTTTTTCTCGCCACCGTGCGATCTCAAAATCTTTTCAAAAATGAAAGACAATTTGTCTTAATATGATGTAGGACAATGCTTCATCCACAATCATTGAGTTGAGATAAATGATATTTTCTCTTGAATGTTGATTTGTAAATTCATTCAATGTGATGCAAATGTCCACTCCTCACATGTTTTGGATAAAACAATATTTTTTGTCGATTAATAAAGGACAACTTTGGCTAAAATAGAACAACAAACAAACATTTTCTATCTAGAACTATGTATGCCTTGAATTCTCTATTGTACCTGAAGATACGTAGGAGCAGGATTGCAAAATCTTGTCAGGCCCCCTAATAATAAACCTTTTTAGGTTATTTCTCTTTAATAAAAATCCAAAAACATTTCTCGTCTCTCTCTTTTTCCACTCAGTAAATACAAGATTAGAAACTAAAATAAGCTAACATTCATTCGAAATAAACTAAATGGTTTTCGTTGAGTACAACGGACGTGAGGGGTGCTAATACATTTTCCTTGCGTAACCGACTCTCGTACCCTGATACTGGTTGCGATGACCATATCCTTATCCTTTCTTTTAGGGTTTTATTGATATTTTCTATTTCCCTCTTTGGGAATAAATAAAGTTCGATGGAGACTCTGTTAAATCCATCTCGCGGGCGTACGATTACGCTTTGCGAGGCCGTGTTCTCGTTTTTCGAGGTGCAGTAGACATTAATTTGTGCCTCTGCAATTTGTGCCTTTGCCAGTCCAGAACAATTCTGACTATGTTTTAAGTTTCAATAATGTATATTTATGTTACTTGATGTAAAAATTATTCTTTTAAATTTGTGTTATTTAAATGTCAATTTCAGAACCCTAATTGCACGAAGCATTCAACTCTTATTCTTCTTCACTGCAATTCCTCATCCAATTCTTCTTCTTCTTCTTCACTTAAGGTCGTAGTTTCATTCTTGTTATTTTCACAACAACTTATTCCATTCGTCTTCTTCACTATAAATCATTAAAAAATATGCATCAAATGTCATATTCATCAAGGTGAAGAAACTCGGTTTCTTATCATTCCACAAGTGTGAGCAACAACCCTGGGAGAAGTTATGGGTGTAATGCCCGTATGATATCATACCAGTGCAAGAACAGACATGATAAAGGGAGACTTTCCTAGAGGTGTCCATTTTGGAAAACTGAGGAAACTTACAATTTATTCATTTGGAATAAAAATATAGCACAAGGTAAGGATGTTTATGAAAGTGTAGATGAAGATTGGAGCAAAGATGAAGGAGATGCAAGCAGTTGAAATATTGAAGGAATTGTATGAATCTTCAATGAAGAAGAATAAGAAATTGCAGATGAAGATGAAGTCAAATGCATTTTATGGAAAATTGAAATCGATTTGTCTTGTATGTTTGTTTATGCTCAACATGTTCTTGTTATTGAAGTGCAAATGTTGAAGGATATATTGAAATGTATTGTTCAGTTATGTAATGTTGTTGAATTGACTATGAAATGTTGTTCATTAGTTTATGTAATAGTGTTGAATTGATTATTAATTCTTGTTCAATTGTTTATGAAATGTTTTCCAATTATGTTATTTTATTGAGTTCAATTGCTTATGTTATTTTGACATGGTGTAGTCTATATTTTGACATATTTATACATAGTATGGCCAAACAGATTTGTTAAAACACAAATATCTTCACAAAATGGTGGTGATACTACATCATTCAAATATCAACATAAATATGTATTTAAACATCTTCAAAACATGGTGGTTATTACATTACATTATGTATGCCTCCACAACATGGTGGTCATTACATTATAATACATATATATTTAAAACACAAACATGAATATCAGCATAAATATATCTTTGCAACATGGTGAAAGTACACATAAACATCTTCAAATGGATCTTCATATATTGTTCATTGAGTAGCATCTTGTTAATTTCTTCCTAGCTTTTTGATACTCTACCACCACCATTTACATGATCACCAATGGATCATCAGACTTTTTACCAGAGCCATATATGTTTCTTGCTTTCGAGGTCCTTAACTTGTCACTCTTTCTATTTGCACCTGTCACATCAACATTATTCTTCACTTTATTCTTTGGTATTAGCGTCTTAACCTGGCATAAGAATTAATAGGTATAAGAAAGATCAATAAACAAGGAATATGCACAGAAAATGTATATATACTCATAAGATCACTAACACTTGGCTTTTGTGAAGAAATTTCTGGTGGTTTGAAAGCATTGTTTTTATATACTTTTGGTTTTTTACCAAAGAATGTTTTGATACCATTTGACTTTGATGCACTTGACTTGATAAGGGATGTGTCAATACTTAAAGGTTGAATGTCCAAAACATATTCATCACTTAGTAATGCTGCCAAAGTCTCAGTATCCCATTCACAGTACTTGCCCAAAAATGAAGCTTTTGTTGGTTCCTCATTAATAATTTCTTATCCACTCAAACATGGTTATTATTGGTTTTTCCCTTTGGAACAAGATTGTTTCATTGAAATATTCACTTAGATTGTTCATTAACACATCACACTTAGAGAAAAAAGTAAAAGCATGCTTACACAATTTAGTTTTGGGAATAGCCTTTAGCCATTCATATGCATCCAAACTGGCCTCCTTGATTTCAAACATCTTAGATTCATGTGACTCAAAATATGTTGCCTTGGATAAAACCATCATAAGATCCCTAAACAATGTTCCTCCTCCAAACTTCTTCTTGAAGTTGGCATATAAGTGCCTTAGACAAAATCTATGTTTAAAACTGGGGTACTCTTTTTCAAACACTTGAACCAGACCCTTTGAAAAAAAAATGCATTTAATATAAAAATTCATAACAATATGCAGATATGAAACATACTTAATGTGAATCAAACTTACCTTTTGCTGGTCAGATATGAAACACCACATGTTTTCACTAATGTCTTCAAGAAGCAATTTATTGAACCAACTTCATGAATCTTTTGTTTCATTCTCAACAACTCGAAAAGCAATAGAAAAATACTGATCATTAGGATCTCTCCCAACAACAATCAGTACTATACCACCATACTTGTGTTTCAGATGACATTCATCTAAGCCAATAAATGGTCTGCATGATTTTCTCAAAGCCTTCTTGGTTCCATCAAAACATATGTAGGAGTTTTCAAATCTTGGTTACAAACTTAGAGTTGGATATGCAATGTTGACCTTAAAAGTGTTTCCTACTTAAGCCCTCTTCAACTCGACACCATAAGACCATAACAAGCTAAATTATTTTCTATAGTCACCTTCTACAACTATTTCCTTACCCATCTCTTATGAGATAAATATATTTTTTGGTGGTTTACATAGGGTATCACAATCAACAACTAGTTCAGTTCTAGGTTCACAATCAACACCTTTATTAGACCCTTTCATCCTTTCCTCCTCACTATCATTAAACTGTACACCCTCCACACATTCATTACTAGATTCACTTAAATTATCAACCTTTTTATCACATGTCTTGCCCTTGACTGTATCTATAATCCTATTCATAAAGGTGGCCTCTCCTGTTTCTGATTTTGGCTTAGTAAATATCTCAACATCACATTTATTTCTTAGTGCATACACAGCTAACTGATAAGCATCTTCGTCATCCCTAAATGATTTTAAATCTTCTTCTAGAGAACCACCATCATGCTTCCACCATATTTTAACAGCCCTAACATCAAACTCAAGTTCAATCCCTTTGACTAAGTCACAAGCTTCACAATAAGACCAATAATTTGGATCTTGACCATTATATGCACAAACATCCTCACCATCATATCTTAAGTTAGGTTTTTTACAAAACAACCCTTTGTGTAGAACAAAACCTAAAGTTACCCACGTATGGTACAGTTAATTCACTTAGTTTTAAAGTTTATCAAATTAGGTCAAATATAGTGTGCAATAGAAAATACTACATAGATACATATACAGTTCATACAATATACAGTAACAATACGAGTAAAATGATTCTTAATCTAACCCTAACATTACTAAATAAACCAAATTGAAATACCCGGGACCACAAGCAGTGAATAACTAGGACCACAAGAACACTTGCAACTGAAAGGAAGGAGGGGACCACGAAACCGACAAGATTTTGAATTAGGACCACGAGATTGCATGCAACTGGGAAGGAAGGAAGGGGGCCATGCAGATGAAGAAAAATATGTTTTAGGACTTTCGTGAGAAATATTATGGAATGGTTTAAGACTTTTGGATTCTAATTATTTATCTAACCTTATCTGAATAACACCCATGCTGATGAATAATAAATAAAAAATCCATGTTGTTTAACTAAACATGTTCCACGTAAGTCTCTGCTAGTGGAAACTAATGGTATTGACAAATTTTATGGACGACAAAGTTTACGAAGACAGTTGTTTCAAGGAAAATTTTAGAGAGACTAAAATAGAATGTTGGCTTATTTATAAGGAATAAATCATATTTAACCCAAAAAAACATTTACACGAGTATTTATTAATTTCCCATGAACAATATCCTCAAACAGCGAAAGGTAAAGCCATGACTTTTTGGTATAAAAGAGCATAATTATCGTATGTTGTTGAAACGTTTCTACACTGCAGTAAATGTGAATGTGTTAGAATAGATGAAGAATTTGTTGTGAAACGGGTGTCTTGAAACAAAATATAAACAATTTCTTTATGATCAAGAAACACACAAGGGTTAGGGTTAACAAAGAAAACAAGGTAAAACAACAAGGAACAACAAGGATTGGTTATAAACTGTTATTCTTTCCTTTCTATTAGAAACAAGATTACAAGTATACAAGAATAACAAAATAACCTCTCTCTCTTGAAATTAGGATTTTGTCTTCCTATTTTTCCTTATGCCAAGATGAGAGACTAGCATGCTATTTATAAGAAAATTAGCACACTAACCTAATGGGCTTTTTAACAATTACCCATTACAAGCTAACTTAGGGTACAAACTAACTTAAACAATTAAGCTTACAAGAAAGTCCCAATTCAACATGCTAATAAACCTAGCAATATTAACTAATGCATGTTAGAACAAACTTCGACTACAACACGCATTACTCTGACAGCAACGTGCAAACAGACTTTGACCTCATGCTTAATTCTTGTCGAACCAGAAGCTACCATTTGACCATACTAGAGTTTGATTTAATATCTCACAAATCTCCACCTTGGATCTAACTCTATAACATTAAGAAACTAGCTTTCTTAATGCAGCTTTATCAACTGCATACAGTGGAAAAACTTGTAACTGAACAACGTCTTGGTGATTATATCAACAGCATTATAATTTGTCGAAACCTTCAGCACTTGGAATTCTCCACGCTCGATTACCCCTCTGACTCCAAAATTGCTATGTGATCAAGATGGTGCCATGTGCCATGTGCCATGTGCTATGTGATCAAGATGGTGAATCGGTGCTGCTGAGAAACAAAAAATCTTACAAAGTTATAGGTATTGGATCTGTGAGATTTAAACTCCATGATGAGTCAATAAGGTTATTGACTGAAGTCAGGTATGTACCTGATTTAAAGAGAAATTTTATTTCTCTTGGTGAATTCGACAGGAA
This sequence comes from Lathyrus sativus, assembly GCA_963859935.3. Lineage (NCBI taxonomy): Eukaryota > Viridiplantae > Streptophyta > Magnoliopsida > Fabales > Fabaceae > Lathyrus > Lathyrus sativus. Next base: position 21,489,467 of record OZ012740.1, on the reverse strand, counting down.
GGGATATCTTTTTCAAAGAGAGAAAAGTATCCTAAGAGTCATGAAGGGGCCGAAGGAAGTCTTGAGAGGCATGAAGAAACAAGGCTTGTATACCCTTGAGGATGAGGTTGTAAGTGGTTCGAAAAATGTTGCATCCGCGAAACCTATGTCGAAGACAGAATTATGGCACATGAGATTGGGCCATGTCAGCGAAAGAGGCCTGGTCAAATTGGGGAAGCAGAACCTGTTAGGAGGTGACAAAGTCTAAAAGTTTGAGTTTTGTGAATCTTGTGTATTTGGTAAATCCTATAGCGCGAAGTTTAACAAAGTCAAGCAAAGAACACATGGATCCCTAGATTACATTCATGCTGATCTTTGGGGGCCTGCAAAGAATCCTTCACACTCAGATGCAAGGTATTTTCTATTCATCGTTGATGACTATTCCAGAAAGCTATGGGTATTTATTCAGAAGATGAAGAATGAAACTTTTGAGAATTTCAAAAGTTGGAAGGTTCTGGTCGCAACTCAAACTGGCAGAAAGGTTACAAGGTTAAGAATTGACAATGGCCTTGAGTTCTGCAACGACGTGTTTGACAGTTACTGTGTTGAGTCTGGGATTTCAAGGCATAAGACTGTAGCAGGTACTTCTCAACAAAATGGCTTAGTTGAGAGATTCAATCGAACAATCCTTGAAAGGGTTAGATGTCTGTTGTTTAGTGTTGGATTGAAGAAGGTGTTTTAGGCGGAGGTTGTGTCGACAGCAGCTTCTCTGATAAATAGATGTTACCCGACTGCCTTTGGGAATGAAGACACTTGAAGAAGTTTGGTCGGTACATCCACCTAGTCTCGACAGACTGAGAATATTTGGATGTGTGGCCTATGCTCATATTAGGCAAGACAAGGTTGAACCTAGAGCTCTGAAATGCATGTTCATGGGGATACCATGAAAAAGTCAAAGCTTATAGGTTATGGTGCCTAGAGCCAGGTCACAGGAGGTGTATCATCAGTCGAGATGTAGTTTTCAATGAAGCAGAGATGGCTTTCAAGAAAGCTGATGATGTTGACGAAGAGCTGGAGCATGGAGAGATTCCTGTTTAGGTGGAGCATGTTGGTGCTGAATTGCATATCCTAGATGAAGTTGAAGAAGACGCAGAAGATGTTGTCGAAGATGAGGAGACTGATAATTACTACCTGCTAACAAAGACAGGTCGAGAAGAATCGTCAAGCCGCCTTAGAGACTTGGGTATGCAGATCTTATAGCTTATGCCTTAATCTCTGCAAGTGAGGTTTTATACGAAGAACCTAGAGACTATAAGGAAGTTATGAGGAGTCGAAAGAAGACTGAATGTCTGAAGGCCATAGATGATGAGATGAAATCTCTTCATGATAACAACACATGGAAACTGATCAAGAAACCTGCTGGAACAAGGTTTGTCAACTATAAATGGATTTTCAAAGTTAATGGAGGAACCGAAGGAGTGTCGTCGAAGAGATACAAGGCAAGATTGGTTTCTAAGGGGTTCACTCTGAAAGAAGGTGTTGACTTCAATGATGTGTTCTCTCCTGTTTTAAAGCACATATCCATTCGAATGTTGCTTTCCATAGTGGCCTATTTCGACCTCAAATTGGAACAGATGGATGTGAAGACTACATTCTTGTATGGTGATCTAGATGAAACAATTCTTATGAGGCAACCTGAAGGGTGTGTCGAAAGGGGGAAGAAAGATTATTTGTGCACACTGAATATATCTTTATATAGACTGAAACAATATCCTCGATAGTGGAATAAGAGATTCTACAAGTTCATCACACGCATAAGTTTCATCAGAAGTCAGTTCGACCACTGTGTTTACTTCAGATTTCGACTTGGTAATTCATTTGTTATTTTGTTGCTTTATATGGATGATATTCTAATAGCAAGCAACAATGTCGAAGATGTAATGAGAGTGAAGGCTGAACACAATAAGGATTTCGACATGAAAGATTTGGGAGTTGCGTCCAGGATTCTTGGGATTGACATCTGAAGAGATAGAAAGCAGTCGAAATTATGCTTATCTCAAGAGGCATACCTACGGAAGATTCTCGAAAAGTATGGTATGTCGAATTCAAAGTCTGTTGTGACTCCAACAAACCCTCAATTCAAGTTAAGTATAGATCAGTGTCCCAACACTGATGTCGAAGTAACTTATATAAATAGCATTCCATATGCTAATATAATGGGTTCTTTGATGTATGCTATGGTCTATATTATACCTGATATAACATATGCAGTAAGTCTTGTAAGCAGGTACATGGTAAATTCTGGAGAGGCTCACTAAAAAGCATTGAAGTGGATTCTAAGGTATATAAATGGGTATCTGAATATAGTCCTAATTTATGGTGGAGCCTTGAGTGAAGATAATAAAGCAGCAATCAAAGGATATGTCGACTCTGATTATGCAGGTTGTATGGATTCTAGAAAATCTATTTCTGGATATGTGTTCACTATGTTTGGGACAACAATTAGTTGAAAAACAACACTTCAGAAGGTCGTTGCCTTATCAACCACTGAAGCGGAATATATTTCCCTAACTGAAGTTGTGAAGGAAGCATTGTGGCTTGAAGGTTTTGCAGATGAGTTAAAACTTCAAGATCGGGTTATCAGTGTTAAATGTGATTGTCAAAGTGCAATACACTTGTCGAAGAATTCAGCCTATCATGAGCGAACCAAGCACATTGATGTGAGGCTGCAGTTTGTCAGAGGGGTAATCGAGCGTGGAGAAGTGCAAGTGCTTAAGGTTTTGACAGATCATAATGCTGCTGATATGATCACCAAGACGTTGCCCAGTTGCAAGTTTTTCCACTGTAAGCAGTTGATAAAGCTACATGAAGAAAGCTAGTTTCTTGAAGAAAGCTAAAATTATATGGATATTTGAAAAAAATAGTTAGATTGTTTAAAAATTTTAAAAATGTAATATAATAAAAGAAAATTGAATGAGACTCATTTAAAGAATTTAAATAACTAATGAGTATGATAGACGTGGGTATTCTAATCCAACTCTTTATTAAGTGGCAATGTTGTCAATATCTAAGAGTTAAATGATCAACTTAAAAGAAGAGGAAAAAAAGGTAAAGAACTAAAATATGATACAATAAATAAATCAACTTAACAATGTAAATAAATTTTAGAGCCTTATGATAAATTATTTAAAATTTTATGAGAGATCTAATTGCAAACAATTTAAAATTTAAGAATTGGTTCAACAACTATTTCTTTCCTAGACTTCATTACATATTAATAAATGTTTAGAGGCCAGCTTACAATTTTCTTTACTTCCAAAGTTTATTTATCAATTTTAAAATAATTTTTTAAAATGATCTACTAATTTAAATTCATTTTTTAAAAATAAACAATTGAAATATAACATGTTTAAACTCACACTCCTATATCTAAGGTTCCACTCCTACAACTGAAATTTCTGCACAACTAATACTTAACTAAACAATCCTAAAATAATTTAAGTTTCTTCAATTTAATAAAACTTTAATAAAAATGTGGTAGAACATGGAGGGGATTATCTCCACCTGGTATTTTCTTAGGTGCATACATAAATATTGACTCTTAAATTCATTTCTTCCTTTTTTTTTTATTTATTTAAAATGTCTCATTTATTTTTTCTCTGAAATCAAAGGCAAGGCTTAGGTTGAATTGGACTCTTATGTGACATGTAAGAATTGTTTTCTCGTAAAACAAGATTTGCTACAGAGACATCATCATTAGCATTTGTTCCTTGAACATGAAGTTGAGGTTGAAAGCACAACCACTTTCATTCAATTGTGAATACTTCCACTTGTTTTCAAGAACATGCACCCAAAATCCATAAAAACAAAACCAAGACGGTGTCTATTTCTGGTAATCACACCTTCAAGCAGAGTGACCATATAAACAGTCCACCTCGTTCCTTTTTGTGGTCTCTCTCGCTGTCCTAATCTTCTTCCCCAGCCCCACTTTTTCCTACCTTCCTCGTGATATGTTTCTTCCCTTTGTACTATTTTAACATGCAAATGTTTCATCTATGTATATACGTACAATTATTGATTTCACTACTAACTATATTTCTTCTTACATTTCTAACTTATTGGTTTATCCGAACTGAAACACCTTAGTGTCTGCACCCTTAGGCTTACTGTGTGAGGTTTCCAAGAGATTTTGGACTATTTAAACAATATGAGACCTTCCATTAATGTTTGCCTATTATATGGTATATAAGTGCCTATTATATGGTATATAAGTTAGAGATTTAATTTGATTTATAGTTTCAATTCCTGAATCTAAGATATCTGTTAAACACAAAAAGTTTAACATAACCTCCAAGGTTCTAGTGTTTGAGCACCACCTATGAAGACAAACTTCATATTCATTTGGTGTTTCATCTTTTTAGATTCATATGTTCATTCTCTCTTGATCAATTTTAAGAAAATCTCCATGGATTATTTCAAAAGTGTCTCATACTTCTTTGACACAAATACAATTGCAAACATAAAATTAATCTCGGGTGCTTAAAGCACTTATTATTAAGTACTTAGATTTAAGAATGATTTTAAATGTTCTTTTATCTTTTTTGGTCCAAATCAAATCAGGTTTATTTATTACTCTATTATCAACAAAATAAGTAAGAATAAATAGACCATTTCTTAGAAAATCTCATGTTTCAAAATTATTTGTTTTTCATACGTTAAACCATTCACCATCAAACGATGTAGGTGTGTTCATCAAAAGCCATTTGTTCAAAGCAAGAGTTGTGTTTTGGGATTTGTTATGGATCTTTTGGATTTTAGTAATTATAAATATGTATCTCTTCTGTTATTATATTGTGACAATCTTGAGAGATTTAGATGTAAAGGGAGAAATAAGGGTTTAGAGTTTAGGGAAAAATTTGGAGTTATCTAAGAGGATTAGACAATACTTTTACACCTTGAATTTATGTGATTACTATATTGAGAGTTCGAGAGGTCGGGAAATAATTGGGTAGAAAATAGAGTTTATTTTTGCGAACTCGGAAGGTTATTTTCCTATAACTCATTTGGAATCTCTTGTAACAACTTTTGAAGTATAGTGAATTAGAGGGTTACTCTCTCCCCCAAACGTAGATCATTTAATTGAATTAGATAAACAAACCTTTTGTGTTTTTCGCCTTGTTTTATCTTCTTTTGCCAAGTTAATTCACTTTCTTATAGAGTTAATAGTTATTACTATTGAAGGTCATTTGTTTGGTTGTCATTATTCTTTGTCCCACACATTGAATTTCTTGGTGTGATTGAACCCCGAATAATTTCTTATGAAAGGGTTTTAATTTTATATGAGCAAGTCTTTGACTCACAGGTTATGTCTAAAAAAACAAATATATCCATTCCAAATGGTGGAGAACAAATCCATAGTGGAGCAATTGACAGAATTTCACAAGATTATTGATGATCTTAAGAATATTGAAGTGAAGATTTAAGATGAGTTTGGGCTATACTTTTGTTGAGCTCATTACCCATATCTTTTGAACATATTAAAGATGTCCTTCTTTATGATAAGAAAAGTATTATTACTTTGGATGAAGTCTAGACGACAGTGAAATTCAAATAAGTTTCCAAGGAAAAATATTTGAAGATTATGAGAATGATGGTTCACTAGTAGTGTTGAGTTTGGAGACTGAAGATAGTTGGTTTTAGACTCAAATTTCTCTTATCATATGTGTCCAAGAAAATAATACTTTGAGACTTTGAAGTTGAAGCAAGGTGGAGTAGTTCTCCTTGGTGACAATAAGGCATGCAAGACTCGTGATATTGGTATGATCTGACTTAAAATGTTTGATGATCGTGAGTTTCTTTTCCATAATGTAAGGTATGTTTCAGAACTCGGGCAAGATTTGTTATCCATAAGCATGTTTGATGATCTAGGCTATTGCACTAGATTTGAAAGTGGGGTGTTGAAGATTTCGTTTGATGAAGTGATCATACCTAAAGGGTCTAAAATATGTGTTCTATATATTTTAGAAGGTTCAAATTCTATTGTTCATTAATTATCAACTAGTGAAGACTTTCATGACAAGAATAAACGGTGGAATTTAAAGTCAATGCATGATGATTACTTGAAGTTGTTTCATAACACTTTAATGAGTTTAGTAGAAGATAAGGGATAAAAATGCATGAGATTGTTGAGTTGTCATTGAGTTTCTGGGGTAAGGTTGATGCCAAAGCGGCTTACTTGGTTGATAAAGAGTCTCGTCATAGGAAAAATACTAAAAACTAAGGGGTAAAGCTTTTAGAAAATATGACGGAGAAACTCAGTTTGAGGTGGAGTTTCCTACTATGGATACTAGTAATAGTAAGAGGACAGTTAAAAATGATTTTGATTATCATTTGACTCGCGATAAGGTAAGGAGGAAGATTATAGCATCTCAAAGGGACAGTTATGCTATTCTTGGGTGTTACGCTTTGAATGTGGCTGAAGGGTTGCAAAATTCAAAAATAGGGTTAACAATGGTTGAAAAACCATTCTTGTATGATTGTTAGATTTCCTAGGCAAAAAAAGGTGATTGGAAATAATTGGATGCAAGTGGCGAGATCAAGGTTCAAGTGTGTATTGAGTTGAAGGTTTTTGAATAATGTTTCAATATGGTAGAGAGCAACAAGGTGGTTGGTGGTTAAATTTACATCACCATTGGTTTCAAGTCAAGGTGGAGATTGTTGTAATATGCCTCAAAACCTCAAGTGAGAAAAGAGAAGGGAAATGCCATATTCCGGTACTGACATAATTTCAGGCTTATTCGCGGATCAGTTTATTAATGGGTTGTATTTTGGGATTTGTTATAGATATATTGGGTTTTAGTGATTATAAATATGTATCTCTTATGTTATTGTATTGTGACAATCTTGAGAGATTTATAGTTAAAGGGTTTAAGGTTTAGGGAAATCTTTGGAGTTAGCTAGTAGGATCAGGCAATACTTCTAAACACCTTGGGTTTGTATGATTACTACATTAAGAGTTTGAGAGGTCAGGAAACACTTGAATAGAAAATAGGATTTGTTCTTGGGAACTTATAAGATTGTTTTCTTGTAACTCATTTGCAATCTCCTGTAATAACTTTTGGAGTATAATGAATTAGAGAGTTTCTCTCTCCCCTAGACATAGATCATTTGATTGAACTGGATAAACAAACATTTTATGTTTCTCGCCTTCTTTTATCTTCTTATGCTAAGTTAATTCACTTTCTTATAGAGTTAAAGGTTATTATTGTTGAAGGTCATTTGTTTGGTTGTCATTGTTCTTTGTCCCACGCATCAAATTTCTTGGTGTGATTGAACTCTGAACAATTTCTTCTAAAAGGAGTTTAATTATTCTATCAATTTTACAACATAAGTAAAGAGTAAGCATCATAATACATAAATAGAAAGAAATCCAAGTAAGAAGAGATGAGGCACGTCGGAAATAAGTAAATAAAAAAAAGATATGGGATAAAAATATATGCACCAGAGACTTATAGAGGTTTAGACTAACTATTTGGCCTACTCTTCTTCACAAGAATTTCTTCTTGATACTTTCCATTATTTATGTGAGCTTTTTGCAAATTATGCCCACAAACCTTCTTACAAGCAAACTTGGAGTTTTACATTGGCTATCTTCCAAACCAAACACGAGATTTTATACTAGGTTAATCTCAAACTAAATGAGAGCTTTTACACAAGGCACAACTCATGGAACAAACTGAAATTTTCACAGACAATCTCACAAACCAAATACGAGCATTTACACCAGGAAAAGCTCACAAACCAAACAGTTATTTTCATACACAATCTCATAAACCAAACAGAAACTTCCCACAATGATATTTTCCACAAGAGATAAAAAAAATCTCTTTTGCAAATTACAATATTACCCATGCACCATAATACACAAGAAAATCCTCATTGATATTTTTAACCCCTAATAAACTAAGGCAACTTTAGTGAAATGAAATAAATGAGAAGAAAAAGAGTAGAGAGTGAGAAAAAGTTTTAAAACATGTTTTGTGATGTAGTTTAAAACTAAGGAGAATCATCTATTTATAGGAGAGAAATCTAGCTCAAAAAGGAAAATTATCAATGGGGTTTTTAATACTTGTAATCTATTATGCCTTAAGTATAACCGATTATGTGTTTCATAAAAACGAAAACCCTAATTCCCAAAATGTAAACCCTACAACGACTAGTATCTTAATATATTAGGAGTTTTCTTAATAGTTTAGGAAGATTAAACATTTCTCTAATGGATTGGATAAGGGACTTAATCGATTAGGCAATGTATATAAATTTTTAGGAACGCCCTTTATCAATTCGACAAACACCTTGATGGTTCCTCTAAGGATTTTAGGGAGTTTAATCAAAATATAGAGGTTAAAAACACTTTTAGGTGAATGTGTTGCCTTAATAATTTAGGAATTACTCTAATTTCTTTTACAAGACTCTGATCACACAGACATGGACTAGGTGAGCTTTCACACTTCCTCTTTTTCATGAACTCAGAAGTTTTAAGATCCCTTGCTAAATACATCAATAATTTAACACTTAATTTAGTATTTGTGTTCTTATATCCAATGAGCATTAATATAGTTTCTCGATAGACATTATCACCAAAGAGATTGCTTGATTAGATATCATCAAGGTTTTCACCGCATGCCCCTTGACATAGGTGTTGTTCTTAAGAGATTGGATTTGACATCTTGATCTCCCAATCATAACAACTTTATCATTACTTCAGATGAATACTTCACCTCTTGGTGTTGTCATCATCAAAATCATATAAGTCTACTGACTGCTACATGCATTATACCTGCAAGTACATAGATCCATATTGTACCCCTTTTTATGTTGGCAATGCATTTCTCATGGTGATAGACAAACAAAGAAATAAAGGTGAAGGATTGGAGTGATTAAACTCCCTATGACAAATATAGAGAGTATACCCTACTCCTCCTAAGAATATATTTCTTTCCATTTGACATTATAAAAAAAAGGAGGGAAAAGATAAACAAATATATAATACATCTAAGCACATAGATCAAGAGATAAGAAAGGAATTATCATTTAAATTTAATAAATAAAACACTTAATTAATTAAAAAGGATGATTAAAGTACAAAAGGAGAAGGGCTAAAAAGCAGCACACAAAAACATAAACAAAAACAAAAACCAAACAAGCAAGGATTATAATGTGTCCTAGTCATCATCACTAAACAACTCAGATGGCAGGTGAATCTAAGCAAGCTCATGTGCCAATAAGTTGATATTCTATTTGGTCTTTTTTTATTCTCTGATGATAGTTTGGAGGACAACTTGGGTTGGAGGAGTTTAGGGGATTTCATAATCAAAATCCTTCAGAGTTGAATGGCATGCTTGTTTAGGTGCTTGTCGTCCTTGAGTGGCTCTTCTGGACATATGGGGATTTTGAGATATAAATCGATCATTGATCTTAATTCTCATTAGCCCTACCTCAATTTTTCTTATCCCGGCCAACTTAAACTCAAATTCCACATCCTAAACATTGAAGTCAATGTGCTTCAAGACTTTTGATACAAAATAAACATATGGAACCCACATAACTCCTTTTCTTTTGCTCACCATCATGTGAAATATCATTGTGTTGGCCCATATTTCACAATAAAAAATGGATGACATAGAGAAAGAATATTGGGAGATTACAAAAATGACCTTCTTATCGTCCTTAGTAAGAGCATTCATCAGCAGGCGAGTTTCAACAATCCAATTCAAATGTTTCTTTGAGGATTCATCCCAGGGAGGGACACCCCAACGTAACCCAACTTTTTAAAGAAATTAGTTAGTTGTTTCTTTAGATAAAGCTCATCTTGGGACATATCACTTTCCTTGCATACCAATGATCTATTCCCCATTAGAAATGATATTTTTTCATGTGCTTATGAAATAAACCAACACACATATTCTCCTTCTCAATTCCAACGGTGCATATTGTCTTATAAGCCTCTTTGTATAGAGGAGTAATAAGGAAGAACCAAATTTTAAAATGCTTCATGTTATCCAAAAACACTCTGAAACAATGAGTAACCTACACCAATATAATCAAGCTCTTGATATACACTTGGTTCATTGAACTACGTTGAACTCTAAAAAGGTCAAACATAGTGTTGGTGTTTGTGAAAAAGTCCGCCATAGGTTTGGTGCTTATGTTAGAATATTTTAGGAGAGGTCTTGGTGTGAGACTTATATAAAGATATAACATAGTGGAAAATCCTTCAAGGTATTAATGGACTAGATGTACCCTTACTTGATAAGGGGAATTAAAATATATCCTTGTGTCATTTATATTTTCTGCTTTTTAATTTTTTTCACTTTATCTATTGCTAAGAACATATCTTTTTCATATCAAAATAATATTGAGCACATAGCGCAAAAATGATAAAAATCAGGCAACCTTAACTCACTCATCCCCCCTCTCTCTTAGGTTGCATTTCATACTTACATTTGACATCATAGTGGGTTAAGGTAACTTGCTCCTCGATCCAGGTAGATATGTCGTTTGCAAAATCGTTCTTAACTGATGGTGGCAGTAGCAACAAACCTCCCTATTTCATTTGTGAATACTATTATGACTTTAAAAAAAATTGAATGTAAATATATTTAGAAGCACAAGATGAAGAAATATGGGATGATGTCAACAATGGACCCTTCATTCCAATAATTGTCATAAATAATATAGAACAACTAAAGGTGAAAGGTTATTGGAATGATTACGACAAAAAGAAAGTGTTGTTTGATAAAAAGGCAAAAACATTTTTGCATCTGCCTTGGGAATGGACAGATTTTTCTGAGTATTAAATCACAAAATAACCAAGGAGATTTAGGACACATTGGAAGTAAAACATGAAGGAATCGAACAAGTCGAAATATCAAAATTGAACACTTTATTTCAAGAATATGAATTGTTCACAATGCTACCCCATGAAAATATTCTTGATTTGCATAAGAGATTCACACACTTGACAAATCATTTGGCATCTTTTGAAAAAACATTCACAAATAATGAGTTAAATCTCAGAGTTCTTAAATCATTATCTATAACATGACAACCAAAAGTTACGACAATATCTAAAAAGAATAATCTTTCTAAAGTGGCATTGGCTGCATTATTTGACAAATTTCAAGAGCATGAAATGAAACTTAATCTATTGAAAAGACATGATTTGGATCATGACTAGTTGGAAAAACATGAAGTTAAAGTAACATGTTTTACTTTGAAGTCTAAATATGATATTGATGAAGAAGGGACTTAGATTAAAAAAATTACAAGGACCAAAATAAAAAAATGCGTCAAAATAAAAAATGCATTTAATATATATATATATATTATTTCTGATAAATGTTATCCATATAAAATCTATATCCTTATATGTTAACTTACTTATTCCTTAATTTTTCGAAAAAATCTGCCAACCATGTGCAATAATATAAAATACAAAAAGAAGAATATTGGGGCAAATCCGTCAAAGAAAGAATTTGAAAATAATAATTGAATGGCATATTTGATATTTGAGTGAAACTACAAGTCTGTTTTGGTAAGAAAGCATGCATATAAGGCCATGCCCATCCCGTACTCTGCTGCATTGCTACTTTCACTTTCTTCCTTCTTTCTCATATCTTCTTCCCAAACTTAAAGAGAGAAACTACTCATCATCATGAAGAAAGTGTTCATGTTTCTGTCTCTTCTCTTTTCTTCCACTTTCCATGTCTCCCTCTCCTTCAGCGACGGTCAGTTACATTATAAACACATATACTTTATGATAATGTCTACATTATTGATTTTTTAGTATTTTTATTCATTATAGATTGTGTTGTTGAAAAATACTTTTTAATGAATGTAGTGTAGTGTTCACATTCAATGGTGTTTTATACTGCGGTTAATGAATATAGTGTAGTGTTCATACATAAATAAATGTTATGGGGCCCAATGAATAAAGGACACAGATTGGTCTGAAAAATCACATGGCGCTGTATGCCAACTAAGGGATTCATGAATGTACAAATAGATAGGTGCTACAGGCCACCACGTGACCCGAATTTAGTGATGAATTTTTGAATTTTCTCCTTCTTAATTAAACAAAAAAGATTAAAATAGTTTGTTTTTTACTGTTGTTTTCAAACTTTTCTATTCATTTTATCATTTGTTTGTCTATATTATCTACTAGTGTCGGTTCATGGACAAAATCTTCTTTTCCAATGATAATAACTGGACTAGAATAGTGTTGTTGTTTTTTCTCTTTCTAATTAAACATGTTTCTATCTAGATTAAGGAAGACTAAACCAACATTAATGTGACCTAATTAACCTTAATTAACAGGTCTTGTGGCAAATGGGAATTTCGAGCTTGGTCCAAAACCATCAGAGCTAAAAGGAACAATAGTAACAGGAGGCAAAAACTCAATACCAGAATGGGAAATTTCAGGATTAGTAGAATACATAAAATCAGGACAAAAACAAGGTGACATGTTACTGGTTGTACCAGAAGGTGCTTATGCAGTGAGATTAGGAAATGAAGCATCTATTAAACAAAGAATAAAAGTGATTAAGGGAATGTACTACTCAATCACTTTTATGGTGGCACGTACTTGTGCACAAGAAGAGAGAATTAATATTTCTGTTGCTCCTGATTTTGGTGTTATTCCTATTCAAACTTTGTATACAAGTAGTGGTTGGGATCCTATTGCTTATGGATTCAAAGCTGAGTTTGATGTTGTGGAAATGGTTATTCATAATCCTGGTGTTGAAGAAGATCCTGCTTGTGGACCTCTTATTGATTCTGTTGCTCTTAGAACTCTTTACCCTCCTAGACCTACTAATAGTAAGTTCTTCATCTTTCTCTTTTAGATTTATTACTTTTGGCTTTTACACCGACTCAAGACACGACACTGACATAAATATCAAACACGACACTAATACTGACACGTTATATTACTAGTAATTTTTAAAAATAAATAAATTGAACGAAATACAAGTGTCTACTCGGTGTTTGACATGACATAGACTACAAACATTTTTCGGTGCTATATAGCCTATTGGCCTATTACCAAATCTTCACATGTCAACAATGAAACACATGTTTGATTTGATGTAACACTCCTTAAGATCCAGGGCCGTCTTTGAAGACAGGCTACGTGGCCCAGAACTCAAAGTTTGTTACAGTCAAAATCTGTGATCCGGAATTCAAAGTTTATTACGGTTAAACTTTGATGGTCTGATAACATATAGCATGAAACATTAATAGCATACAAGAGAACATAGCTGGATTAATACCTATTAAGGTAGCTACTTAAATATATATTAGCATGTTCATGCATATATAGATATCAGACAATAAAAACCAATATAGGTGGGTCTGTATTAATTAATATATACATACACAAAACCAGAATAGGTAGGTAGAATGTTACTATCATTATTAATGAAATGCAATTAACTATTGAACTTGTGTTGTAGCTAGCTACTAGTAGAAATACCAGCATAAATTCAAATTAAAGTAATTTCTGACATTAGAATAGAATAGTTATTTTCTACTTTGAATTGAATAAAATATTTCACATATTACAGAGAACATATTAAAGAATGGTGGATTTGAAGAAGGACCTTACATAATTCCAAACTCATCCTATGGAGTAATTATCCCACCAAACATAGAAGATGACCATTCACCTCTCCCAGGATGGATGGTAGAGTCCTTAAAAGCAGTAAAGTACCTAGACTCAGACCATTTCTCAGTTCCAGAAGGAACAAGAGCAATAGAGCTAGTAGCAGGTAAAGAAAGTGCAATAGCACAAGTGGCTAGAACAATTCCAGGCAAAACCTATGTTCTCTCATTTTCTGTTGGTGATGCAAGCAATGCATGTCAAGGTTCAATGATTGTTGAAGCATTTGCTGGTAGAGACACCATTAAAGTGCCTTATGAATCCAAAGGGAAAGGTGGTTTCAAACGCGCTGCTCTTAAGTTTGTGGCTGCTGGAACAAGAACAAGAGTGATGTTTCTTAGTACTTTTTATAGTATGAGAAGTGATGATCTTTCTTCTCTTTGTGGACCTGTTATTGATGATGTTAAGTTGCTTAGTCTGCGTAAACCATAAGAGGGTTGTGAGTTATTTGGGACTGTCATGGTGTCAGTGAGGCTATAGCATCAAAATATTATATCTTTGTGTTTGAGACTTTTTATCAGATGATTTATATATATTTGCTAAGTTTGATTTTTACTTTTAATATATGAAAAAATGTGTGTATCTCAAATGATGTTAGCAATATATATAGACATTCATATGAAAATGTGTGTTAATGTAATGATGTTAGTGTATATGGGTATATATAGAATGCAGTAATGTGTTCTATAAATCTTTCATATATATATATTTTGTACTGATAAATTATAGAAAATAAATTAGATTATTCCCATATATATTTTCATGTATGACTATGATAAAAATCTGAGTGGATGTTTATAATTTTTAGGCTTGGCTTTTTTTTATGAATGATGATGTCAGAAGCTAGGATTAGTACAAAACAATCACATTTTTTCATAATAGTTTATATAAAATCTATGATACAAACAATTATAAAAAATATGAATATTGTCCTTCAAAATTTATCTGGATTATATGTGCAAACTTTCTAGGAGACAATGGATTTTATACCGTTTAAAACAGGTAATTTAATAACAAAAAAATTAAATTATCTCAAAGATACCATAAAAATGTCACTCAAAAATTAGAAAGAATAAGGTTTACAACAATCCTTATATATTTTAAAAATTCAAAAAGAATTTTATGAGTTACGCTAAACTATATGAACCAAATCTAGACTAGCAAGACTTAATACACAGTAAATTGGTGTAGTGAGCTGTATAAGCTCAAAGACATCTGTTGGCATGTTACACTATATGTTTCTTGTTGGGATTTGTAGTAATATGGATCAAATTCTAATTTCAAGAATTTCAAGAATTTCAAGAAGGATAGTTCTATGGTTCGATAGAATTGTGTATGTTTGTAGTCAAAATCTGTTCAAGTATGCAAGTGCTAATGGTGTGTATTGTAGTCGAAGTTTGTTCTACCATGTCGAATTGGGTCAGTTTGTTAAACCAATTATTTAAGTTAGTTTGTTATTTAAATTAGCTTAGTAGTCTATAAATAGACTATTTTCTCTGAGATTATTGGGAGAGAGTTTGGTTGTTAATATTCACTTGTAATCTTTGAATCATATTAGCTAGAAAAAGTGAATAGTAAAACAATTATAATGAATCTTGATTCTTCTTCTTCCTTCTTCTCTCTCTTTCATAAAACTTAATAGGGTTTCTTGTGTTTGTTCAAGAAACTCAGTCTTTCTCATATTTTGATTTGTTCTTGACGATATCGATTCACAACAAATTGGTACGGTGAGCGTGGAGGAGAAGATGTCGTCGACAAAGTATGAGATTGAAAAATTCACCGGTGTGAATGATTTCAGTTTGTGGCGCTTGAAGATGCAAGTCCTACTAGTTTAGTAGGGTTTGTAGAAGCGTTGAAAGGATTGAAGAAAATGGATGTTGTCCTATCGAAGAAGGTGAAGACGATGATGATCGAGAAAGCTCATAGTGTCATCATATTGAGTCTTGGTGATAAGGTTCTCTGGCAGGTCTCAAAGGAGAAGACGGCAGCGGGTGGGTGGACGAAACTCGAAGGATTATACATGACTAAATCGTTGGTCAATCGTCTCTACCTAAAGCAAGCATTGTATTCGTTCAAGATGAGTGAAAATAGAGTCTTGGCTGAGTAGCTGAATATATTCGATAAGTTGATTCTTAATCTTGAAAATACCGAGATCAAGATTGATGATAAAAATCAAGCATTATTGTTGTGTACTTTACCTAAGTCTCATTCTCATTTCAAATAAATTATCTTGTATAGAAGAGATTTGTTAACCTTTAAATAAGTTCAATCAACCTTGTACTCTAAGGACCTGAATGAAAGAAGTGAGCATAAATCATCTTCTGATGGTGAATTATTGTTCGTCAAATGAAAATTCTTAAAAAAAGATAGTAAATTTGAGAAGAAAAAGGGTAAGGTTCTAAATAATTCTTATGGAAGTAATACTCATGCAATTAGGTGTTATCATTGTAGGAAGGAGGGTGTCGCTACACGAAAAATGATACAGAGTCGCCACCGGATTTTATTTATCCCAAGGAGGGAAAGGGAAATAACGATAAAATCTTTAGGAAAAAAGCATGGGAATCGCAACCAAGTTTTAGAGTTCGGGATTCGGTTATGCGAGGGGAAGGTATTAGCACCCCCTCGCATCCATCGTACTCGATGGGAACCTTCTAAGTTGTTTAGCTTGAATGGGTGTTTTTAATCTAAAAGTTTGTTTGCTTAAAGGAGAAAGGGGTTGGTTTTTTTATTAGAGTGCTCGCCAAGGATTGTGGCCCTTGTGCCTACGTATCCTCACTTAAAAGAAGTGAAGAATCAGAGCATTCGTAGTTCACGGGACTACGGTGAAAAATGGGAAGTTTGGGTGGATGATGCTTAACAAGCGCGTTCTAGCAGTTAGGTGTATTGCAGCTCGCTCGTGGAGTCTTATGCATTATCTGTTTGTGGTAGAACAGACATAACATGTCCTTTTTGGGTGACGAGGAATGGAGGACTAAGGTGAAAAAGAAAGAAGAGTGCTCACTAGGATTATCGTAATCCTATGCCTACGTATTCTCAATAGGTGTGAGAAATCAGAGCGATCGTAGTTCAGCCACTTGAGAAATGATTGTGTGTTGGTTGGTTTTATACCTTGAAAAAAGGTTTTCGAATGATGCCCTAAGGCGAAAAGAAGTTTGATGAGTTGATGTTATTTTTATGGTTTTTGAGAAGAAATTGTTCTTGATTAGGATCACACTAAAGACTTTGGATAGAGATGAATATCTCGAATATCCAAGTCGAGCGTCTTGTATTCAAAATATTCGAAATGAGTGTAGTAGGGGTTTCATTCTCATTCCTTCTCCACCACTTTAAAGCCCATAGCGTGTAAAACTAATCGTATCTTTATTGTGTTTTTTTACATTTTTTTTAGAAAAGTACCACTTGATGTTGGGTCAAGGGTTTTGTTTCTTACTAAAAAAAGTTTGAGGTGATGCGAACAAGGTTGATGACAATGCACAAGGCAATCGACTTACAAGGTCAAAAATGGCTCGATAAGAATCGAGAGTTTGTTTTGAAAAAAGGCTTTGGCAACACAAGTTGGAATGACATTATTAATATAAACATACAATGAAATATAAGACAATGTCAAGTTGATTGGTTTGAGGACACAAGTTAAATTTCACAAAGTTGTACCTTCAAATTATTAATTTAAACTAAGCATGGATATTTAATTAATTAATTTTTTAATCAATAAATATAAATAACAAATTTTTTTCTTCTTCTTTTTATATTATCATTTTTTTTATCTTTTCACTTAAAAGAATTTGAAACACAAAAAAAAACTTTAAGGAAAACAAGAAAATAGCAAAAATAAAGCATAAAAGTAATAAAAAACAAAAAGCTGAAAAATGGGCAAGAAGTTAGCTGTGCGAACTTCCTGATAAATTTTCTCAGAAAAACATCAATAAGTTCGTTGTGCGAACTTCCTAGTGAATCTGCCCAGATACACACTATTCACAAACAGAGGCGAAAGGGGCCAAGTTTCGCTGTGCAAACTTGCCACCGAATCTGCCCAGAAAAAACATCAACAAGTTCATTGTGCGAACTTCCTAATGAATTTGCCCAGAATACGCATTATTCACAGAAACAGAGGCGAAAGGTGCCAAAGTTCGTTGTGCAAACTTGCCAGCGAACATGACAGCACTTTTGAGTTTTTTTTCAAACTATTCCACCACAAAACTCACTCTTGTTTCTCTCTTTTCTTTTGTTTTCTTTTACAACATAGGTCACTCTTGAGACCTCATTACAATATATACATCAACAAATGTTATCCTAATTAACAATGATAAAAAGCAACAAATAAAACAAGCATGCAAAAATACGAAAATGTAAAAGAGAAAGGTTTCTAGAGATGGGTACCCCATAACTTCTACTCTCCTTCTAGCCACCACTGTCCTTTGTTGGATGTGTCTTCCTCAGACTTTCCCTCTGTGTTTATACCTTTCTTTTTTCTGTTTTTCTTTCTAAACTCTTTTGTTCTCAATGTCACTTTTCTCTCTTATTTTTCTGGTTTTCTCCCTATCTCTTGTTCTCAATATGGCCTTCTTTTCTCTCCAATTAGGCTTCCCCTTATAGTCAAAGCAATAGGGTTCTCACTTGTTTCAAAACTTCAGATTTTTCATTGAGAAATGCCTCTTACCACTTTCTTGATGTCACCCTATTTCTTTCCATTTTCATGAATGTTGCTCTTCTGCACTTGCTGCTACACTTTCCTAGGCCTATTTTTTTCTGCCGCACTTGGTATTGCTCTCAAACCTTGAACCCATTTATTTGCTTGTGCTTGGACTGTCCTTGTGGTCCATGCCTCCCTTTGACAGAATTTTGAAATTCTGATACTTGATATGTATATGCATCATCATGAGTTCATACCTTTGGTTTTGTGACATAAATTATTTGGTTATGAGATAATTTGTCAATTCTTGCTTGGGGCATGCATGGGACTATTTTAAATCAAATTGAAATTTCCTTGAAATTGCCCATGGATAAGCACTAATGGTCTTGATCTTAAAATGTTTCAATGTTGAATTAAACCTTAATTGTTTTCCTTGGATGTTTGTAGGCTTATTTGGTTATGAATCATATGAAGGCATAATGTTGAACATGTAGACTTAATGAGCATGAAGGGTACCATAGCATGAAGTTGATTAGAAACTTGAATTAAGATTAAAAGTAACTTAATTTTCTAAGCATTACTTAGAGTTGGAAACTTTGTAACAAATGTGACATTCTTGCAATGTAATGAAATTTCCCTTTGTAATATTCTTGAATCTAATCTTGAATTCATGAATCTTGAATTTGGAATGATGGATCTCCCTTATGCCATTGAATTTGAAATGGATGAAATCTTGAATTATGAATTTGTGATCTTGACTCATGTCTTGCAAATTTGAATTCCACTTGAACATAGAATTTGAAACAAAGTTGAATGAAGAAATCTTGAATTAGGCCTTGCACTTCATGTTCATTAGGAATATTGATCTTGAATATCCTAATATTTTTCAAGTAACTTCTCCTTGAAGAAATCTACACGAGTAGAAATTCCAACTTGAATCAAACCTTAGATGATGAACCTTTCTTCAATGTGGCTCGTGATAGGCATAACCGGCAAGAGCGCACAACATCCTTTCTTCATTGACCCCGATTAGATCAACTTCTCTTATTTGAATCAGACGAAAGAACATTGAAACATTCCATTCCTTACCTTGCAAATCCACATGCTCGATATACACCAACGATTTATGATATGATGAATGTAGGATATGAAAGACTAGGGTGAAAATGAGGGTGTGACAGAGGGTCGTACAAGAAAGGTGTGCCCTAATCGACTTAATAATCATAGTGGATATGATAATGGTAATACAATCACTATGCAAGATGGTTATGAATCATCTGATGTCCTGGTGGTTTCAAGCATTAACTCTAACAATGAGTGATTATGGATTCAGGTTATATTTGGCACATGACTTCAAACAAACAAGTGTTTGAGGAATTATGTGATCAAGATGGTGGATCAGTGCTGGTGGGAAACAAGAAAGCATGCAAGATTACAAGAATTAGATCTGTGAGATTCAAGCTCCATGATGAGTTAATAAGGCTATTAACTGATGCCAGGTATGTACCTGATCTTAAGAGGAATTTGATTTCTCTTGGTGAATTCGACAAGAAAGAATATGTTTTCAAAGGAGAGCAAATTATCCTAAGGGTAATGAAGGGATCTAAGGAAATCTTGATATGCATAAAGAAATAAGGCTTGTATACCCTTAAGGCTGAGGTTGTAAGTGGTTCAGCAGATGTGGAATCCACAAAACCTGTGTTAAAGACTAAGTTGTGGCACAAGTGCCTTGGCCATGTCAGTGAAAGAGGTTTGGTCAAATTTTTGAAACAAAATCTGCTATGTGGTGACAAGGTTGAAAAACTAAAATTTTCTAAACTTTGTTATTTGGTAAATCTTGCAGGGAAAAGTTTAACAAAGGTAAACAAATAACACGTAGATCCCTTAATTATATTCATACTGATTTTTGGGGATCTACAAAGAATCCTTCACACTTAGGTGCAAAGTATTTCCTATCTATAATTGATGATTATTCCAGAAAGTTATGGGTATTCATCTAGAAGACTATGGATGAAACTTTTGAAAATTTCAAAAGTTGGAAGACTCTAGTCGAAAACCAAACTGGCAAGAAGGTCAAAAGATTAAGGATCGACAATGATCTTGAATTTTGCAATGAAGCTTTCGACAACTATTGTGCTATGTCTGGTATTGCAAGGCACAAAACTACTACAAATACTCCCCAATAAATGGTTTAGCTGAAAGGTTTAATCGAACAATTCTAGAAAAAGTGAGGTGCATGTTAGTTAGTGTGGGATTAAAGAAGGTGTTTTGGGCATAAGTTGTGGTGACTCCAACGTACTTGATAAATAGGTGTCCTTTGATTGCCTTGGGAATGAAGACATATGAAGAAGTCTGGTCGGGACATCCACTTAATCTCGACAGACTTGAAGTATTTGGTTTCTCAACCTATACTCACATTAGGCAAGACAAGGTCAAACCTAGAGCTCTAAGATGTATATTTCTTAGATGCCCTGAAGAAGACAAACCTTATAAGTTGTGGTGCCTAAAGCCAGTTCACAGGGGGTGCATCATAAATCGAGATGTAGTTTTTAATGAAGAAGAAATGGTGTTCAAGAAAATTGATGACATTGGTCGAAGTACCAAGACCTTTGGAGAAGAGTTGTAATAGGAAAAGATTTATATTGAGGTGGAGCATAGTGGTGCTGAAATGCATAACTCAGACGAAGTCAAAGAGCAAGCATAAGTTATTGATGAAGATGAAGAAACTGATAATGAATACCTAATGGCAAGAGATAGTTCGAGAAAATTCATCAAGTCACCTCAGAGACTTGGTGATAAGTGCTAACATATACTGATTTTGAGTGTAAATAATTGGCACTTATTGGCTTAATTCAACCAATAAACCTCAACTTTTGTGCATGTGTTGTATAGCTTACATTATAGTGTATATATTGTGTATCACGTAAATATCATTGAGTTTAATTTATTTTCTCTCATTTTTGTAGGTATATAAGCAATGATATTTTGTCATTGTCTTATAGAGCATTGAATAATCTTTCTAACGCTTCCGACTGCGCGTAAAACAGAGTTACGGTTTAAAAGTTATGGTCAAAATAAGTGTTGGTTTGCTGTCATGTTCGCTAAGCGAACAAAAGTTCGCTAGGCGAACAGAAATTTCTAAAACGCGTGAAAAACAATTTTTTGGCAGTAGAAATGAGGCATAAGTTCGTTGTGCAAACGGGACTTCGCCAGACAAACACTGAAACCTATTTTTTTCTATTTAAGTGATTTTTCAGCATTTTTCAGGTTATGTTGTTTGGGAACTTTTTACCCCAACTTCATCAAACACATTCTTGAGTAGATTTAGCTTAGAAACAACATTGGAGGGTGCATCTTGATGATCCGGAGTCGAATCCACTTCAATCGGAGTTAACAGACCGTGAGATTTGTGTTCTTCTTCCTTCCTCTCTATGTATTTTTCATTTGTTGGGGTTTTGTATGTAAGTTTATTTTGATTGTATGTATATTTGTGGATCTTTGTATAAAATCTCTTTTACAACTCTTTATCGATGTTTATCTTGATTTTTTACTTAATGGGTTTGGATTGTTATAGACATATACGGTTCAAACTCGATCTAAGATGAACATCTGTTAGATTCTAAATGCTAAACATAGATTTTGGACTAATATTCACGTGGATATCGATTCTTAATGCTCCGTGTTGTCGAGTTGTGTAAGACATCAACGATGAGACGATATGGTTGATCTCTCGACTTTGCGTTAGACGTAACCTCTGTTGTGAGCGATACGTGATGATATTGACGAGCGAATTAGGTTGCGTGCATTTGATCCATATATTTTTTTGTGCATGATGGGTAGAACGAAATACAACTCCTGGCGAGTTTTATCATTTATTAAGAATGTATTTATTTTCTTGTTTTATGTTTTTTTTCCTTTTGCATTTTCATCTCAAACCATTTAAGCCCAAGCTTAGAGACGTAGAGATTGTCGAACGACATTCTTTCCTTCACACGGATCCCTGTGGAGACGATATAAATCCCGGAGGAAATTCTTCCGAAAATAATATTTTTGCTTGCTGCTTTACTGCTTCAACAAAATGGCGTCGTTGTCGGGGATTGGTTTTGATATTGAGTCGCATTACGATAGTTTTTATATTTCTAAGCTTTGCACATAATTGTATATATACTTGTATAGATACTTGTTTTGCTTTTGTCTTTCATTACGTTTGTTCAAGTGTTGTATATATTTTGTTCTCGTAACGTTTGTTCAAGTGTTTGGTTAGGACACTTTCTTTAGTTTGGCGCTTTGACAAAGCATCGACGTGTATGTGAGGAAGTTACTAGCAAAGAACAATAAAGGCGTCGAGCTTACAACTTGAAACAAGCGCTTGTTGGGAAGCAACCCAACAGTTTTTGAGTTTGTATAGTTTTATATTTAGTAGTATATTTAATATAAAGTGAAAATGGATGGACCACATGTGAGAAAAAGAATATGAAAATTGAATTTTTCCTGTCCGTGCTTAGCGCGTGCAGAGGGCACTTAGCGCGCCTTGTTTTGCAAAGACAAATCTCTCATTTTCCATCCACTTTCACCAATTTTGGTTATTGCGTTTAGTTAGTTTTAATTCAATTTTGTTAGGTTGTTAGAATAATGTTTGTATTTTCTCTCAAATTTGTTTTTTATTAGCTTGAGGATGCATTTTGTGATTTTCCAACTTTGATCGTTTCAACTTGCGAATGTATGATTTTGATATTGTTTGAAGTTGGTACTTTGCAAGGTACTCGTTTATCGCTTTCTATAACATAGCATGATTATGAGACTTTTCATTTGTACAATTTTCATGTCATTCATTCTTTTGCCATACTTGTTCTATTTTGAATCACTTAGGACAAAACCTTTTTGTGAGGAACTTTCCATTGTTTACTATATGCAGGAGACCAACATTCTTGTTTAACTCAGTTTTATTATGTTTAATCTTGTATTTGTGTTGATTTGTATGATAGCACTAAAATGATCAAGGCATTTTGTTTGATTTTGAGCATACCCACTTGACCAAATAGTCAATCTACCTTGTGAATGAGTGAGAATTTGTTTACCCCCTTTGAGCCTTTGTTAGAATCCATATTGGTGTTAAGTTCATTTTTGTATGGATTCTAATATTTTTTCTTGAACTATAACCATGACTTGTTATTTGAGTTTTTACCCTTGCCTAATAAGTTTGGAAGCATTCATGTCACTATGTGTGGTTGTATTCAAGTTGGGGAGAAGAGGTTGCTTTTTAAGAGGTTGAGAAAAAGAAAAAGTTTGAAAAAGAAAAAAATGAAAAAATGAAAAAGAAAAAGAAAAAAAAAGGAACGAATTGAAAAAAAAAAAGAAAAAAAAAGAAAAATGTTATGCTAATAAGTTGTGTGGAATGGTGTAACAATTTGGAAAAGAGGAAAAGGTGATTGGAATTTGTGAGTGCTTGAGATTGTGAGAAATGATCATTCTCATTTGATTAGGCAAGTTTTTGTTTCTTTTACCTTGAGAAAAACAATTGTTTGTTACTCAAGCCACATTACAACCCTTAAAGCCCTTGTGATTTTTGCTTTTATATTGTTCAATATGAGTTTTTTCTGGATGAGTGCATAATTTAACTTGTTGTTAGCTTGAGTGTTGGGTGAGAGTTAAGCCCCTAATGTTTTTTTTATTCATTTATCGATGAAGTGTGTGCTAGGTGTGATTCATTTTTGAACATTGTATTGTCTTAGAATTTTTTACATGTGTTTTGTATTTAGGAGTTTTTTCGTTTTCATGTTATCGTTGTAGTTTAGTGGTATGTTTTGCTTTGCATGTACGTTTTTATGTTGAACCATACATTTGTTTTTTTGTTTTTCGAAACTTGTTGAGTCGTGATTGCTTGATTGTTAGTTTTGTTTCCTTGAGTTTATCGATTCTTGTTTGAGGACAAACAAGTTTAAGTTGGGGAGAGTTGATAAGTGCTAAAATGTACTGATTTTGAGTGTAAATAATTGGCAATTATTGACTTAATTCAACCAATAAACCTCAACTTTTATGCATATGTTGTATAGTTTAGTGTATATATTGTTTATCGCGTAAATATCATTGAGTTTAATTGCTTTTCTCTCATTTTTTAGGTATATAAGCAATGATATTTTGTCATTTTCTTATATAGCATTGAATAAGCTTTCCAACGCTTCGGACCGCGCGTAAAATAGAGTTACAGTTTAAAAGTTATGGTCAAAACAAGTGCTGGTTTGCTGTCATGTTCGCTAAGCGAACAAAAGTTTGCTAGGCGAACAGAAATTTCTAAAACGCGTGAAAAACAATCTTTTGGCATTAGAAAATGAGGCATAAGTTTGTTGTGCGAACGAGACTTCGCTAGGCAAACATTGAAACCTATTTTTTCCTATTTAAGTGATTTTTCAGCATTTTTTAGGTTATGTTATTTAGGAACTTTTTACCCCAACTTCATCAAACACACTCTTGAGTAGATTTAGCTTAGAAACAACATTGAAGGGTGCATCTTGATGATCCAGAGTCGAATCCACTTTAATCGGAGTTGACAGACCGTGAGACTTGTGTTCTTCTTCCTTCCTCTCTATGTATTTTTCATTTGTTGGGGTTTTGTATGTAAGTTTATCTTGATTGTATGTATACTTGTGGATCTTTCTATAAAATCTCTTTTACAACTCTTTATCGATGGTTATCTTGATTTTTTACTTAATGAGTTTGGATTGCTATAGACATATACAATTCAAACTCGATCTAAAATGAACATCTGTTAGATTCTAAATGCTAGACATAGATTTATGACTAATATTCACGTGGGTATTGATTCTTAATGCTCTGTGTTGTCGAGTTGTATGAGACATCAACAATGAGACGATACGGTTGATCTCTTGACTTTGTGTTAGACATAACCTCTGTTGTGAGCGATACATGATGATATTGACGAGTGAATTAGGTTGCGTGCATTTGATCCATATATTTTTTAGTGCATGACGGGTAGAACGAAATACAACTCCTGACGAGTTTTCTCATTTCTTAAGAATGTATTTATTTTCTTGTTTTATGTTTTTTTTTCCTTTTGCATTTTTATCCCAAACCATTTAAACCCAAGCTTAGAGACGTAGAGATTGTTGAACGACATTTTTCCCCTCACACTGATCCCTGTGGAGACGATATAAATCCTGGAGGAAATTCTTTCGAAAATAATATTTTTGCTTGCTGCTTTACCGCTCCAACACTTGGTTATGTAGATCTTATAACATTCACCTTAATCTCTGCAAGTGAGGTTCTGGATGAAGAATCTAGAGACTATAAGGGAGTCATGAGGATTCAAAATAAGTCTTAATGTTTAAGGCCATGGATGATGAGATGAAATATCTTCATAATAATAACACTTGGAAGCTGGTCAAAAAATGTGTAGGGGCCATATTAGTCAGTTGTAAGTGGATTTTCAAGGTTAAGGAAGGAATCAAAGGAGTAATGTCGAAGCGATTTAAGGCAAGGTTTGTTGCAAGAGGGTTCACTCAGAAAGAAGGTGTCGACTTTAATGATATGTTCTCACTCGTTGTAAAGTATAAATCCATTAGAATGTTATTATCCATGGTGGCAAAGTTCTGCCTTGAACTTAAATAGATGGATGTGAAGATTGTCTTCCTGAATGGTGATCTAGATGAACCAATCCTGATGAGGCAACCCGAAAGGTATGCAAAAAAGGAAAGAAAGATTATATGTACAAGTTGAATAGGTCGTTATATGGCCTGAAACAATCTCCTCGACAATAGAATAGGAGATTCGACAAGTTCGTGGCACACATAGGTTTCACTATGAGCCAATTCGACCATCCTGTTTACTTCAGATTTCGACCAGGAAGTTCACTTGTTATTTTGTTTCTTTATGTGAATGACATTCTCATAGCAAGCAATATTGTCGAGAATGTTATGAAGGTGAAGGTTGAACTAGATAAGGAGTTTGATGGCTTCTTGGCATGTGTACCGATAATGTTTCAGTAATAAAAAAATCGAATCCACATGGACTACTTTTTAACAAGACAAATTTTTGCAAAGTGTAGAAAATCGTAAAATAGGGGGGGTCAAGTTTGCAATGCGGAGAGTAAAATAAGTTTTTAAACAAAATTACAAAATTAGTCAGGTTGTGTATTTAGTCCCCTATTTCTCTATCTTTGATGTTTTATGCCTTATATGAATTATCCTTTCACTATAATTTCACGACAAATTAACAAAATCGTCATAAGCGATCCCTCGCGAAATAACTCATTAATCACTATTCGGAGTTTCATATCCCTAGTCCACCAGCGTAAGTATGATTAGGTGATGTATAGGACGTTAATTCCCTATGCCACTACTTGGGGTATCCTATTCTTATTCAACCAGCGTAAGTATCATAATTGCCTTGGGTCCAACACATAGGCTAAGGGTCAATATTCTCTATGTGCCCAAAATCAATTTAAAAGAGTGTCTCGCATAAAAAGCTTTAAGAACAAGAGACAAATACATAGAATTATAGATCAAATGATTCATATAAAGTCAAATCAACATATTATCCAACAATATTGAAAAAGGTCCATCACACACAACCTAACCTAGAGGAATTTAGCTACTCATATTCAAATTACAACCCCAAACTTAATGTTTTTCATACAATTTAAGACTAAACTTTTACCTAACTCCAAAGAGAGGGTGGAAAGAAATAATCTTTCAAGTCATATGGCTGAGAATGTTAGGCTACGTCTCTTAAATAAAGGTTAGACTCAAAGTGGTTAGCAAATGGATATTCTTATTACTACATGGTGGTTACAAAGGCTCAAAGTTATAAACAAGGAAGTGCTTCAGTGTATGTCAATCAAACCAGATAACTTAAATCGGAAATAGATCAAACTAGATAAAACAATAACGCATGGATGTACTAAAAAAGAAAGAAAAGTGAACATGGAAATTTATTTTGTCGCAAACCTTACTATATGAGGTATCTGAAGGTTGAGTATAAGTCATTTGATTCTTTTCTCATCCTTTACCTTCAAGTTTCTAGTTATTTTCCTGATAATCAAGTCTATTTTATTTTTCTTGGATCATTTGTTTAATGCTAAAGTTATATCTTTTAAATATGGAAGATAAAAAGAAACAGCTACAAACTTGTTTATTAATGATAATTATATATAATACAATGGAAGGGAAAGAGCACTTATAATAACTATTGCTCTTCTCTGGGTACATAGTTGAAAATAGGAATAAAGATAAAGTCTTCTAATAATAAAAACAAACTACATGTCTCTTCACATATTATTATTGCGAAAAAGATCATGCATATCGTTCATAGTGTTGTTAAAGTCATTATTCTGTCGAGTCCATTCGACACACATGTGATCTCTTCTCCTTGCATGCTCTTAATCTTGGTTGGTGAAATAATTCTCCATCTCCTCAGTTGATGTAAATCAGACTCTTAAGCTTTGAGCTGATATATGGTTTTCTTGTTAATTGTATAAGTCTTTAAACACTAGAGCGAATCTGGGAGGGTCAGCATACAAAGTGGGTGAAACTTATTCAATCCACCTTGTAACCGCCACATCATGAGCTTCCATTTTTCTTTGAAATTTTGAAGTCAGTTAACCTTGCATTTATTATGGTTGATTTGTATTTGTGGTTGGTAGAATTCTTCATCATTTTCAGATTAGTTATCTTCTTGGTCATGTTGAGAAGCATCTCCTTGATGCATATTTTCCATCCTCCTTATAGCCATAGTGTTGAGAGGTGCCTTCAAAATTACAGTATTATCTTTGAGGTACTCGGGTACATCTGCTCTCCTGCACAGTTCATTTATAACACAAAAATTCCCACAAGCTCATTCTGCAGCATTGGCCATATATTTGATATTTTCAGAAATTAAGCATCCCAAATCAAAAGGTTCCCCCCTCAAAAGAGATAAAAGACCTAAGCACATCTTCACAATGCATTGTGATTGATTAGATGTGACTTCTAATGTTTGCATAAAATAAGATGCTCAAGCCCTAGGAATTTGGCGGAACTCGGCAGTTTTGAGTCACATCATTAAGCCACACTCCACCGTCCACTCTGCTCTACGTCGCGGTGAGAATTGGATATAAAATTATTGATTAACTTGAATCTTAATTCATTGTTCACAACTGGTCTTTAATTTGTCCAAAGGAAGGGAAAAAGATCGAAGATGCAATACAAATGCAAAGCTAGAGAATCTAAGGTTCAGGGTTGGTTAAACTTAGGGAAGGTACTAGCATCCTAAGAATCTTTAGCACTCTACAGGAACCTCTTGTTTTAAAGTGTTATTGTTGTGCTAAGGGTGAAAGACATAGGGGTTTGTTTCTAAGTATACTCACCAAGAAATCGCATCTTGTGCCTACGTATCCTGACGGGAGTGGAATCAGAGCAATCGTAGTTCCCCTAAAGGGATTGAGGAACCACTAACTATTGGTCAAATTTCCAAGAGGGAAAAAGTTTGTTAATTGATTCTAGGAGAAAAGACGAGTTGTCATCTTAAAGGACAACACACGACTTAACCACCACAATTTGTAGGAGATGGTCTTTGCGTCACATTGAGAGAAGGGCTCAGAACTCGAATTTATCAACGAGTATGCCACATACCTCTCTCAAGCGGAAAAGATTATATATCCCTCGATATTATTATGGGGCGGGAGAATTATATCTTGACTATCAAGATGAATCACGTCTAGTTCTCTTATTGGGAGAATGAGATTGAATTATATATTGGTTTGTCTAATTTGAAAGATTCAAGAGAAACCGGTCCTATCTTAAGGTGTAAAGACTAAATCCTAAACTGATCGACTTAAGGAATCAAGGATCAAGCGGGGAACAAGGATCCAAATGAGATGCAAGTGTGTATGACTTGTACAAGTCACACACAGGTTCTTCCCTTGGACAGTGCATACAAGTGGAATTAAACCGAATGGGATACAATAGGATTTAATAGTGTAACTTGAAAATAACAATCAGATCATGAATTAATCAGGCTTGAAATTAAAGCCTGTGGTTCCAGGAATCGAGATTCAATTAAAATTACTATTCAAAATGTCGCACGGCTAATTGGAAAATTGGTGTCACAATGATTACAATTGAACTCATTATTAACCTTTTTGCCAAAATTACTAACAATAACAAACAGTCCTCAAGTAAAAATTTATATCAATTATAATTTGGATCGAGGATAAACGAGACAATTAAAATTTAAAAAATCTAACAATTATGAATGGATTTTCAAGTAAAAAAAAATACAACCAGCATTATTGAATTTTGAGACAAAATTAACAATATACTTTGAATTTAGGTTAAAAGTGATTAACCTGAAATTTAAGGCAATACTTACTAACAATTGATTTATTTCAAATTAGAATTATAATTATAACTGAATTTAATTAAAAATAATTTGACAGTTAAAACAAAATTATCAATTAAGATGATTTTTAAATAAAATTATCAGTTAATTGGAATTTAAAAAAAAAACAACAAAATTATAATAACGATTACTTTTAAAACAACATTCAAACAGTAAAACAAAAGGGGCGAGGCAGCATGAAGTGAGGGTGTACGACGAATCCTGGTCGAGCTTTAATCAGAGGTGTTTGATCCAATGATACCTCAGAACTACGGTTCACAATGAAGGCGCGTGGTAATGTAAACTGGGGGCGCACCCACGGAATTCGGCTGTGGCACACACAAGGGGACTAGCAGACAAAAGCCTCACTGCCTGTTCACACTCTCTCTTCGTGTTCTCTTTCACCATCCTCTCTCTCAAACAACAAAGTAAATAAAAAGACATCCAACGCGACGGCTCCTCTGAGCTATCATGGTGGCACGGATGAACACTACGACAACGGAGGTGAACGTTGTGGCGACGCACCCATGAATCGATCAAATCCTACCTTCCATCCTAAGTCGGTCGTCCCAAAAAAACCTCTAAATTGAAATCACCAAATCGCAACCGGAAATCCTAGATCTAAGGTCAAAACAAGCGAAACTCCCTATCTAACCATACATGCAAACGAAATAAGAGGAAAAAAGGAGAGAAAAAACTACGATGAGCACCGGCTAGATCAGGGTGACGAGACAGAGTGAAAAAGCGTTTACCAATAATTCTGTGACTTCTCAAGAAAACAAAGTATCGTGTGGTTGTATAGTAGAAAGACAGTGTGAATGCTCATTTTACTTGTATTGCATAGGAGGTGCCTCATGACATCGTGTTACTATATGATATGCTGTCAACTTTATAAAAATCACAGAATGATGTATTGCACGACATCACCTATGCTTAGAAACTCCAATCGGCTTACGCAATTCTGGGTTGCCCACAACATGCATGACTCATACTGATATGATAATGAAACTAATGGCATAAAATTACCTATGCTTAGAAACTCCAATCGGCTTACGCAATTCTGGGTTGCCCACAACATGCATGATTCATACTGATATGATAATGAAATTAATGGCATAACATTGTACCACCTGAAACTATTATTGGAAATAACTAGGAAATAAATTTTGGCATGAAGAAATAGGACCTAGGACCAACGGAGCCGTGACTTTAAATTGATGAATCATGCCTTAGACAACTCTGACCACTTATCTTGAACCTTGGTCACTTGTAATGAAATGGTGAAGGGATACATATGGTATGTGATATAGCATTGGAAATGAACTTTAATCAATTGGAAATGGATTGGTGGGCTCAAAACAAAGGGATACAGATGGTATGTGATATAGCATTGGAAATGAACTTTAATCAATTGGAAATGGATTGTGTGATATAGCATTGGAAATGAACTTTAATCAATTGGAAATGGATTGGTGGGCTCAAAACCAAAGTGTATATTTTGAACCTCAGTAGATTATGGGTTGCGTCAAAGAACACACGAACTTCCCAATCTTAGCATATCTGAATCACTTCTCAAGTCCTTAATTCCCAATGAACAACCTAACTTGCATCGTACGCAATGGGCATTTGAAAAGAAAAAATGACCTGAGTGCCACGAATCTTGGCTTTACGTCTTGCACTTTAGTCCACAAAGACAATCTTTGACTTAAAGAGAAGCGTAATAGGATGCCTTGGAGAGTTCTTGAAGAAATCTTGGCATAAAATGAACCTTAGCATTCCTGATCTTCAATTGACCAAGCTCCAATACCATAAACCCTAATCTTGGACTATACATTGAGGTTTTTTTTTTGAGAAATCATGAGGCAAGCGACTAGTAGAAAATCCTAGGACCAATTTGAATCAGAAATCCTTGGTCACGCCTTGAAGTATTTAACTGTGATAATGAATACCAACTCCACCTAAAAAGTAACGCATCTGCACAGGCTGGTTAGTGATAATAAAACACGCCAATATGCAAGATGATGCACAAAGAAATGAGATCTTAGGGTTGAAATTAGGGTATGACACTCTAGGCCTACAAAAAAATTTCAATTACTCCTTAGCCTAATGCCCCGTTCATAACCTTATACTCTTGCCTATAATTCCTAAGAGCACGTGCAAGGGGAGGTTGCAAATTAAAAAGAGAGTTTATAGTAGAAGGAGAATGGTTAATGTACTTACATTGCACATAGGAGATGTAGGTGTCTATCGCGTCAAAAACGACATTAGCGTAGAACTCTAGGCCTATTGTTTAGTTGGTTTGACAAATTAAATTATTAAAGCTTATTCATCGCCTTTGTTGAAGAATCTCGACCACTTCATTAAAACCTTGTAAGTCTCCACAAGTGATGGTTTTTTCCCTCACAATGTGGTAATCCAACATCTTCAGGTACTTCTCAACAGGAGCCTCAAATAAAAATTTATGGTTGGGATAAGTGGGCGTGTTCGAAGTGGGGGAAACCCTTGAAGATGACCTTGTTACAGCTTATACTCTCTTTGGGGACATTATACCTACGACAACACAAAAACAACATAGAGAAAAGGAAGAAATTTTTGCAGAGATTGCTCAGATGAAACATTAGAAAGAAGAAGGAGTAGAGAAAGAATGATGAGAAAAAGAATATGAACCCAAACATTATTTATAGGCCACATGATCGTTGCTCATCGCGTACATTATACATTAATCGTGCATGCAATGGAAACGGTTCCCTCCAACGTCTCTTTACAATATTCATATAGCGCACGTTATGTACTCATCACACATGCAATGATAACGGTTCATAAATTATCCCCTAACGTCTATATTGCGCACATTATATATGTATCACACCCACGTGATAACCATCCTAATTATTTTAGGGGCATCACTTTTTTCCTTCTCTTTTATTCTCCCTTTTCTATTTCTTTGTTCTCTTCTTTTAACTCATCTTCTCTTATACACAAAAACAACACACAAACTTGACGTGTTACAAAATAAAATTCTAAGCAAAAATTATAATAAATTCTTACTGATGGGTTGCCTCCCATCAAGCGCTTCTTTTCCGTCACTAGCTTGATTGTCCATGCCTAAGGCACGTTAGGCGCAAGGAAAACCCTCATGCTGGTCAATTTACTTATTGTCACCCCTTTATCAACCTTGCTACCATTTTCTTCTAGATGTTAGCATGTATCCAAGTCCTCGACATACGGTGTCCACTCATACACCTTGAAAACCATTTCCTCCTTATTGAACTACAAGATAAGTTCACATGTTTCCACATCTATTTTTGCTTTTCTAGTTGCCAAGAATGGACGTCCGAGAATTAAAGACCCTTCAGAGTCTCCTTTCATGTATAATACCACAAAATCTGCAGGAAACACTAAACCATCGACATGCACTAACACATCTTGTATAATACCAATAGGGCGAGTAACAGATGAATCAACTAATGTAAGAGTTACATTACTCGATATGATCTATTCCAAGTCACACTCATTGACCTTGTCCAGTGGCATCACATTTATACTGGACCCTACATCACATAAAGCATGTGAGATATCCAATCCAACAATAATGCAAGATATATAGAACTTACCTAGACCCTTCAGCTTTGGTGGCAAATGTTTAAGGCACGAGATTGTCATCTTTTTTAGTCATGTTGACTTGTTCCTTGGCCACCTTTTGCTTCATACCATTTAGTAATTCCTTCATGAATTTGGAAAATTTAGGCATTAATTCTAAAACCTCGTGGAACAAGATACTTACCTGAAGTGTCTTGAACATCTCCTTAAACTTGGAAAACATTCCTACCTCATATTCATGAATATGTTTCCTCTTTATTATTGGGTACGGTGCTTTGATGTAATCATGAAACTTTGGATTTGGGTCATTGAGGATTTGCTTCTTAGTTTTTCTCCAAGGGGAGTTTTTGTCTATTAATTGGTCAATGGTGACTCCTTTATATTATTGGTCACCTTGAATTCCAGTATCCTCTCTTCCAGCCCTTAATTCTCCATTTTTTGTTATCACCTCTTTAGATATTTCGTCCTTACCCTTGTTAGTAATCACTCTAAAACATGTTTCCACCGCCTTGCAAGATTCATTCTTAGGATTATCTATTGTATTACCTGAGAATCCTCCATTCAAGCTCGGTAAAGCAGTTATTTGTATAGACAATTGACCAATCTGCATCTCCAAAATTTTGATGGATGCATCATGGTTTCTACTCATGGTCTCATGATTCTTATTTACCTGATCAAAGCTACTATAAGTGATCTTGATGAAGTTTTGCAAGGTCACTTCTAACTATGAAGTTTTTATTTGCATGGAGGCTTGTTGGTTTTGTTGCATGCCTTGATTTCCACTTGGGTTTTGGTTATTTATCCATCATAAATTTGGGTTATCCTTCCATCCCGAATTGTAGGTGTTGGAATAAGGGTTGTTCTTTTGAAAATTAGCGAATTTAACTTCTTCACTTGACCCTTCTAAAGAGCACCTTCCATTTTCATGTTCTCCTCCATAAAAACCACACCTAAGTGCTTGTACCTAGCTCACGTTAGCTTTCTTTAAGCTGCTTTCAGCTATCTGCTTATTTAATAATTCCATTTGAGCTAAAAGAGTAATTAGAGTATCAACAACTAACATACCTTTAGGTGTGCCTACTGTTTCACTTTTTACTGACCTTTCGCTCTGATTTCAATACTCATTTAAGCACGTATTATTAATTAGATATTTGACTTGAGGTTCAATCTTTGATCTGATCGTGTCTCCTGCCGAACCATCTAGCAACATGTGTATCTGACTCTTGAGGCCTTTAATGAAGTTTTGCATATGCTCCATATTATTCATATTATGATTCAGGCATCTGCATAATAATAATTTGATTTCGTGTCTTGTTGCTCAAAATTCACAATTTATGTTCTTCTTTCAGTAAATTGGTTGACGTTGACAAATCTTGCTAGGAACTTATCCTTCAGCTCCTTCCATGTTCGAATGGTTCCATTTGGAAGGCATAATAATCAACCTTTTGCCCTTCTAATGAGTGAGAAACCAAACAACTGTAACTTCACTTGGTATTTTGTGACATCATTTGGTTTGCACGTCGAAGAGGTTTTGTAAAAGCATGCAAGATGAGCCCACAGGTATCTGATATCATTCCCTTCTAACGAATTGTCTCTTAAACCTGAAAGCACAAAATTCTTAATATCAAAGTTAGCAAGGCATGTCGGTACAAACCCTCTAGAAACGTGTCTGTTGTGGGTCTTTTTACATTAATCCCTTATAGTTTCTGGTGCTTATGCCGCCATGGTATCCTCCCCTTCAGTGTCTGAAGAAAGCAGTGATGGATATTCTTCCGGGATCCCGTCGACCAAAATTGCTTCTCTAGCTACTTTTGTGAAAGCATGTGCAATTCTTTCAATGTTTGGATCAAATGGCAGTAATGGTGATCCTGAACTACACATACACAAACAAAAAATACCTCAAAAGCACTATGACAAACAAGAAAATAAACAAAAAATATTTTAAAATATAAAATATAAAACGTTGTACAAACGTTATCCTATTGCAATCAACAGTCCCCGACAACGACGCCAAAAACTTGATGGTTTCTCGGCAAGTGGACGATAATGTCACAGTAATGAAAAAAATATAATCCACAAGGACTGCTTTTTAACAAGACAAATTTGTGCAAAGTGTAGAAAATAGTAAAATGGAGGGGGGGTTCAAGTTTGCAATGCGGAAAGTAAAATAAGTTTTTAAACAAAATTACAAAAATGGTCAGGTTGTGTATTGAATCCCCTATTTCTCTATTGTTGATGTTTGATACCTTGTATGAATAATCTTATCAATATAATCCCACGACAAAATAGTGCAGTTGTTATAACCAATTCCTCGCGAAATAACTTACTAACCACTACTCGGAGCTTCATATCCCTAGTCCACCAACGTAATTAGGATTAGGCAATATACATAATGTTAATTCTCTACGCCACTACTCGGGGTCTCTTATTCATATTCAACAAGCGTAAGTATCATAATTGCCCTAGGTCAAACACATAGGTTATTGCTTAGTATTCCCTATGTGCCCAAAATTAATTAAAATAGTGTCTCACATAAAAAGCTTTAAGAACAATAAACAATTGCATAGAATTATAGACCAAAAGATTCATACAAATTCCAATCAACATATTATCCAACAACATTGAAAAAGGTTCATCATACACAGCCTAACTTAGAGGAGTTTAACTACTCATATTCAAATTACAATACCAATTGAAATAAGGAGAATATCATACGATTTCCCTTGAAGGATTGGCCTACAATTTCTTCAAATTCTCTAAAAGTCACCATTGATGCTGTAAAAACCGTACTTGTTGTGTCGAATTTCATAACCCTTGCAAAAGTGCAGAATTTCCCCTTAAAAAGAGCTCAGAACATGTCAGAACGCGTTAGAGAAAGGTAATATTATGCACATTATATTTGCATCACGTGTGATGCAGCTGGTACAAATATATTGCACACGTGATATTAAAATAGTTGCATGCTTTTGCTCCATTTTTCACCTGATTTTTCACTAAGTCAAATTTCTTGACACTTAGTTATTTTCCCCATTTTTTGGTTTTTCTTCTTCCTTTTAGCTCATCTTTCACATGTTTTTTTTTCCGATTCTTCGCCTAATTTCATCCAATGACGGACTTCCATTAGAGTTCGACATGAAGGATTTGAGAGCTTCCTTCATAATTCTTGGGATTGACATCTGGAGAGATAGAAAGCAATCAAGATTATGCTTGTCTCAAGAGACATACCTAAAGAAGATTCTCAACAAGTTTGGTATATTAAATTCAAAGCCTATTCTAACATCAACTAATCTTCAGAACAAGCTGAGTTTGACTCAAAGTCCTTGTACTGAAAACAAAAGAGCCTATATGAATAACATTCCATGTGCTAATATAGTAGGTTTTTTGATGTATGATATGGTCTTCATAGGGCCAAACATAGCGTATAGCATTATCCTTACAAGCAGGTATATGGTAAATCTCTGGAAGGCGCACTGGAAAGCATTTAAGTGGATTTTAAGGTTGAGCAGAGTCATATTTATGATGGAGCCTATGATGATGATAACAAAGTCGAAATCAAAGAATTTGTTGACTCTGATTATGCAGGTTGTATGAATTTCAAAAAATCTATTTCTCGATTTGTGTTCACTAGTTTGGCATGACAATTAGTTGGAAAGCAACACTTCAGAAGGTTGTTGCCTTATAAACCACTGAAGTTGAGTATATTGCCTTTACTGGAGCTATCAAAGAAGCATTGTGGCTTGAAAGTTTTGCTAAGAAGCTGAAACTTCAAGGTCGATTTATCACTTTTAAATGTAAATATCAAAGTGCAATACATATGTCAAAGAATTCAGCCTATCATGAATGAACCAAGCACATCAATATGAGGTTGCACTTCATCAGATAGATAATTAAACATGGAGAAGTCCAAGTGCTGAAGGTTTCAACTGATGACAATATTGCTAATATGATCACTAAGAGATTGCCAAATAATAAGTTTTTCTAATGTATGTAGTTGATAAAGCTACACGATGAAAGTTAATTTGTTCCCTTGTGTCATATACCCCAATTTTGACCCTGAATCGCCGAGTCATTACATTTGTCACAACATTCACATCATCTGTACAACATATCATGGATTTCATCTCGTTCAGTGCCCAATTTGTCAGCCAGAATAAATTTGTTGGATTTACAGACATATCGGTCTAACTGGATCTTAACTGTCTGTAAAATCAGCGAACGAAAAATTTCAAAATTAAGCTTACAGACGTCATTTATTTTAATCTACGTTTCGTGTAGTTTAACCTGTCGTACTCGTTTTAATTTGTATTGACTTTTTGACCGCATTTTGATCTGTCTGAGCATTTTCACCAGTCCAAAGTTATTTCAAAACTTGACCAAATGTTGTATTTTTTCGAGTGGTTTATTTTGTGTTGATCATTTTAGTGCAGTCAATTTATTTTTTGGGGCACTTTCACGTCCGACTTTTATTCATTTCGAGTTCGTTTATTTTTACTTTTTTTCTGTTAAAATGTTCAAAATAATTAATTAGAATTAGTTGTGGATTCAAAATTAATTTTATATGGATTATTTTAACATTTATTTTGGTGTATTTTAATTTATTCCAATTCTTTTTTTAATTCATTCTTATCACTAAAGAATAATCAAAAGGCATTATGGGCATATTGGAAAAGAGCCACCTGCTATTTTTTTTTTCTCTAACGTTCATATTGGTTTTAAAAGAGGAAAAAGACATTGTTTTTTTTGGCACCGTATAACAGATCATATTGTACTACTCTTAGGTAACATAAACAAAGAAAAAACCCAGTTGCGCCACATTGCATCCTCTCACTTTCAATTGAAAAAAAATGATAAAAAAAGAAAAGTAAAAGATGAGAGAGGATTCACGTTTTGGGAAAAGGATGAATGTTTGGTTCTTTTTTTTCTTATTACAACTCATACACATATCGCTTTTCATTTTCCATGATACTTGTCTCTGTCACCTTATGGAGTTCATATCTCATCTCTCTACTCTCTCAAATTTCAAAATGAGAAAAACCGAAAAAGATATTTTTGCCTACTTCGTGTAAGCAATGCCCAAACCGGTTTCCTACTTCAACTCCCTCATATTACACTTCACGCTACAACCACAAACCAACCTTTTCTTGCTAACCATAAAAGCTCCAAAAGATCACAAATAATACTCAAAACAAAGCTTTTCAGCTGTTGCAAAAATCATGTAAAATCTTCCCTTCCATACAACCATAACACAAAACACACTCCTTACCATCTTTAACAAAATAAAACACCTATTAAAAACTCATGTCCATCTAAAAACAAAACCATTATGAGAACTGCTTCCACATCTCCAAATTCTATCACCCTTCAACATCTCTATTTCTCAATAAAATATCATCTTCAACATATATAAGTATAACACCATTTTTTTATCACCACTTTCACTTCTCATTTTTCATTACAACATACCATTTTCATGAAATCTTGTAACAACCATGATCTCACCATGAACATGTAAACATCACCACTTCATAAACTAACACAATAATCTCCATTTTTATGACATACCAAGCCACACTCCATGGACACATTTTAATCTTCAACTACATAATAAACTTTTCTATTACCATCACAAGTGAAGACACTGTAAGCTACAACACCTCCACTGTTCATACTGAAACATCCTAATGAAGCTTCCTCAAACCTCACGTTCTCCATCAATCTCGTTGTACCACAGATTGTGACTTGTTCGACCACCCTTCAAATAAAACCTCATTTCTATTCAACACACAAATGCACCATTAAAATCGTAAAAGTATCCAAACTTTCTTTGCTCTCCATACACCAAAACACCACCACAACTCATATAACCTTCAACGATTTCCTTCATAAATTCTACTACTACGCAAAACACGTTCGAACAAACAACACAATGTTTTACATGACTCGCATTCCCTTCTTTCACGTCCATCACCTGAGAGAGAAAGAGTAAAAGCCACGCGAGTTTAAAAAAGAGAGAGTGAAACGACGACAGAGAGAATATAAGCAATGATGATATAGAAGTCAGTGAAGAAGGGGAAAAAGTGAGAAATTTCAATCGCAATGGTGGTGGTGGTAAGGGTGTTTAATGTTTTTAATGACGTGTTACAAAATGGAAACCATGGAGAAAGGAAAAAGGCTTCAGGTTTTGTTTCATTATCTTTAACATATTTTTATTTTGCTATTATTATTTTATTTTTTTCATATGTCACCATGCTATTAGGTGCTTTTGAATTTTTTTTTTTAAAAATGCTCCCTCTTGGTAACTGTACTGCAGCCTCCTATCTCTTGTTGTATTATTAATTTTTTTTTCTTTTTCTTTTGTAGTTTTAGTTAATTTTTCTAATTTGTTATTATAATTTGCATTTTTACACCTTTATATACATGTTTATAACTTCCTTGTTTTTTTTTAAAATTAATTTATCTTGTTTTTCTCTTTGGATTAACTTTAATTATTTAAGGTATAAGTTAACTTGTTGATTAAAGTCTTATTTTGGATACACTTTAATTATTATTTTTTGTTTTCTCCTTTTACTAAGTGGATTACTCGGTTATTAATTTCAATGTTTGTAGTCATTTAATTAGTTCGCATCTCTATCCATGTTCATATCCTCATGTAAATAATCATCTTACTAACATTTCAATTTCACATTAACTTTATTAACACTTCTAAATAATTTCAAAACAATTTCAACCATTTCCACTTCACACTTAAATCATTTTCAAACTTCCAATCACTTCAAACACCTTTCATAATCATGAATAAACCTCGATCAGCATCAAGTACATTTTCTCAATCAAAACCTCAAAACATCTAAAAATATTCGAACATTTTTCATTAATAAAGATGAAAATGGAGCGGGGTGTAGTTAATGTCTCATGAGAAGGAGGACACGAGATGTAGTTCTCGACCATCTGAGCTCTCTCATCAATTCAAAATAACTCAACACATCAAACTCTTTTTTATCTCGCCGTCGCATGATCTTTCAAAATCTTTTTTATAAACATAAGATATTGTGTCTTGAGACAACACAATATTGCTTTGTCCACGAACTATTTGAGTTGAGATAAGAGGTGTTTCCCGCAAATGTTGATTTGTAAATCCATTCTACTGTGATGCAAACGTCCGCTCCTCACCTATTTTGGGTAAAATAATGTTTTCTGTCGAATGCGACTAAATAATTTTCGCTAAAATCAACCCACAAATAAGCTTTTTCACCCAGAACTACGTGTGTATTGATTTCTCTTTTGAGATACGTAAGAGCAGGATTGTGAAATCTTGTCAGGCCCCCTAGTAATAAAAACCTTTAGGTGCACCTTCTCTTTTCTTTCCCCTCTTAATAACTTGAAAATCCTAACTTTTAAATAAACACTAACATACATAACTAACCTAACAGATCCCGTTGAGTACAACAGACGTGAAGGGGGTGCTAATACCTTCCCCTTACGTAACTGACTCTCGAACTCAAATATTGGTTGCGATGACTGTTAGCTCACAAATTCGATGCTCATATTAAGATTAAATATTTGAATAAAATATTAAAATCTTGAATAAATGTAAAAGACTTCGAATGGGGAGGCCTTCGAGTAGGTTGGGTTATTTGAGTGTTTGGGACTTAGAGATAATTGTTGAATCTTGAGGATACTACCTTCGACCGAGGATGTTGACTGAGTATTAGTGAAGTTTTGAAATTCAAATAAAGGAGAGAGTAGTTATGCTTTCTCATGACTAAGCAAGACAAGTGGCGCTCATCTAACAAAGTGACTACATGCAATACGACACTTGTCATAGGTTGGTGATTTTAGGAGGTTAATGGTATTTAGTTTTACTATTATAAATAAGAATTCTAACCATAGAATTCGGTGTGTTGTAATTTACTATTTGTACAAGTCACTTCCAAAATTACTCAAAGTATCCGAGTGTAGAGAAACGAGTTCTATGAGAATGTATGTCATATAAACACACCATCTTTCCTTTCAGTAAAGCTTATTTTACTTGTTTTAATTTTAAAGAGTTTATCTTTATTTTCTTGCCATTTACCTCTTCCCCGCATTTTGCTTTACTTTGTTAAATACTTTTCAAAGTTCTTTACTCTGTTCTCTACAAATTTACATCCTTTTAATTCAGTCGAACATTGTCTTTACATTAAGCATTTTCCTCAAAACACTGTCGAAGTGTGTAGTTTTGATAACTTAGTTCACATAAAAATTTAGCACATGTCCTAGGATCAATCTGATCGATCCTGTGAGTCACCAAAGTTAGATTTGGAAGATCAGCGGTTGTTTTCTAATTTTCATGAGAAACAAAATGGCACGCCCAGTGGGACAGTGCTAAAAGATTTCGTGAATTTTTGCAAAAAGTCCGCAAAACTACAATTTTAATTTGTCTTTTATAAAACTTCGTTATATGTTATTAAAAAGTGGCAAGACAGCTGCTACAAACGAAGAAAGACCAAGAAAAAATTACACTAGGGATATGGTGACATATGCAAATCATCCAAATAATCCAAACCTTCGAGGAGATGGTTCTAATCTTCAGCCTAGCAACAATAACCCTCATTATGGGTTGAGGAATGATGTAGTTCCATCCTCGATACCTTCGACTGGAGAGAAAATATAGCCTTCTGTGAGACCTGAACCAGTGCCATCAATATTGGGGCCAGGATTAACAAGCATAAGAGCCTACACCCAGCCTATGTTGGAATTATTGGACCTCAAGCGTCGAATCCCCAAACTCCACCAGGAGGCAATTCGACGTCTAGACAGTTTGTCCCTCCAGGGTTTTCACAACTATTACCAAGAAACTCACCATATAGAATGCCAACAACAGTAATGCAAGGCCTCCAGAATGCTTCCCCAATATTCTCAAACAACACGATAGCTTCACCATTACAGGGATCAGGGTCTGGGGTAAACATTGGTCGAAACAACCAAAGTTTAAGTTTGGGGTATTCCACTCAGGGCCTTAATCTAACCAATACTTCGATAGCTTGCTTGAGACAGCAAATGGATGAGAGCAACTTGCAAATGGTTCAAACTTTATCCTAAACTATGGGTAAAATCTTTCAACCTCTGATCCAAAATACCGCTCAAACTAACCAACAGTTAGCAGTGCAATTGACACGGCTGGCAGAATTTATGGGTGTACTAGCCACTGTCAGAAACACAGCTACTGTGGAAAACATTTCATGATAGGACTTAGGGAACCTACCTGAGGCCAATTTAGAGAATCAAGGGAGGGTCGAACTCCCTAGACTTGAACCACACAAGGTCGAGCCACAAAGGGTCCAAATACCAATCCCGGTAGAAAGAGACCCAGAGGTAATCATGGTAAATCAAAACCAAGATGTAGACAATGTCGTCCAACAGGTTCGATGTAATAACATGGTCGTCGACAATAACTTAGCAGCCATGGTCGAAAGGATAATGGCTCAAAACTGGGTAAACGCTAGTTTCACTAAGCCAAATTATACGTCACCAATAGTAGATTATATTCTCATTCAGAGTTACCTCCCAGGACGAAAGTGCCTAAATTCACAAAATTCTCAGGAGATATGACGGAGTTTACTATCAAACATGTGGCTCCTTATATGATCGAAGCTGGAGAAATTGTGAACGATGAGAGCCTTAGGATAAAATACTTCTCGGGTTCCCTCGCTAAAAACGCTTTCACTTGGTTTACAACTTTACCCCCTAATTCAGTTTGTAATTGGACCCAATTAGAACGTTTATTTCC
Source organism: Lathyrus sativus (assembly GCA_963859935.3). NCBI lineage: Eukaryota > Viridiplantae > Streptophyta > Magnoliopsida > Fabales > Fabaceae > Lathyrus > Lathyrus sativus. Next base: position 21,446,396 of record OZ012740.1, on the reverse strand, counting down.
TGAACAGTTCTATATGGGGCAAACCAAGATTAGCTTAAAGGAACTGGCTAGCATAAAACATAAGTCTTCTGAGCCAATAGAAGAGTACCTGAATAGGTTCTGGCTACTCAAGGCTAGGTACTTTACTCAAGTTCCTGAATACGAGTTAGTCGAAATGGCCGTTGGTGGCCTCAATTACTTTATTAGAAAGAACTTAGATACTCAGTACCTGAGAGACATGGCCCAACTAGCCGATAGGGTTCGATAGCTAGAGCATCTTAAAGACGAAAATGCCAAATTCAATAAAAGTAAGAAAGTAGCTTATGTCGAATATAACGAAAACATAAAAGGTGTACGTGAAAAACCATTATACTTCAACGAAAACAAAGTAGATGTTTCTGAATTAAAACAGGGGCCTCCTTACGCTTGTAAGGTATTGGCTCCCCCACATGGGAAAAATTTTGTCGAATCTGAAAAGAACGACAGATTCCCAAAGAAAACATACACTTTCGATATCACTAAATGTGACGATATTTTTGATTTTTTAGTTAAGGATGGACAAATGATAGTGCCACCTGGCGCTAAAATACCATCTTTAGAACAAAGGAAAAAGAGAGGGTTTTGTAAATACCATAATTGTTTGGTTCATAAAACATATCAATGTTTTCTTTTCAGGGATCTGGTTCAGAATGCTATCCAAGAGGGAAGATTGAAGTTTGGAGAGAAAACAAACAGCCAGATGAAAGTCGACACTGATCCACTACAAGTAGTAGACGTTCACTATGCGGAGCCCACAGAGGCACATGTGGTCGAAGATGCTGATGGGTACAATTTCTCAATCAACATGGTGGAGATCACTGAGGATTTTGTCAATGAGACTGTACTGGCCAAGGTCACTATGGGCTTCGGACACAAAACATCCATGAAGGAGGCTGCTGAGGGCCTCGACAAAAGTGTTGATAACTCAAGTTAAAAAGGCACAGAGGGTTCCAGCCTGATATTGGTAACCAAAGAAACTACTGATGGTTTTATCAAGATGGATCAGGCCACTGAAGGCCTTGAGTTAGACCTCCGTAAGCTCAACCTGAGGGAGGACGTCGACATGGATGTCAATATAATGGAAATAACACCACACGAGACCATGGAGAATGATTGATTAAGTTGCCAAGAAGAACACAACAAAGTGGCCTACCCAAGACACGAGGAGACCATCATTGAATTCCTCTACCATTTCTAGAAGAAGGGGTCTGGTGTCATGTTGTGTCCCAGATGTAGTGCAATCTTCAACCTGAAGACTGCCCAGAAACTCGAGGGGGCACGAAAGACAAAACAGAGGTGGGAGAGGCCCAACTTTGGCCCTCGAAGTAGTGACCCAAGAAAATATGAGCCTAACACTAGGGCCCCAAGGGACAAGCCTGCTACCTTTAAGTCATTTGCCGAGATTTCTAACGGCGAGTGGGTTAGACCCAATGAGGACAGACAAAAGGGACAACAGAAGTGGAAATTTTTTGAAGTTAATCAAGGATCATCAGTTACCTATCGGAAAAAGTTCCAATCCTCCAAAACTGCACATATCTCTGAGAATTACAAGGGAAAAAACCCAATGACACGATCTCAGTGGAGAAGAGAGCAGCAAAGGAGGAAGGCCCTTAGGGAGGCCTCATCGAAAAATCAGGCAGAATCCATCACCAATGTCCCTATTGAAAACAAAGGGGGTTAATCGAAGACTGTTGAGAAAATTCCTGTGGGACGAAGATTGTTCCCTTCTCAAGAGGTCGAACATAAAAGATCAATTGAAGATGATGATGAGATGACTTACAACTTCAATTCTGACTCTGACGCCTCTTTAGATATCCTGGTTAATGTGGTATCAGTAATGCCCAGAGATTTCAACAGAATCACAGAGGTCGAGAATCTGGATGCCTACACTGAGGCAGAAATGGCGGCACATAAACCTGTGTGCTACTATGTTATGAACAACAGTTGCATGGAGGAGCAGAATGCCTTCTTCGAGCGACCCACTGAGGCAATGAAGAATCATTTGAAGCCTCTTTATATCACAGGAAAAGTGGAAAATGTGCCAGTAAATAAGATTCTGGTGGACTGTGGCGCAACAGTGGACTTGATGCCACATTTCTTACTGAATAGAATTGGAAAATATGACACCGACACAAAGCCATATAACATGGTCTTGTAAAAATATGAAGGCAAGGTTGGCTTGATAATGGGGGTAATACAGGTGGACCTGACAGTTGGAACCATAATAAGACCTATCGTTTTCATGGTGGTGGAAACGAAGGCCAATTATAATCTGCTGCTAAGACGAGAATGGATTCATGGCATTGGTGCAGTACCATCTTCATTGCATCAGCGAATTTCTATTTGAAGGCCAGACGATATTATGGAGAACATCGAAGCTGACCAAGGGTACTTCAAAGCGCCCATCAACCATGTCGACCGGAGGCAGTTCGACAAACATTTGGCTAGCATAGGCCCATGTGCCCCAACAGATTTTGAATTTGTCCCAGACGATGAGACGTTCTGCTCACTATACTTACACCACATCGATGGTTTCTGGTGGGATAAAGAGGTGCCAGGAGAGAGACTTTCATACCTTGGCAGCCCTGCAGTAGACCCTACAGGTTAGGGAAGCGAATTCGGTGATAATGACTGAGTTCGAAGCACTACAAAGAATTTCGGCCTACGTGGCCGAAACTAAACTTCAGGCGGCTTTTGAGGTTGCTAGTAACCAGATGGCTGATAAGGCCAAGTTAGAGTCTTGCCAAGAAGGTCCTGGCAAGGATTTTGACCCAGAACCACCTGACAAGGTTCAGGATGGAGAGCAAAGCCAAAGGCTTGATGCCATCTATGATGAAAAGCCTCTGGGATTCAAAAAGGGTCCACTAGCGAATGATATTAAGATGCTAGTGTAGGACCCATTGGAGGAGGTCGATCTAGGAGAGGGGTGATTAAAAGGCCAACATACGTGAGTTCCAATCTCAACCCTCAACTCAAGGTCGAAATCATCCAGCTACTACGAGAGTATAAAGATTGTTTCACCTGGGATTACAATGAGATGCCTAGTTTGAAGAGGGAATTGATCGAACATAAACTACCAATCAAGCATGGGAAGAAGCCAATTAAACAAAATCCAAGGCGTTTTGCCCCAGGAATTCTCTCAAAAATAAAAAAGGAAGTCGAAAGACTCCTTCGATGCAAGTTCATCCGCACCGCCAGGTATGTCGAATGGTTGGCTAATATTGTCCCTGTCATTAAGAAAAATGGGTCTTTAAGAGTTTGCATAGACTCTAGGGATCTAAATTCAACAACTCCTAAGGATGAATACTCTACGTCTATGGCAGAAATGTTAGCTGATTCCGCCGCAGGACATGAGTACCTCAGTATACTGGATGGATACTCTAGTTATAATCAAATTTTCATTGTTGAAGATGATATCCCCAAAACAAATTTTTGTTGTTCTGGAGCCTTAGGTACCTACGAATGGGTAGTGATGCCTTTTGGCCTAAAAAATGTTGGGGCAACATATCAACGAGCAATGAATTCAATTTTCCATGATTATATAGAGTCTTTTATGCAAATATACATTGATGACATTGTGGTTAAGTCTTTTTCAGGAAAATAACACATTGATCATCTTCGACAATCCTTTAAGAGGATGAGAAAATATGGTCTTAAGATGAATCCTCTGAAGTGTGCATTTTGTGTGCAGGCAGGGGATTTCTTAGGTTTCATGGTCTACAAAAAGGGGATCAAAATCAACCAAAATAAAACCAAAGCTATCATGGAAGCGCGCGCCATCGACTAAAAGGGAGTTGCAGTCACTACTCGGCGAGATAAACTTCTTGAGAAGGTTTATATCAAACCTAAGTGGCAAAACGTAGGTCTTATCACCATTACTTTGATTCAATAAAGAGGGGTTCGAATGGGGGAAGGATCAACAGGAAGCTTTCAAAAAAATCAAAGACTACCTGAGCCACCCTCTAGTGCTTTCACCACATTGCAGGAGCAAGAGTATGAGGATGTACATAGTAGCATCAGATAAACTTTAGGGAGCATGTTGGCTCAAAAGGATGAGAATGGCGTCGAAAGAGCCATTTATTACCTTAGTAGAGTTTTAAATGATGCAGAAACTAGGTATAACATGATAGAAAAGTTATGTATATGCTTGTATTTCTCTTGTACGAAACTGAAGCAACATATATAAAATCGGTTGATGTATATGTCTCTTCGCACTTTGATATTATCAAACACATGTTGTCTAAACCTATTTTGCATAGTCGAATAGGAAAGTGGGCACTAGCATTAACTGAATATTCTTTAACTTATAAACCCTTGAAGGCAGTTAAAGGACAAGTAGTGGCAGACTTCATTGTCGACCACTCCATAAATGAAAGTATTTTAAATTATGTCGAACTAGAACCCTGGAATTTATACTTCAATGGCTCCAGCCATAAAGAAGGGACATGCATTGGTTTGTTAATCATTTCGCCTGATAAAATTCCAACAAAATTCAAGTATAAAGTCGAAGGGCTTTGCTCCAATAATGAGGCTGAATACGAGGCTTTGATAGCAGGACTTGAAATTTTGTTAGAATTGAGGGCAACCCGAGTCGAAATAATGGGAGACTCAGAGTTGGTTATAAAGAAAATAACAAAGGAGTACACATGTGTTAAAGAAAACCTCATCATGTACTTTGTAATAGCCAACAGGTTACTGAAAAAATTCGAAGTATCAACCATTCGACATATACCTCGACTAAAGAATCAGGTAGCAAACGATTTAGCACAAATTGCCTCTGGGTATAAGGTTTCAAAAGAAAACCTACAGGAAGCAATCGAAGCTAGAGGTAAAGTTGTGCCTGTTGGATTACGTCCATCAGATATAGAAGTAACGAAGTTTGGGTATGCTGACGAAGAAAATTTCAAAATTTGTGTGGTGGATGGTTTAACAGATAAAGACTGGAGGAAATCGTTGGTCGAGTACCTGCAAAGTCCATCAGCGTCTACATAATAAAAAATTAGGTATCAGGCTCTAAGTTACGTTCTTCTGGGAAATGAGCTATTCAAAAAGACCCCTGAGGGGGTCTTGCTTAAATGCCTTAGTGAATCTGAGGCATATTTGGCCCTATCGACAGTCCATAGTGGGACATGTGGGGCGCACAAAGTAGGCCATAAGATGAAATGATTATTATTTCGTTAGGGCATGTATTGGCCTACCATGTTAAAAGACTGCATCGAATTCGCCAAAGGCTGCCAAGAATGCCAGGTCCACGCTGGCATATAACACGTCCCAGCAAGCGAGCTACACTCTATAGTCAAACCATGGCCTTTCAGAGGATGGGTCTTGGACCTTATTGGAGAGATTCGACCAACATCCTCAAAAAACCAAAAGTATATTTTGGTAGGAATAAATTACTTTATGAAGTGAATCGAAGTGATACCTCTACCAAAAGTAGATCAAGAGGATGTTATTGAGTTTGTTCAAAAGTATATCATTTACAGGTTTAGAGTACCAGAAACAATTATGACAGATCAAGGTTTAGTGTTTACTGGTCGAAAGATGCAGGAATTCTCTAAAGAAATGGGATCCAAACTCCTAACCTCGACACCTTATTATGCCCAGGCTAATGGTCAAGTTGAGGCAGAAAATAAAGTAGTGATTGGGTTGATAAAAAAGCAAGTGGGGAAGAAACCAAAAAATTGGCATAAAACATTGGACCAGATCCTCTGGGCATGTCGAACGTCCCCCAAGGAAGCTACCAATAACACCCCTTTTTGACTAACTTTTTGCCATAATGCAGTGTTACTCGTTGAGATCTACATACAATCAGTTAGGATTCAAAGACATCATGAAATCCCTCACGAGACTTATTGGGATATGATGCTGGATGAGTTGGTGGATTTGGATGAAGAAAGACTCAAAGCTCTAGAACTTTTGAAGAGGCAAAAGAGGAGAGTAGAGAAGTCATATAACAAAAAGGTTAAGGCTAAGTTTGGAAGGTGATTCTGCCTATGGATCAGAAGGTTAGGTCTTTGGGTAAGTGGTCTCCAAAGTGGGAAGGCCCGTTCCAAGTCACGCAAGTGTTCTTCAATGGAGCGTATGGAGTCGAAGAATTGAACGAAGACAAGAGAATTTTGAAAGTAAATGACAAGTATTTGAAAAAGTACAAACCAACACTTCAAGAAGTTAAAATCTTTATAGAATAATTCAATACACAAAGCAAAGTCGTAAATGGTGTTTACAAATGCCAAAATGGCTAAAGTCATTACATAATCAAGTCTAAAGACGATGGCAAAAAAGAAAAGCATTACAAAAGTGATAACAAACTAAAAGGGGAAATTCTCCTTCATTCTTAAGTATCTCGACTTCTGGAGTTCGAGGTGCCTTTGACACAAGGTTTTGTCGGATTCCAAACGGGCAACCTCTGCCTCCAGTTGTCGGGCCTCCTCAACAAAAGTAATGACATGGTTAAGCTCGTTCGAAAGGCTGGAATCATCGAAAGCAGATAACTTAGCATTCTGTTTCTTAGCCTTCGATATCTTGCTGTGAAGTTTCTTAATCTTTCGCTCCAAAGAGGAGATGTTCTTTTCATTGGAGGCAATCTCTTGTTGGTTCTTGTTATTCACCTCCTACAACTCTGCTACCTTACTCTCAGACTCAGCAGCAACGGTCCATGCGGCAGCCTCACTTCCAGCTTTGGTCGAAATGGCTTTCTCAATCTGAGGCAGTCGTCTGAGATCCCCGTAAACTTGATCAATCATGGCGCCAAGTTTCAGAATAACAGTAGCAGATTCAGGGGAGATAGAATGAATATCCACCTATTGGAGGAGAGTCTTCAGAGAAAGATGGGTAACCTGGTCCATTTGCAAAATTGAAAAAAGATCATCGTTGAAGATTTTCTCTTTGATCTTCTCGAGAATGTTCTCTTTTGGCTTGCTCGAAGCTTGATCCTTAGAATTCGAAATGCTGAGAGCCTTGCCATAATAACTGTCTCGACTCCCAAGAAGAATCTTGACATACTATCGAGGATTGCTAAGTTTTAGGGCGTTGAGTTCTGCTCCAATGAGGCTTATTTCACATGTGGTGGGCATGGTTTTGCCTTATTTAGCCGCAGTAATAGTTGAAGTAGCAACCACCTCGGCATGGGCGGGTTCGTTGGCTAGACCTTTCTCGAGTTTCTCCTCTTCACTTTGATCATCACCTGCTTTGTCTTCATTCATCTCATCCCCAGTATCCTCATCACTATGGCCGTCCAATTCTGATTGGTGCATGGTTTTATCCTCTCCATCGTCCTCACCAACTGCTGGCTCAGTGTCTTCGACACCAAGAGTAATACCTAATGGAGAATCACCTACATTGTCTAAGGATGTATTCTCCTCCATAGGAACTTCCTTGGGAGTAGCTGCCTCAAGAGTCTGAGGTGCACCATCTTCTTCGTGATCAAACCCATCAGTTTGGGATTGTTGGGTAGCAGTTTTTATGGGCGAAGGAGGAATTGTTGCAAGTCCAGGATTGTTAATTTCGCCAAGAGAACTCATGCCAGAGCCCAAGTCAGATGTGGGATGGTAAGTAGGCTCACCTTGGCTATTGAAGATGGTGGCTGGAGAAGGAGACTTGTCCAATGCAGGTTTCGAGCCACCAACATCGACCTAAATCAAGAGAAAATAGACATGATAAAATGGAATGAGATGTAAGTAAACCAGGACTTCAAGGAAAGTTGAGGTATAATTTACCTTGACACCCTTGTCAGCAGGACTAGAGTAATCACTTTCGATCGGGACTACGGCTGGATTCGAGGCGCCTTCAATAGGGACTTATGCATTATCATGGGTAGGTGTAGTTAGCTTCAAGACCTTAGCCATCGAGGGTTCAGATGGGTTTCCAGCAATGTCCGTCCCTTGGCTGGTTCTCCGCCGTTTCTTCAACTGTAATTCCTCAGGAGGGGATTCGTCATCATCCTCTAAGTCAATAATAATCTGAGCAAAAGCTCTTTTAAGCTTATTTAAGGGTGTTGAAGGTGGCTTGCGAGACACCTAAGCCATTGAGGAATACTAGAAGCAACCAAGAACAAGAATAATCAAGCACATAGGCATGTAAGCTTACCTTATGGCCTTTAGCCTTTGCTTCAACTCGTGGCTGAGGCGCATTCCTTTTAGTGGAAGCTGCAAAACAAATCACATTGCCACAAGTTAGTAACAATATAGTTCAGATAAAAGAGTCTAAAATCGAAGGGTGACGACCTTCAAGGATTTCAGATTCGATGCGAACATCTTCGATACCAATATGAAGGCGCCCTTTGAAACTATCAAGCGTATGTTTAGTCGGAATCACCCGCTGAGTTTTCGGTTTTGATTGCTGTCAAAGGATTTTTATAGAATTTCCACAGATAAACCAATCTGGAAATGGAGGGGCAAGAGCCACTCCAAAATTAGCGATTGGCAATCGAGGGATCTTTCGGGGAAATAAGGTGAAAGCTACCTCATAATGTTTCTCATGGGGAACATACGAAGGGATTTTTAAATTCTCCATTTCCTTCGAAAATTTTTCCTTCAGTGTGACAGCAGCCTCACGGATGGTTCGGCTAACATCATTTGGTCGATAGGTAGTTTCAAAGTACTTATGGAATGCTTGAATCTCCTTGATATGAGTGGATATACCTTTCTTGATCTTTTCATGCACATCAATGAAAGCTTGATCAATCAAGCGAACAAAGCTTGAAACGTCAAGAAATTCAGAAGTATAGTGCCTGAACCACCAATTAAAGAATTATTGGGTGCAGAGGTAAGAGGGTTCGAAGTAAACATGTGTTAAAAGGGATTTGTGAGCATGTCGAGCTAGGTGCGTCGAAATCTCAAGAGTATTGAAGACGGTGTTGGAAAGGATAACATGGGCTTTCTTGTCATATAGACATTTAGATAGCGTTTGGATTAAACCAAATTATTGAGATGCAAAGTTTGGCTGGTAAGCCACCAGAGCTGCCTGGCCTCTTAGAAGGTTGAGTTTGTGGATTATTAATCGAGGTATGAGGACACCTTCCCACACAAGCTTCGATTCTTCGTCGTGTTTTTTGGACACAAAAGGAAAAGGCCTGGTAAACCATTCAGGACCATATTTCCTCTCTGCGATAGGAGCCATCCGTGGAGTGAACTCATGACGTTTGGCGAACATTTTAATGAAACCAGAGATATTCGCTTTAAGCATGTGACCTTCTTTGTTGGGGGTGAGCTTGACCAATCGAGTCCATTCGACTCGTCTTCCTGTGACTGCAGGGCCTTCTTCATCAACTTCTCCTTTATTAGAAAGGCTGGTTTTGAACGTAGCATTGAGCCAAAGTTGAAGCAGCCATAAGGGCCCTGATAGTAAAATGTTCCATTGGCTTTCTTTGTTTTTTAGTCTGCCAGCGCCTTCGCTCAAAGACTTGTATAAACTAGCCAAAATCATCTCACTCAAGCAGATGCCTCGATACAAGTGCAGCTGATTGGCCAGGGTAAGGTACTTACTCGCCACCTGCAAAGATTTTGTACAAAAGATACAGCGAGACAGCCACATGGCTAAAAAAGCTATATGTTCCTGTTCATCAAAGGTTATTGTTTGTTTGTTGTGATAATGATTGATGAAATGGGTGTATGTATGCTTGGTGGTCGAAAATCCTATAGAGTCTTGGTAGTCCACTTCTGGATCATAAACCAACTCATAAGGTTTTAGCCATGTGACAACGGCTAGGTCGAACAGAGTGGGCGTCATCATCCCACAAGGAAGATGGAAGGTGTCGTGGGTGTTGTCCCAGAAGTACAGGGAGGAGGCCAACATAACATGGCAATAAGTAGGACCTGCTTTCAACATCGTGATTAAATCATAAATATCGGTTTCCTTCCAGTCGTTTGCTTTGACCTTTTCCACTTTGGTCAGCCAGTTCATGTAGAGATCAGAATCCTTGAAATAAGGAGTAACTCTGAACAACCTGGACCCATCATTGAGGTACTTAAGGTTCACATGGTGTAAAGCCAAGCTATATGGACCTTTGATGGGTACCTTGGTAGAGTCCTTTTGCCCTATAGGTTTTGTTTTGCGATAAGAAGGGAAAAAGTCACTAAGGGTTGAGTAGTTGATTCCTAATGGGGACAGTGGGCCAGCTAAAGCTAAAAGCTTACCTGCAACAATGATAAAGACTACTACATGTGATTCATAAATGTGCATTTTTTCTTCTATCAAAGGTTCAGGGATGAACTGTTGGTTCTTTACCATTTTGGGCCCACTCAGTGTGGTGAAAGGAGGGATGAGCGACGCAGATCATGGTCCTTTGCTTGAGGGTTTTTCTTCTGATCTTTGGTGGTAGTAGTAGAAGAAGCCATTGATAAAGTTTTGGGAAAAAATGGGTCTGCTGAAGAAAGATTGAAGTTGTTTTGGAAGAGGTGCGTAAGAGTTTGCTAAGAGTGAAAAGTTTAAAATAATCAAAAACCACTATTCATCATTGAGGGCTAGGAGTAGTGGGCCACGCGGTGTCCCAAGACTGAAAATGGGGTGGTGGCAGTTATTGCCTAGACCCACGATTTCATAGGTCCTAAAAGAATGATGATGGTCTGAGATTTTGTGAAATTCCCAAGAAATTGCCCATAATGGCCTATGACGTCATGGACATGCGCGAAGATAGTTGAAAGTTTTTCTTTCAAGTCATGGGTAGTCAGTTGTATTGACACCTACATGGAGGTCGAAAGATGACGTCAAATTGGATGTTGTCAAAAAATGGTCCTTTTTCTCAAGTATGGTCGAAAAAGACATTTTTGGGGGGCAATTTGTTAGCTCACAAAATTGACGCTCATATTAAGATTAAATATTTGAATAAAATTTTAAAATCTTGAAGAAATATAAAAGACTTCGAATGGGGAGGCCTTCGAGTAGGTTGGGTTATTTGAGCGTTTGGGACTTAGAGAAAATTGCTGAATATTGAGGATACTACCTTTGACCGAGGATGATGGTTGAGTATTAGTAAAGTTTTGAAATTCAAATAAAGGAAGGAGTAGTTATGCTTTCTCATGACTAAGCAAGACAAGTGGCGCTCATCTAACAAAGTGATTACATGCAATACGATACTTGTCATAGGCTGGTGATTTTAGGAGGTTAATGGTAGTTAGTTTTACTATTATAAATAAGAGTTATAGCCACAGAATTCGGTGTGTTGTAATTTACTAGTTGTACAAGTCACTCCATAAATTACTCAAAGTATCCGAGTGCAGAGAAATGAGTTCTAGGAGAATGTACGTCATGTAAACACACCATTTTTCCTTTTAGTAAAGCTTATTTTACTTGTTTTAATTTTAAAGATTTTATCTTTATTTTCTTACCATTTACCTCTTCCCTGCATTTTACTTTACTTTGTTAAATACTTTCCAAAGTTCTTTACTTCGTTCTCTGCAAATTTACATATTTTTACTTCAATCGAACATTGCCTTTACATTAAGCATTTTCCTCAAAACATTGTCGAAGTGTGTAGTTTTGATAACTTAG